>VZTU01033426.1:743095-866951 GCA_013400835.1 Zapornia atra
GGGGGGGGGCAGAAGGGGAAGGTGTTTGCATGGGGAAGGGGCTGCGTGAGAGTTGTGTGTGTGTGCCTGCGTGGGTGGTGGCACCCAGCCCGGTGCGTGGGGGTGCCGGTACGCGCGCACACGCCAGCCCCGATGCCCCGCTGGTTACCGCACTGCCAGCACCCATTTTTGTTGTCCTCCCCAGTCTGCAGGAAAGCTTAAATGCAGCTAAAACGACGAACTGTGGTTAGTCACCTCTGCTAGGAAGGGTTATATGAAAGCACAGAGAGAAAGCGGTGGTCTGGGGGACTGGCAGGGCTGGCTCTTTGGATGGTGACTGATGCGGGTTCTCTGCTGAGAAGTTCCCATGCGCGTGTGCGTGCCTATAGCACATCCCATAACACATCCAGACGTGCTGTCTCTGCAGGGACTATTATTCTTTTAGAGGACAAGTGCTGTTCAAGGGAGGTTTTCATTACACCTGTCAAACCGCAGTAATATGATCCGTAAAGCCAAGATCCCATTAAAAATCTTGGATAGGAACTGGCTTTACAAGGAGGTTACTTGTTATAGATGACCTCAGCCCAGGAAAAAATGAGAAAGAGTAACAACCTGATGATTATAATGGGGAACTCTTGCTGTGTTTAGGTCGGATGCTTGTAAGCACATATTTATTGCTCTCTTGCTATGGGGAGTCAGAGCAGAAAATATAGGTAGGATGAGAACAAGTCGTGTGTCTGACATGGCATGAAAATTGCTTTTTCATGACTCCTCTGGAACCTTACTGCTATCATTTGGGGGAAGAGAGAGGAAGAGGGTTAATTCTCTGGCGTACTTAGCTGGTTATTGAGTATACAGTAATGCTGCACTGATCGTCCCAGGGTGAAAGCACTGAGCCAGACGTTTGCTGCTGGAAATACACCTTAGTGCCTCTGCTCTAAACGACATGTGGCCCTAACACTTCATGCAGTGAGATGCCCGTGGTCAGACTACCCTGTCCTACAGGACAACCTGGAGGAAGGAGTGGGAGCAGAGGCAACATCCAGGGCACCTTCCAGTCTTCCTGATGGAAAAGCCCTCTTCCACCCTGCAGCAGAAAGAGACAGAACACCTCCCAGCCCTGCAGATCTGCCACAGGCAGCAGTCATCTACCCTGGGTCTCAAGAGCTCCACAAGGTCCTAGTTACCTCCTGATGTGTCCCCTCTTCAAGGCCTTGCTGTGAAAGGCATGCCCACTGGTATTAGATAAACTAAGCAGGAGTTCAGATCTGCAAAGTCACGTTTGGCTTTCTTGAAAGAGTTTTGCAAACACACGATGTGAGTGCCAGAGGGACCCTCCTGGAGCATCAAAGCCAGACGCACAATGCAGCTGACAGGATAGTTGAGAGGGGACTGTCCTATTGCTATGCTATTTCCTCCCATTCATGTGCTGGGACATCCCTGGATGAAAGTTACTGGTACCTGAATACTAGAGATCTGAGCTGGAGGTGGAAGTCCAGCTTTCCTGCTTCCTTGTGCTAGGCTGTGATGCAGCCCCTGACCTACAAGCTGGGTGCTCCATAAAGGCCAGCCTTGTGCATGCAGATGATATGCAAATCCGGCTGCTTGTCTGCAGGCAGGGTGCAGGCACCAACTTCTGAAAGCGCAAAGTGAATGTCAAAAATGAAGAAAGTAAGAGTACATGACCTTACTTTAGTGGAGGGTGTGTGTGAGCTTAGTTTCAGACCAGGAATCGACCCAGCCTGTAGCTGCAGGGAAAAGGCAGGATGCTGGAGGTACATCCCTTTCTTACACAGACTCTGAGCAGGGAGTGTTGCTTTTGGTGAAATGAAGCAGGAGATGAAGAAGGCAGGAAAATCCTCCACGATCCATGGTGATGCTGTCCCACCTGTACAGCACACTGCTGGACAAATCTTGGCAAGGCAGGTCTGATTTCTGAGGCACAACTGGCACTTGATGGAGCATGAGCCCAGCTCCTTTCATTGCCTGAGCTGAGTGCCAGCTCTGGGTCCTCCCCCCTCTGCTCAGAGCAGTTGTGGGTGGCTTTTTCCTGGCCTGGCCACAGAGTCTCAGGGTTGCTAACAGTCCTGCTGGGGAAACCAACATTGGAGTTGAAATCCGCTTCCTGCACTGTCAAGCCTGCAAATTGATTTTCCAGCTCATGAGATAAACTTCTGATATCGTTCTCTTCAGAAAAGATTATGGAATTACTGCTGTGTTAATGAATCCTTTAATGTTACAGTGACTAAAAGTCGCTTAAGGACTTCAACAGCCAAAAGACAAAGACACTGTAGGAGAGGGGAGCTCGCATCAGCTGTGTCAGTACCCCTTTGCCATCTGGGGTAGAGGGGAGGAGGAAGATGGGGAGGAAGAATGATGAGGGGATGAGGAAACTGGGAAATGAGAGAAAATGAGACATGTGGTCTGCCAGGAAGCATATAAACAGGAGGGGAATCAACTTTTTAAAAGGGTAGACAATGGATTCCCTGATGGATTAAAACTAAAGGAAGGAAGGTTTAAGTTAGATATTAGGGGGAAGTTTTTTACAGAGAGTGGTGAGGTGCTAGAATGTGCTGCCCAGAGAGGTGGTGGATGCCCCATCCCTGGGGGTGTTCAAGGCCAGGTTGGATGGGGCCCTGGGCAACCTTGTGTAGCTCCAGGCCTGGAGGTTGGTGGCCCTTCCTATGGCAGGGGGTTGGAACTCTCTGATCCTTGGGGTCCCTTCCAACTCATGCCATTCTATGATTCTATGAAGCTGCTGAATCCATCAGGGATACTTTCTGCAGCTCCTAACTTTATCCCTCTTTCTGCGAGCACAAGCAGAGAAGGCAACGTGTTACCTATTGCTTTTCCTTTTCATCAGCTCTCTGGCAAACACCTGTCCCTTCCAGCAGCAGGGACAGCTCAGCTCCTGGTGACCTGCTGGAAGAGCCCCAAGGTGGGCGGCGGAGTCAGGTCACCATCCCAGGTCAGGCAGCTTCGACCTGCCATGGGATTACCTGAGTTTAGCACTTCCCCTGCTCCCCTCCCCACGTGCTGCTGTCAGGCTCTGTAGTTCAGGATCATGAGACTGGTTTCCAAACAAATAATAGGAAAGTACATGCCCTGACCCCACTGAAGAGTTTGGCATTTATTAGGGAGAAAATATCCTTCTGGGGATGAGTCTGCCAGGATCCTGCTGGCTTTCACAGAGCTGCAGTCTTGCCTCAGCTTTACTAACCCTGGTTTCATTGCATTGTAACTCCACTGGATACAAGTGGGTTGTCCTGGATTTGAGCAAGAGCAGGGTTAACCCCCTAAGATGGGATGGAAAGCAGTCAGGGAAAACATTTCCATGCCACACGAGCTACAATGCAAGGGGAAGGCTGGTCTATATTTAGGTAAGGGCTCTGGATGGAATGGGTAATCCTCTTTCTGTGAATTATCCAGCCTGGGGATTAGACTGCTTTAAACTCCCCCCAGGCCTCCCCTGCTGCACCCAGGATGGGGGGGGTGGGTAATGGCTGGAGGGAGGGAGGTGCGGGCAGGTTGCTGATGACTCACTTGGCTGCTGCCAGCCTTGCCAAACGCTCACTGGAGAGGTCACCGCAGGCCCAGACGCAGAGTGACACACGAGTGACGTGCGAGGCGAAAGGGAACATTATGGCATCCCAATTAGGAAAGAACACAGAGCTTTATAAATAATTGCAGAGATGAGGGAGTGCGGCAGCAGGTAGGAGGAGGGACAAGAGACCCAAAGCAGCAGTTTTCCAAAGTGTAATATCCTTGCTAGACTTTATCAAGCTGTTTCTCCAACCAGAAAAACGGCTGCTTTCTGAACTGCACCCCTACATCTGAGAAGATGCTCCCAACCCACCTGCTTGGGCTGACGCTGCAAATGCGATTCTGGGGATGCAAGTCAGGTTCGCCTCTTCAGAGTGCGAATGGATCACTGTCAGTGCTCCATTAAAATGTTGAAGGGAGGCCAATAGCACAGCTCAGGGACAGCAAGGGTGTGGGGGTGAATGGGATGTGAGGAGGGAGGTAGGCTAGATTGCACTAAAGCCCAAAGATTTCAGTCACCAATGTGGGGTGAGTGCTCTGTGCACAGAGAAGAGAGATTTCTGTCCTTTACCTAGTGCACAACTGCTAGGGAAAAGGAGTCCTGACACTAATCTCACCCTGGGGACCTGTGTATGCCAGAGAGGAGATGTTCTTGTCACCCCTACATGGGGGTCTTGGGACAAAGCTTTGGTGGGGAGAAGAATGAGAAAGGCTTGGCTGCGCCATGCGGGGCTGTGGCTGACACCCAGCTCTGCAGTGATGCCAAAGGGCTCTTCCTCTTGGTGCCAAAGGCAGCAGAAAAGGGAGGGATCTGCTTGTGAAGCAGGAACAGAGTCCTTGTCTGGGAGACTGAGGCAGCTGGCACCACCAATTTCCTGCATCTGGGTTTGTGGTGGGGCCGCTCTTTTTCTTCCCCTAATCTCTAAAAGCTGGGATCTCTCTCAAAACCAGTACAGCTTGTCTTTCTTCACTCAGCTTTCCAGGCTTCAACTGAGAAATCAGTGCGAGGCTTGTATTTCCCCAGTTCCCTTTGAATTTTACTGCTGCCTGGAGGTCTTGTCACCTTGTCCCAGAATTGGATGCCCCTGGATGCTAACCCTGTGGAACCCCACGGTACAGCTGGCATCCCCCAGACTCTCCCTGGCTGCTGTCCTCTGAACTGCTGGAAAGTTGGGTCTGTTCACGGGGAAGTCAAGCACACCGAAGCACTTTAATTTTCCTGCATTTAAATCAATTTATTCTACTCTCTACTGCTTATCCTGCATAACCTAAATCAGGATTTCGACCCTATTGTATTTTCCCCTGCCCAGATCTGGGACAAATTGAAAGCGTCATCCTGCTGTTCGGCACTACCGCTTCTACTCACATTATCTAGAGGATGCCGTTCAAATAAATTCAGGGCAGTTTGAGTTAAGGTGGGGAAAAATGACAGGTCTCCCAACTCACTGCTAGGATGGGAAATACCTTGGCTGGCCCTGGAACTCCTGCCTTGCCCAGGCACACAGGCAGAGTCTGCACAAACCCCAGCATGTTGCTGCCTGTGAGGTTACAGCTAGAAATCACCGGAGAAGGCCTGGATAGAAGGGGGAGGGCAAAGATGGGAAAGACTGGGGAAAGTCTGCCTTTAACGTGAGCTACTGTCTTTCCTCCCTGCGTGAACATCCTCAATTTCCTGTTTAACTTAAAGTCAACACATCTGTCACGTTAGCATCTCCCACTGCCTGGTTCCCCAAGCCACCCCCCTCCCATCTGCTCTCCCTCCTGCCTCCAGCCTCCCTCCGCTCCTATTGCTTTGTGGCTGGGAGGGGGGCAGGGGGAAGTGTGTGCGCTTGTGCTTTCTGCTGGCCGATGGACTTTTCCATTGCTTGTGCTTCAGTACCTGGATGCGGTCGCAGCAGGATGATTGGTTTGGCTTGCAGAGCATTTATTTCTAATCTCCGGCTTGTGACATCCTAGCAGAGAGGGGAGATCCTTTCAGGAGCAGCTCCACGGGCTAGAAAGAGGGGAAATCTCTGGTGAACGGCTGTGCTGAAGTATTTCTTAGTTCTGGTAAGTGATGATTTTTTTTGGGTGGGGGGAGCCCTTTTCTGGACAGTCAGCTCCAATGCAAAAATAGTAAGGCTTAACAGGGTAAAAAGCATACAGAGTGGACCTGAAAAAAGAGAAAAAAAACCAATTGAGCCTGTTCAGTTTGTACTGAAGCTTTTCCAGGGGTCAGTGCTCATCAGAGCAGTTTAATTACTATTAGCAAGAGGCTGGGAGCTGAGCAGATCAGACAATGTGTGTGCCTAGGCAGTTGGAGCAGCTTTCACTCGTGTGCAGTTCCATCACCCACTCTGAATCTTTTTTCCTCTGTGATTTCCAGCCTGACCTGGGGCACATTCGGAGCTTGTGGCCAAGCACCGGTGATGGTTTTCCTGGGGTAGTCCTAGATGAGCCGCTACCTGAATGCTGCTTTTTCTGCCCTGTGCTCTTTACCACAGGAGTTTTGGAAGGTCATTCATGAATTCTTGCCCCTAAGTTGATTCATAAAGCCCCTCAACTTTTCTAGTTGATAAACTATCTCCATCGCGAAGTCTAACTGCATTTGTGCCCTGAACCCAGTCCCTGGGTTCTGCGAATAGCAGATATATAGACACATGCAGGTAAAGGTGTTTGGAAGGAATAAAATCTGTCTGGACTACACATTGCCAGGACTGTGAGCTATCTGATGTCCTGGACATTGGCTTCATCTAAATGAGAGGTTTGCAAGTTGGTTTATCTCACAGGACTCTCAAAATGGGCATCCTGCTTCTAAGTCAAGTGACAGCAGAGCTCTTATACTAGGGAGGAATTTAGGACCCTTGTTTAAAGAGGATCAGGGAATAATAAACCTAAGAGCAGCCGTTGCAATCTGGCTGCCTTGAATCTGCAAAGGTCTGTACATAACGTACCTTTTGTTGATAAAAAGACATAGGAAAAATACAGTGGTGAAGCTCTGGTGATTTTGCTGACAGGTACAAAGCGCTGACCTTCTGGACAGACCTGTGTTCCACCGAAAAACTGGGGCACAGTTTGGTTTGGGGTTACCAAAACAAATTCTTTCTGGATTTATTTATGACAGGCGGAGTTAAAAACTACCCCTGGAGAACATTGCAGGGATGATTTGTTTACAAAAATATTCCTCTCGTGATGCATTCATACAGAAATCTCTGCTGGCTAAAAAATTCACATATTCCCTACTCTTTGGAGTTAGATACCGTGACACTCAGTGTGGGACACTGGCTATTGTGTTTGCTCCAGGGCAGCCTTGGAGTTTCAAGCACCGGTTATGTTAAATCTAGAGAAAAACATCCTCCTCCCCTAAGCAGCAGGTTTTGGCTCGGGTTTTTTACCTCACATGAATGAGGTGATGATCTTTTGTACCAAATCTTTCTCTGGCAAGCAGTGGGTAAGTGAGCACAGGGAAGTGGAAGGGGCTTTGTGTGACTGAATCCCAGCACGGTGCAAGAAGGAGATGGAGCCGGAGTTGCCCAATTTGTTTTCTTGGGCAAAGGGGGACATTGATGATGGGACTTGTGAGGAGATCTTAGAGCAGACAGCTTTTGCTTCCTCTAACCAAACACCATGTTCTGTTTCAAAAGGCTGAAAAGTCCTTCATTCTATGGTTCCTGGAAAAACCCTTCCAAGCACCAGAAATTTCTAGAAATTGTTTTTCTTGTTGAATTTTCTTCTAAAACCTGCAGGATTGTTGATGTCAGAGTACCTTTTGTATTTGCACGCACTTGACTTTTCTCCCACATTCAGCCTGGGATGTTGGCCAGTGGTGACTGTGCTTTCCTGGTCCCTGCTGCAGCGCTGCCTGGAAGGGTTAATTTCCCCTTTGTAATTAAGGGCTCTGTGATATTTATAAAGAGAAAATCCTCATAGCCATCTGAGGTAATGTTGGTACATCTGCCAAGATGAAATTCTGGGGCCAAATGAATATTACAATATGCTAGATGTACAGATTTTTATAGCATCCCAGAGACATTTCCTGAGAGATGCTGATTTGATGTTGGGGAAGTGAAGGACAGATCCTAAAATCTTTGTCTCTGGGTCGAAACAGAATTGAATGTATTGCAGAATTAACAAAAGTTATCACTTCTTATTGATTTTTAGTCTTTTCTCATGGACATTTTGGGCTATAAAAGTTGGATTTCCCTTGCGAAAATCATTCATTTGGTAAGGGCAGGGAGTCATATAAGATCCTAAATGAAGAATACTCCAGATCATTCATGTGAAGACACTTGGCATCAGTGTCATTATCTCTTCAAGACAAGGTAATCAAGGAGATGGAAGATTAAACCTCTCCTTGCCAGGGAAACTTCCACATTATTTGATTGAAATTGGAATCCAGTCACCTCCTGCTTGTCTCTCCAGATTTTTCTTGCCACATCTGTTAAATTACCACCAGCTATTTGCGTTTTAAATGAGGGCTTCCTCCCGCACAACCCATCTGCTCAGCCTGTTTGTTCTTCCTGTGCAGTCACGACTTTGTGATCACATGTGTGTCAGTAGAAACACCCTGGTGTTGGGGGGAGAAGGAAGGGGAGAACTAGGTGGCCTTGCAGATTCCCTTGGCTAGGTTGAATTCGAAAGAGGGGTTGGTTAAAAGAGGAGGAGGAAAAACCTTTTATGATAGAGAATTAAGCCAGGGCAAGCCAGAAAGTTCAGGACACTCTGAAGACAAATGTCTCTTTTTCTAGTATTACTCCTGCAGATCCTTCCCACTAGACATCATAGGATCTTCCATGTCTAAGTCGACGTATCTCACCTAGCATGTTCTGGGTTGCCTTAATAGCAGGAAGGAAGAAGAAATCCAGGCTTTTCTTGCTTGTGGGTAGATGAAATGTGAGAGTGTTTGACCGTATATTTATCTGGAGACACGATGGGTTTTCACAGATGTTTTCTGCTCACCTTGGTGGAACAAACCTGGGGATATGATTAAAGATATGGAGGGACATGATAGCGCTCTAGATGGATCTTGATCAAGATTGGAACTCGATGATCTTTGAGGTCCCTTCCAACTCAAACCATCCTATGATTTACAAAGTTTTGAGTTGTGACATGGAGAGAGTGAGTGACCATCTCTTCCCATCCAAGACCAAGGTAACATCAGAACCAGCTAACAGAATTCAGGTACAGATTGAGGATGCTTCTGCCTGCCCATTCAAATGTGAGGCAGTTCTGATCCATAATCTGAATAACCATCTCCAAATAATAAATGCTTCTGCACCCAACATAGCTTCCAGACCATAAGTGCTCTATATTCAAACAGCTTGAATCTATCTGTACCCCTTATATAGATCAGATACAGATACTGGTGTTGCTTTGGAAGATGCCCCCCAAAAAAAATCTGTGCATGCTGACATACTCAGCTGTGTTTTCTTCTCACAGATTTTACAGGAGGTCAGGAGCAGGGTAGCTCCCACCCCAACACAGCCATGAGGATCCTGTAGACTGCGTGCTAGAGATTTAGGGTGTCACAATCTATTTTCTATAACGAGAAGGATCTAAAATTAAGGGGATAGCCCACCCATGGCTGAAAGCAGGTGTATCTTAGGTGGAACAGACCAG
Organism: Zapornia atra; assembly: GCA_013400835.1. Classification (NCBI taxonomy): domain Eukaryota; kingdom Metazoa; phylum Chordata; class Aves; order Gruiformes; family Rallidae; genus Zapornia; species Zapornia atra. The sequence continues at coordinate 752,216 of VZTU01033426.1, forward strand.
CCAGGAGAGCAGAATGCTTTATATGCTGGAAAAGTATGGAAAGCAGTATGTGAGCCCTAAAGCAGTACTTTTGATTGAAGAAATTGCTCATGATGGCACATGGACAGACACAGCTACCTGAGAGATGCTCTCTCCCTTCTGCTTTGTGGTCACCGTTGTCCTGCCTAGGAGAGAGACCCAGCACTTTTGCATGAGGACTGCAGGAGATGCTGCAGGGCTGTGTGGCAGCTGGCTCTCAATGATTCAGTGCTTCCAGTTAAAGTTGGTGTTTTGCTGTGATTCACAGCAGCTCTTGTGGGAGATGGTTTTGGAGGAAGCTGGAATTCAACCGCTGCCAGCTGGTTGGTGGATGAGTTTGTTCAAACTCCGGTTTCCACCATGCTGCCAGTACAGCAGCTGCCTCCCTGGCCTCCCATCCTCCCAAACTGACAGCAAGTGGGAAGAGTGGAGTCTTCTTGACAAGGCAGCCCTAGTATTTCTACCCAGCAGGGCGCTGGGCACCATTGCAGCATGGAGAGTTTCCCAACCTGGCTTGAAGATGAGCCCTGTGGGGTGTTCTGTAAAATGTGAGAGCTTGATACGATCCCTGTGGGAGATTTTTGAGTGTGGAGAAAGTGCTATGGGAGCAAATCTGCTCCTGCATGTGATTTGTATGTTTTGCACCCCTCCTACTCTCACAGGCTGAGCTCCAGTACTGCGGTGGTGAGCTGAAGGCAAGTCCTCTGCTAAGACACAAGTGATCAGAGCCAGTGATCACACAGTGATCACACGAGTGACCACATCCCTCCAGGCAGCAGGGAAAAACCTGCCTCCTCTGTTGGACATTTCTCTTGCCCTTATAGCAGGTGGTCAGGCTGCTGCAGATTTTCCAGCTTTAACCACTCTAATTATTGCAGCTTACAGGTTCCTGACCTCCTGAGATCATACCTATGTCCTTCTTGGGCATGTGAAGTGCTCCTGGTGTCTCCCCTCTGCCTTGGTTCTCTGAGGGACCCCATGTAGAAGGGTGGTGGCTTCTTTGAGGAATCTTATTTATGTAGCAGTCCTACAAGTAGTGATGGTCCTCAAACAAGCTCGGTGACAGCTAGTTTTCCAGCTACCATTCTCTTCCAAGGCTTGTTCCTGGGGGGATTAGCACAGCCAGAGTATGAGGTTAGAAGCAAATTGAATTGGATGCCTCCAAGATGATGATTGAGTAATTGGTGAGATTTGGGGGACAAGAATGGAAGTACACAAAAATACTTCTCTGGCTGTGCTTGGCGCAGGGGATCTATTGCATCGGACACTTAGACTGATGGGTAAAAGCTCCTTTAGATTTGCAAGCTATCCCTGTGTGGGTGGATACTGGTTTTAGTATCAGGGCTGTAAATCCAGTAAAAAAAGCAAAATTCTTCTGGACTTGTACCAGAATGACGGATACATGGGCTGCTCTGTGCAATATGGTACTTCATAAGGTAATAAACACAAAATGCTCTTTGTGAACAGGGCCTAGGGCACTGTGCCCTGATAGATGGGAGGGAGGAGAAGACAGGGTGATGGGGGCTCATGGCTGCTTAGGGCCATAAGAGGTGTGAGCCTTTTCCAAAGTCTCACAACAACTGCAAGCTGGTGCCCAAATGCTTTCAGCACACTGCAAGGGAGGAAATCTGACCCTAATTCCTCTCACCTACTCCCACTGAGGCTCAGAGTGGGCACCACACCAACAAGATGAGATGCTTCTTGGGGAAGGGGGTACATTTGTCCTTCTGCACCGCTGCACCACATGCACTTGCAGCCCAAATTCACAGATATCTTAGCAGGGCTGTCTCATTGCAGGGATCTAGTGTGCATTAATAATGAGCGTGTGTAGCTGAGGTGTTAAATGATTTATACACAGACCCAGATTGAGAAATCCCAGTAGTTTCTTCTCCTGATGTGTAGCGTTTGTTGGCAACTTGTAAAGCTTTCCTGGCATTCAGGAGAAGCTGAGGAGCTTTTTTTTCCTTGCAACACATCCCCAAAGTTGTTTGGTGGATGCTGAACATCCTCTGTGAGCCAAGGCCAGTTTTAACCAGCATGAGAGGAGTGTGGAGCCCATTTCCAGTGAGGCGGGTGCATGCATGATGAATCCTGCCATCACTGCTGCCATTTGTTAGCCCTTCCGGGGACTGTGGTGATGCTCTGACATCGCTCCACCCTTGGGAACATGGGGAATGTCTTTTACATTCTCGGAGTCAGAGAATGGCAAATCAAAGCAGAGTCATTTTAATTAATCTTGTATCTATTATTTATCACTAATTGAGTGTGTTTTCCGTGCTTTTTTCCCCTTCCTTTAGATGAGGGTGTGGAGTGTTGGTTATTAGTAGCTATTTTTAATGCTAGCTGGATAGTATCCTTTATTCTTAGGAGCTCAGATACTGCAAATCATCAGAGATGCTGCCTTTGTTGCAGCCATGCCCGGTGTGGTACCTGTGGATGCTGGGCAGCACAGACACCTCCAGCCCAGCGTGTCCAGCAGCAGGGAAGGAGAAGCTGGGCTGCTGGGGGAGCTGCAAGGGGCTGGGGAGAGTGCAGAACTGTTAGGAAATGCTCAGGGACCATTTCTGAGAAGGCATTTGGCATTTTGACATGGCATTTGGCATTTTGAAATTTGTTTTTGAAAAGCCAGCCACGCATGGCCACTGACTGAAGCAGGATGCTTCAGGAGCTCCCTCTTCCAGCTTTATTTTAAAGCAACCTTCCTTTAGCATAGGAGCTAAAAGCAGAATCTGCTTTGAATGATGCTGAGCTAACCCACTGAAGAATGATGTCTTTCCAATGCCTCTAATATGCCCAATACAGACAGGACAGGCACTGAGGGAATGGGGAAAGATTAGGAAAATCCTAAATTTCTCCCCCCACACACTGCAAGATCTGCAAAGCTTTGTCTGTAGCCAAAATTTATGCCCTGCCTGCTTTAAAACCGGAGAGAAACAGGAGGCAGCTCAAGTCCTGCTGACTTACAATTACTGGGTGCTGAGCACAGCAATTTCCCAGCCATCAGTGGGAAAGAAAGTAAGATTTACACCTGGAAGGCAGCTGAGAAGTTGGAAGAGAGGAATGAAAAAATAAGGCACTTCAAAGCCATGCCGTTTGAAAGCTGTCCTGGGCTGAAGCATCAGGCTGAAACAGGGCTGCCATTCGGGTTTGTACTGCAAAGAGGGCTCACAGGGGATGAGGTCTCGGGCTGGGGAGAGGCTGGGTGAGGACAGGAGCACCCACCCCCCCTCACCCACTCTGCACCAGGCAGCTGATGCCTGTCCCTGCTGTTTCAGGCCACGCAGCTGATTAAATATTGAAAGGGCTTGGTTGCTGTTGCTTGAAAGCTTCTGTCTGGATGAAAATGAAGTTATGTGAGGACAAGTCTGTGCTGGTGCAATCAGTCACTGTTTAAATACGGCTGACCATAAACAGACTGCAAATAGCTCTGTGGGTTTAAGCGCAAAGGCGCCATCAGGACGTGGGTTTGGGTTAGTCCTTTCCGGAGCCAAGGTATGGGAGAACTCAGGGAGGGGGCTGTTGCACATGGGGGTCAGGTTGATTTATCAGAGAACCTGTGGGGTTCAGAGGCTGTTACAGGTGCTCAGAAGCTGGTTATGATGGGAACTAACACCTGGGGTTTGTGTGTTCACACAGCAGCTGTGCTCCAGGATCACCTCCCACACACTCCCAGCACCCCGGGAGAGATGGTACTGGATAGAGATGCAGGCAAGAGAGCAGGGAGGGAGAAGGGATTTGTGGTGGGTTATAGGATTAGGCAGAGGAGGAGGAGACTTGGGATTATGGGTAGTGGCCACAATGAATGGAGGGATAAAGGAAAAGGGTTGATGTTCCTGAGAGGCTGCTTATAAATGGTAGGAGAGCTCTGTGGAGAAATGGTCATCTTCAGGTTAACTAAGCAGTGGAAAAAGGAAGCCAAGAGTGGAGAAAGAAGGACCCTTACTGACTAATGGCATCTCCAATGCAGACAAGGAGAGTTGCTTTCAGGTGGAAGTAGAAAGACTGACCATTTTTGTGCTCTCCAGCCAGGAGAGTGCAACAGTGGGAGTGCAACCCACTGTTGCACTCCCATATTCTGAGAGGACATGGAGGGTGCTTCCAGCTTTCTACCTGTGTACAGTTAGGGCTTTCTTTAGGCTTGGTACCTTTCTGACAGAGCAAGCAAAGGGAAGAGCCTTCATGGTCCAATCAGTGGATGCTAGAGATTTCCCACCACCCCCCTGAGTTTCTGGATAACCTGGATACTGGAGCCACCCATAGAGGTCCCAAAATCATTAGTAACACCCATTTGTGCTCCCATGAGTTTGTACAACATTCCTTCTTTGGGGGCCCACCCCCAGTGAGGATGCAATGATTTTGGTCTCCCGGGGGGCTGTGTACTGCAGGGAACATCATAGCAAGGAGAGCAGCAGAGCTTTGAGAAGTCAGAGAAGATGCATTTGAGCTGGAAAAGAAAGTTCCCATCATTGTCTGTCCAAAACAGATTGTCACATTTTTTGTCCTGTGACTAAGGGAAAACTTTGACAAAATCTCTCTGATCTGGTTAAGTATAACTATACCCAGAGAGTAGTTACTCACCTGATTTTAATGTTGGTGTACTCTTCACAGATGCTGGGCAGTCTGACATCAAAGAACATGCCACCCAGCAGGCAGTCAGGCCTTCTAACCCTGATGAAAAGGGCAAGCTGGGAAAATAGTGGCTGGTCCCACTGGGTCATATAGAGGTTCAGGTGGAGAAAGGAGATGCAGCATTTCCACCCTTCCTGCAAGGGGAATTTAGTCTTGCATTGGACTAAATCGGTTGTGTTATAGAATCATCACTGAAAACTGATTTCTGGTTGTTTTCACCTAGAAATTCAGGCAGATCTGCCATGATTTTGCTAAATATTTTCAGACTTCTTGGGTTTTTCACAGTAAGGGTGACAGAGCACTGGAATAGGCTGCCCAGAGGGGTTGTGGAGTTTCCTTCTCTGGAGATATTCAAGACCCATCTGGACACCTATCTGTGCGACCTGTCTTAGGGAACCTGCTTTGGCAGAGGGGTTGAATTTGATGATCTCTGGGGGTCCCTTCCAAACACTGCAATTCTGTGATTCTGTAAGGACCCCTGTAGAAACACCTGTGAGTAAACATACAAGCAAAGCTTTTCTTATTCCTAGCTCAAGAACTGGACAGTATTTGCTGAACCCAAAAATTTAGCAGCTAAATTTTTTCAGTGGTCAGGAAAAAGGGACCACATTTACCTTTCTTGTTCAAGCCAAGAGGGTATGTCTGCAGCAGAGTTTGCTGTTCACATTTTCCTTAATCTTTAAAGCCAATTGAAACTTTAATAACAATAATAAAAAAATCACATTAACCAGTTCAGCTTATAGTAGCCATTGATAAGTGGTTTTAATGGTGTGACGTGATGATTGTTAATTGTACTTTATTAGAAAAACATAATCACAACAGGGCAGATAGATGGCTTCTTAGCTGATCAAATCTGGATTAATCTACAGCCTTGAGGTTCTGATCCATAACATATTTGAAATCAAATTAAAAATCCAGACTGGTGTTATTAGAATGGGATGTGCGTTCATGGGGAAAGTAATTTGATATAATTTTGGCATCTTTTCCATTCTTTCAGAGCTTCTAGGGGTAGCTGTTCAGTTTCAATTATTTTTTTCCTAATTGTTATAAAAAAGTTGTTATCACATTAGGACGTATTCCATCTGGAACACTTCCAAAACAAAATATTTCCTGTGACATTTAAAAATTTAAATTCCAAACCAGATTTTTATTCCTACGAGTTTTAGATAAGCCACTTAATTAAAAACCAACCAGAATTTCCATCTCTAAACAGTATGCAGTAAAATGCAGGACCTGATAGTAATTATTTAATTAACCATTGTTGGAGGGTTAGGTTTTTTCCCCACATACCTGCTATGAAAAAATGCTATGATTTTGGCAGGCTTACAACATCTGAGACCACGTGGCTCAGCAGAAGTATGTGACATGTAAGGCAGAATACACAGTTTATTATATCTGTGCTACACAGGTTTTCCCTGAAGTGGGGAATAACACAGGATCTGACAACCCCAAAATGTTGCTCTAAAAAGAAGCTCCCCAGGTAAATGGTTCAGCTCAGAACAGACTTTTCCCAGGGGATCTTGACCTCCTGTGCATCTTCCTTGCCCAGGACTAGCTGAATAAGAGTATTTTCCTGTGTTGATGCTTTTTGAAGGCAGTAGCATGAAGGCTGTGGGATGGGGGCTCAGGGTGGAAGCTGAGCCCTGCTCTCACTGAAAGAAGCATTTTAAGCCTCATGGAGGCTGTGGCACCCGAATTATAAGAGACAACCTTTGTCTTCTTTACAATTATTAAGTCTAGCTGTTGCTGAGCTTCTTCCTGCTTTCATTCCTCCCTTCTTTCAGTTTAAAGTGTGTGGAGGGGACCCATCACGGAGGGCTCTCCCCTGGATGGGAAAGGCTATCGCAGAGGGATGTCTGCGGGAGTGATGGTGCAGGGCTCAGGGCCATCTACCCATGAACACCCACTTTCCTGCTGGGGAGCTAGATGGTGCTTCAAAGGCCTTTCAGCAGCATCAAAATGAGTTAGCTCCTTGCCCTGCCTTTACACAGGTCCAGGCAATTGGCATCTGGTGGAACCCTACCCCACGGGCGTACAGGGAGTAACGAGCCGTTTCCCTGATTAGCTCTGGTAGCGGCTGCTGAGTTAATTAATGGTTGGATTCAGGATGCTGGCAAAACAGTATTGCTAATTTGTCCACAAATGCAGCGTGGCGCTGGGAGGGTTTGGGGTGAATTTCATCCTCACCACTAGCAAAAATATTTTTCAAGATCTGCTTCAAAATGAGTGTTGAAGCAGAAGACACCATCACCATTTCCACCATGAGATTCCATCATGAGATTCAATCTACCTGAGATTTCAGTGCAGAGTCTTCCTACATGGCTTCATTTTGCAGCTATCTGGCCCTGTTGGCTCATGTCTGGACTGCCGTGCCCTTGCCAGGGTGGTCATTCAGGTTTCATCATCCCACAGAGCGGGGGGAATCTTGCTTGCTCAAAGCCAGGGAGATCAGGTTAAGCATGAGAGGCTCCTCAAAGGTGTCTACAAATAATTCATTTTCTGTGGTTGCAGAAGCAGAGGCTTGCTCTGACCAGCCATGCATGACTGATGCACACAAAGACAGAGATCTCTCTGGATCCAGCTGACACGCAAAGGCCTGACAGGATTCACATAGGCCTTTATTAATTTCACAGTGAACAGCCAGTGAGCTTTGCATGCACACTCGAAGCATCCCAGTGAGCATGCCGGTGTCCTTGCAGCTGGGAAAGAGCTGTTAAGAAATGTTCATTATGATAGTAACCATTTAGCCATTGGCTTGCCTCCATGCTGGTGCATCAGTGACTCTTGTTTTCTGCCAGTTCTGGGTAAACAGATGTTTTCTTTAGGGGTTTTATGGAGATTATAAATGATTTGCATCAGGATATTGTGTCTGTGCTCTGCTTTCATCAGATGGTCCTTCTAAAGGACACTGGAGATAACAGTCTTCTGAGTGGGAGATGGGGAAAAAAGTGGAGAAAAGGTGTAGAATGGAGCTGCTCATTGAGTTACTGCTCAGTTACCAAGCACAGAGGAGAGTTTTTCTTCCTTTATTCCCAGCAACTGCTGATGAAGTGTGCATATCAAAGTTTACTGAACAAGCCTGTTCTGCATCCTTATGCAAAACATTTCTTGCTTGAAGACAGAGCCAATTACTGTGCATGTATTTACCCAGCTCTAGGAGCCTGCCTTGCTCCTATCTATATTTCATGAGTCCCGACACTCCCTGAGGCTTGCCGCACTCTGCTCTGCCTGCAGTGAAGGGCTCCTCAACTGCAAAAGCAATGATGACTCCAGAAAAACGCACAAATGGAAGAAGCTCCCTGGATTTACCTCCCCTGGCAGCCTTGGTCTTGTCCCTGTAACGCTGGGTGGCATTTGGATGCTCTGTCAGAGCCTGCAGCAGCCAGGCCCATGCAGTAGCTACTGGCTGCTGCCCAGTCTACTTGCCATTGGGCTGACATGGAAAACAAGCTGCTCCTCACACCCTGTGCAAGCCAATAGCCAATAAGAGTACTAACCCCCTCCTGCCATGCTCTGGCATCTTTTCCACCTTTAATTCATAGATGGATTAAAACAAGGTCTCTTACACCTTCTGCCTCAGCTGTAGAGTCAGTGCAGGCCTCACACTCACAGGATATTTCCCAGCAGTTTGCCTTTGATCTTCAGCAACCGCAGTGATGAAGTCTTTGTCCTTCCCCTCGAGATCCTGTCCTTCAGCCCCAGAAATATGGCCATATTTCATCCTCAGTTTGAATTACAGGTGTTCAAATCTGCTGCAAATGCCCCAGCACCCTGGCCAAATCCCCATTCAGTGTGGCTGGGAATAGACCAGCTCAGTCCTCTGAACTATTTCCATGCAAACGTAGCCAGTTCTGTTGGAGAAGTAGACAGATTGAGGGTTATTTGACTCATTCCTTGCTTAAAAATCGTTTTATTCCCAACTGAGATATCTTTCTGGCCAGTTCACGCTGTCCTTGTTCTTGTGTTTGCATTAGATGAGTATTTTCTTTCCCCCTTTCATTTTCTCTTCCCCTGCTCTCAGCGCAGCTGGGTCCAGCTGGACAGTAAGGATGGTCCATTTGCACTCCCCAATGAAGTCAGTGTAAAAAAGAAGCTCCCCATCTCTCTTTGGAGAACATGCTCCTTCCCTCTGGTCAAAGAACATTCATCCAAACATTTTCTTCTCAAAAGAAAAATGATCTATTCTAAACAAATGAGACATGTTCAAGAAGAGATTGCTCCCTTTTGTCCATTTTCATTAAAAATGACTGAACCCACTCCAGAATTCTGAATCCTTGGGGAAAACCTGCCGAATTTACCAGAAAAAAGTTTGTCTGATATCAAGAAAAGGTTTATCAGCATCTCTTGTTTTAATAGAAAACTAGCCTATTTTTGACCCTTTCTCCCTGCTTTATCTGCCTGAATGAAACACACAGACATGCAAGGAGCAGAAAACACTTCAGACTCATTTTTTATTATTCAAGGTTATTCCATTGGTTTCTAGTAGAGTCCCCACTTGCTGAGTTCTTTCAGTTAGAATCACATAGAAGAATCAATGTCTGCTCCTATCAGCAGAGCTGTACTTTCATAAGGGATGCAGAAAATAAAGATAAGGTTGTATTTTTTTACCTAATACATGAGCTTTCCAATGTTGCTCCCCCTTTTTACTTTGAATTTACTTTAGGTTTGAAACACCGTGGGTCTTGGCTGGTATTTGAACCCAACTATGCCTATGTGATTTCTTTACATTGCTTTTATTGTGGGAAGAACAAATGACACATCAGAGTTAAATCTTTGGTTGCTGATAGTGCAGCTCACTGTTCTTTCAGTTGGGAATGAAGCCAAAGGAATAATCATGTTTATCTATGCAATGCATATCTCTCAAATCTGCAGCTCACATTGCTCTGGGATCCAAACCCAGGTGATTTTATGACAGCTAATAACCACTGTAATTAGGAACCTAATTAAATATCCTCTGATCTTACCCTTCTCAGAGCCAGTCAGCTCAGGGGGCTGGTTTAAATTCTCTCTCTCTTCACACAGTCTCATGCAGCAAGTGAAACACAGATGACTTTTAGCATCCTTTTGAAGATACTGTTCATCAGCTTCCCAGAGCTCAGGGATGAACAGACCAGCAGCATGAGACCATGTGGCTAGTAAGGTCCTACAAAGTGTATCGAATGTGTAAAACAAAAAAACCACAGAATGACTGAGAAAGGAGTCAAGAAGGGCAGGAAAACTTTGCCACCTTTCAGCAGAGAAAGTCAGTGCTGCCTCAACCATCTGTAGTGGTGCAGCAGGAGGTTTGTCAGGTTAGTGTTAAAACAGCTCTGAGAAGGATCTAATCTGTGGCTGGGGGCAGGTGCAGAGGGTGCTGTACAGAAGGATCAGAAGTTTTGCCTTCACTTGGCAGCCAGGGTTACTCTACCAGAAGAAATCAGTGCTATCCATGAGCCAAGGGAGCTCTCTGCATGATGTCATGCTGCAGGGGAACCCCTTGCTGCAGAGACCTTCAGGCAGCACTTCCCTCCTGCAAAGCACAGGAGGTGGGAAAATTTCCTTTCCTGCTCTGGGGGCTGCATGACCTTGGACTGGCCCTCAGGGAGTGGTGGGTACCACGAAAGGGCTGGGCAGAAGTGCCTGATCTGGAGTAACAGCACAGAGACATCCTTGGGAATACAGTGGGCAAACATTAGAGATGAATTTGGGTTCCCAAAGCCCCAGTATGTTTTGCAATCCACTGTCCTGAGCAGCACACTTGCACAGGCCACCCCTGTTTGACATTTTCTGTTTCCAACAAGTGAGGAGACTAATTTCTATGAGAACAGGTGGAGTTATTTCCCAGACAGAATCACAAGCATCTCAGTAAAATTTTAAGGTACAGAAAATATCTGCAGTCTTCTCAACCCTGCATCAGACTGCTACACCAAATCTGAGACTCTGTGCAACTGGTGTTGAACAGATTCCTCCTATGGTGCCTCCATCTCCATCAGCCATGGAAGGAGAGCATGACAAGGACAGCTGGAGAGGTGACACTTAGGAAGCAGGTAACACAGTCACCTGAACTCTGCAGAGGATAGACACTGCTTTTAGCCACCAACTTTTAGGAAAGGTTTGGCTTTGCTGAAGAAATATAAATCTATGATGGACCAAATGTCTCACCTGGAGGATGTCATATCTGGCTTGGGTTAGTATGGAGGTGTAGTGCTGGCTGGCCTGTTTTTTGCTCTCTAGCCCTGTGGAACAAGTATCTGGATGCTCCATGGCAGTGAACAGACTTGCACAGCACTGCATGGCAGTAGCAAGCAGGGAGCTGTGAATATCCATGTGTTGTGTTGGGACAGCTGTGGCACATGGCCCATAAACGTCTCCACCAAGGGCCAGCCCTAGGGGAAAGTCTGGACACCAGCACTGCAAACTGTGGAGATCTGGGCAGGACCCAGCTCCAGTCATGGCTTGTAAGTCACTATGGAAGCCTCCACTATCCAAGGCATGTCTGACCCTCTGCTTCTCCACAGGGAAGTGAGAAATGTCTTTTATTTGGAAATAAAAGATCCTTCCACAGACCAGTTTTAAAACACATCTCATCTCCATCGCAGCAGCAAGCCCATTTGCTGTTGAATAAAGACAGGCAGCGCTTGGCCCTCTTCCAGCACTGAGCTTAAAACACACCAGACACGTCAATGCCTTTTGCTCACAGCTCTGTGCCCATCACTAGATCCATTTGTGGTTCTCATGCATGCAGGAACTGCAAAGACTTGGAGCTGTCCTTATTCCATATGCATTACCTGGATTCCTTTCCAGAAGCAAGCTAACAAGCGACTATAGTTTTCAGGGAAAGCACTGACTTTACAGCCTGGAAAACCAACCTCTTCTACAGCACAAGTGTACCATTTTCTCCAAGCAACAGCCATTTGGCTGCACTTGTCCAGCAGAGATACATTGTCTGCCTCAGTTCCCAAGCATCTCACAGCATATTTGGGAGGTAGAAAGCGCCTGATCCCATTTCCAAACTAGGAAATAGAGGCAGAGAGAGCAGTCACACAAAAAGTCTGTCACAGAGAAAGAATTGGTATGGTAGTCATGGGTGCACATTCCTCTTTCTACCACCACTTCCCACCAGGAAAGTCATGCAAGGGGTGAACTAGTCAGCTCTTGCCCCTTCTGCTTAGCTTGCAATGACCAGATCTGTTCCTGAAGGCTTGGCACTGTGGTCTCCAGTGCTCTGGCTGCTTTTTCCTGAGTAACCAGAAAGATTCTGCAACTACCAGCAGGTTTTGCCTTTGTCACTACAGTGCCATCAGAAAGCAGTCTTTTTTACCTAGCCAGTCTGGGTGAGTGGAAAGCATGATATCCACATGCAAAGCACCGCTCCCCGCCCCCCACACCCCCAGCTGTCTGGAGGCCCTTTCCTGGCTCCCCATCAGGTAATTCTGATGTTACACTTTGATAAATAACTTTTGATCATCATCTCCTTGCCACTTTCTTCTCCTGAGATATTCTATACTTTTTCCCTGAAGTGCACTAGCATGATCTCCCTTGAAGTATTTGTTATCCCCTTGAATTTTGCCAGCTAATACCCTCAGGCTTGTCATCTGGAGGACACCTGCTCTCACACTCCAGTTCTTGCCCGCCTTCTCCCGTATATCATCCAGGATTCCTGTTTCTAGCAAAAGTCTCAAATTCATTTTATCTTAGGTTTACTTAGGGTGTGACAGACTCTACGTCTCTCTTCCCCCTCGGGAGCAGAAGCCATTTGCTGTGATAGCACAATCTTCCAGAGTCATTTCTGTGTGAACAGTCCCAGTGGGGGGTTGGACTCGCTGATCTCTTGAGGTCCCTTCCAACCCTAAAATTCTGCATGCTTAGCTGGTCAAGGGAAAGCAATTTTACAGCTTTCCTGCTGCTGCTGCCCAGGATCGACCATGTCAGGTACTAACAGAGGACCCCCTCTCTGACAGTGGGCACCAGTAAATACACCCAATAAGCTCCTTGTGAACAGTGATGGAATAGCCTACACCAGAGTGAAGTTCTCTTGATGCTTGACTGATGTTTTGAAGAACTTATTTCTCCCAGTAGAAGAAAAAGTTGTAGAAACTCAAATGAAACATGTTCTCCTTTCCCTTAAATACATCCAGTCCCTGCCTTCAATGCTGCCAAGGCCTTGCCTGTATTCCCAGGAGCCCCGCAGGTCAGTCACTAGGTAGGGATTTCCTTGAGCAGGATTTCAATCTCTTGCCTTTCAACTTTCCCAAACATCCCTCTGTCTCCTGTTATGAGATCACCAGTTAAGTTCATCTCATTTATATTTCTAGGACAAAGAGACTGATTTTTTTTACTTTTCTTCCTTATTGCAAGAAATAGTTCTCACCTCCCTGAGCACGCTTGGAAACAGCCCACGCAAGGGTAAGGAAGACAGGTACTGCATGGAGACAAGCCTGCTCGAGTACGTACTGATCTGGCAGCCACAAGTGCCATCTGCCAGCAGGTGACTTCCCCCAGTCCCAGGAAGGCGTCTTGTGGAAGTGTTGCCAGCTGACTTGGGATTGAAGGGAGGAATGAAAATAGAGCTCTGCGCAGTGGCGCGGGACGTGATCTCTAAAGCTAGGTGGGGATGGGGAGTATCAGCAGTAGGAGTAAGTGTGAGCAACACATTTCAGGCTGTGCTGGGCTGCACACTGCCAAATTCAGGAGTTCCCCTATGAGTACTGGGGAAGGCAAGAGCTAGAGGAAACCCTGTGCTCTTCCATCCCACTCGTCTGCTCATCAGAAGCCAGATGAAGGGACACCACATCGGCGATAGGTGCACCCGAAGCCTAAATCCTAACAAGCAGTCCCCAGTATACTTCTCTAGCAGCTTTCCATGCTCTTTCAGGCCCATTGAGCCTGGCTCTGCAGCAAACAGAGCAGATCTGGTGAGGCTGCACCTCAAGTGCTGTGTCCAGTTTTGGGCCCCTGACTACAGGAAGGACATTGAGATGCTGGAGCACATCCCAAGGACAGCAATGAAGCTGGTGAGGGATCTGGAGCACAAGTCCTATGAGGAACAGCTGAGGGAGCTGGAGCTTTGTAGTCTTAAGAAAAGGAGGCTGAGGGGAGACCTCACTGCTCTCTACAACTACCTGCAAGGCAGTTGCAGAGATGTCGGGGTTGGGCTGTTCTCTTGGGGGGCAAGAGATGGGATGTGTGGAAAGGGCTTGAAATTGCCCCAGGGGAGATTTAGGTCAGATAGCAGGAATAATTTCTTGACCAAAAGGGTTGTCAGGCATTGGAATAGGCTGCCCAGGGAGGTGGTGGAGTCACCATCCCTGGAGATATTGAAAAGGCGTGTAGGTGAAGTCCTTAAGGAGATGACCTAGAGGTGGGCTAGTCAGGGTTAGGCTGTGGTTGGACTCAATCTATAGGGTCTCTTCCAACCCAGGAGATTATATGAGTCTATGGCCAGCTCTCCTGTATCTCAAGACTATTGAAATGACATTCAGAAGGACAGGCAGCCAGAGCGGCCCTGAAGAGCCAGCGAGGTTTGATCTCTGTGCTGCAGGATGTGGACTGGAAGCTGGATAATGACACACTGGCAGATTAACTCCTCGGAAGGGGCCAAGAGCAGCTGCCCCCCTAACGACACACGTGCTGACAAGAAGAACCATGCTCTAGCTGAGGTTTAGAGAAGCGTGAAGGGGAGAGTGCCAAATAACATTTTTGCAGGCAGGCTAAGGAGAAATGGAGGCCAGAAGGCTGTGTCAGAGCAGACAACCACTGGAGAGGCACAGCCTAGAGTCTTGTCTATTGATGACATGCACCAGGGCACATGGTGACAGTGGTGGTGGGATACACTGTGTCCCTGACTACCAGCGGATGGGAAGATGCTGAGTTCCTCAATGCTTAAGTCTTGCTAAAAGCCATATTTCTCCAATAAAATCACTGCCGGGGAGATTTCAGCTGGAATTCCTGCTGTACAGCTACTTGAGCTGGACTTTGGGAGGGGTGTTAGAGGGATGCCCTTCATTTTAGTAGCTGCACAAAGGAGCACATTCAGATCAGTGAGGACTAGTCCCCAGGTCACAGGTTCCCTGTCGTTCCCAACTGCCAGAGAGGCTTCTTTGCATGGAGACTCCAGAATTTCAGGTTCTCTCTCCATTGCCTTTCCATTTTTAGGGAGTCTCATGACCAGTAGTGTGTTTAGCATGTCCTCTTTGGGTAGGGCTGAATTAAGTGGAACGGAAGGACAGCTATGAAACAGCCTGGAAGTATTATTGAGTCTGGTTAGAAGCAGCACATTGGACATCACGCTCAGGAGACACTCTACTTGCAAGGATGATTGCAAGATCACAGTGGTTTTGGCAAGGACAGTCTGAAGTCTAGAAAGCTGAACTCTCTCTTGGTGGTTACAAGATTCACTTTTCAGCCTTGTATGAGTTTTCCCTCCACAGTCTCTGACAGGTAGAGAAAGTAAGTTATTACAGCTATTTTGCAGACACAGAACTAAGCCTAAGAGTAACTAAATGTCTCCTCTAAGGTTAATCGAGCCATTTGTGGCATTACAGAAAACTCTAGAGTTCTTGATGCTGCCCAAGTCATCAAGCCATCGTTCCTCTAACTGAACCTGTCTGAGTCCTGACAAATAGCTGCACAGACATGTATTTTTCAAACTGTTTTCTTACCCTTTTCATATTTTACAGAAGGATTACAGGTAAAACATAAGCCAAAGTAGCCTGAATTCAACTCTCCTGGCATAAATTACACCGATGGCAATTTGACTTGAACTCCCATCTGCACCAGCGTACCCCTACCCACAAGCATGAGTCACACTAAGCAATAAATAATAGCTAAATCCTTCTTCTGCCTCAACAGGTGATTCTGAGGATTTTCTCTCTGCGTATACATGAGCTATGGTGCTATAGCACTATAGCCTGATGATGTATTGTAGCTATTAATTTTGGAAGATGGAGCTTTTTCATCATTAACGTCCAACCTGAACACAGGAATTTATTAGGCTGTTTGGGAGGCAAATGCACAGCCTTCTTACTGCTATAAGAGTGCTATTTCTAACTGCCTTTTTATTTTCTTTTTTTTTTCTTTTTTCCTCCCTTCTACTGCCTCAAGGCAATGGTAGTTTCCAAGACTGGGTACTCCAGCTACTGGTACGCCCTTTTCTTTATTCCTTTCTGACCTTTACCTTCCCATCCCCTGCTTGTCCTACCTCCTTTGCCATATATCATTCTTTGCTGTTGCTTTCTCTCATTCTTTGGCTCCTTCAGTATCTGCTCCTTGTTCCAGTGGTCTCCTCCTGTTCTCCTCTCCTGCAAAAACAAGAAAGGAAATTAGAGAGGCTTGGGAAAAACACTGCCAAGCAATTCACCTTTCCATAATGTTAAGGGGCCCACTACATGTGCTCAAATTAGCTGTACTCCTCTTCTGCTGTATAGCACATACAAAAAGTGCTGGGGGGTCTTTTGAGTTGAAAGCCTCCATATGGGTATAAAACATAAGTATAAATGTAGTGTTGCTATATGTGAGGTTTATGCGAGTGTTAAGTCCGTGCCAACATATTCCGGTCCCTATGGCAATTCTAGTTTGTGATCTAGTCAATGGAAAAAAAAATATCTATTTTTGTAGCTTTCTGCAAGATGCCTGTTTTAAAAGCAGGTTCTTCAAAGATCTGGGAATCTCAGATAATCAAGATGTAGTCTCCCACCTAAGGGAGACTTCTTGCAAATTGCCTTCTTACAAAAGAAAAACATCACTTTGTGGATATGTTTTGTTTGCACTGCAGTGATATATGTGATGCACATAGTGAATTTGATAGCTGTATAATGTAATCTGTTAAATGATCCTGGATACTGCAAAGTTCGGGTCTTTTCAGTAGTGCTTCATATCCAAGAAATGGTCAAAGTAATCAAAATGCTGTGAAAATGGATGGAGCAAAAGCAATTGCCCTAGTATTTTCCCTTGAAAGGAGTCTCAGGGTGAACATCTCTTTAAATCTGCTGCTTGTGCTTGTATATCTCCACAGGCAAGGTGCATAATGAATAGTGAATTTGCAATTTTGAAAACTCTTGTGACCATGAAACAATTGCATTGGAGGACTTATGCAAAAAAAAGAAAGAGGCTGAATGTAGTTTGAGAACCACTCCTCTTATTTGATCTCAGTCTTAGCATCTTAATAACTGTGCTCCTCAGACTCCATCATTGAGCAGCTCCAGAGGGAAACATAAGTACCAAACTTACTAAAAAGCATGATGGAAGCATAAGGTTGGCTGCAACTGTGACAGGCTGTGGCACAGGGGATTTCTTGGAATCTGAAGCCTGAATTCTGGCATGGCCAGTGCCTTGGTACACTTCACCGGAGCTGGCAAGCAACTGTCTCTAGAGGCTGATGCCTGCGCATCCTGTGCTGGAAAAGAGCTGTTCCTGATGGCAGGAACAGATCCCTGCAGGGACATCTCTCAGCCTGGGAAAATGTCTCTGCTGAGGCCCTTTCTTAACACGCTCCGTGTTAAGAAATCCCGTGGTGGAAAACCCCAAAAAGGCTGCTGTGAGGTGCAGTAAGTGATCTGTCCTGTCTCCAGCCTGTGGGGAGGTTTGGGAATCCCCCAGCAATGGGAAGGTGATCACAGACAATAACTGACAATGCTTTTCGGTATCCGAAACACTATAGTCATTCCCTGCTGATGAGGAGACACTGTCTTCTGGCCACAGCAGTGATGGAACTCTGGGCAAAGGGTAATTTTGTGGCACAACACGTTGAAGGCACACTGACTGCATGGAGCCAAAGGAGAGGGGGAGGCTCAGGCTTCAACAAGGCAGAGGGGAAGGAAGGACCAGAGCAGGCAGTGATTGTGAGGGCACGTGGAGTGAACACATCAGTCCTTGATGCTGCTCTATTAAACAGGAGAAAGAATGAGGTATTTTATCAAGATACTTGCTCAAATAAAGCCCCTACTGAAAAAAAGCAGCATTTAGAAATCGCTCAGGGTTGTGTCTGCTTTCATGACTCTGTCACTGGAGCAAATCTATTCATCACAGCCATGTATTAATGAATTAGTTAATTAAGTGGCTCGTTATTTAATAACACAGATTGCAAGTGTGATGAAATAGAAGTCCCCTTTGTAGCTAGAGGCACATCTTTGCCAATAAGCTAAGCGGTTCGTAGTTAATCAGGAACGTTTGCTGTCTGACACAGGCAGAAGTTGCTGAATTGCAGGCAGTTTATTTCCAAGGTTATTGCTTACATTCATCTCTGGGAGCTTGTCGGGGCCTCCAAGCCCAGTAAGGTTACACCTAATATAGTGTCCAAGGGCAAACACACATAGAAATGCCCAACCTCATCAAATGGCACTGTTGTTTCTGAATCAACACTGTATTACCTTTTGGTTTATGCTGCCATGTGCAATGATGGTAGAGAAGTTGGTTTATTAATAACAGCAAAGCCTTGGAGACTCTAGCTGTCACTGCTAACTAAAAAGACAAGGTGTCCTGGTTTCAGATAGGATAGAGTTAATTTCTTTCTAGCAGAGGATGGAATGCTGTGTTTGGGAGTTGGGATGAGAGCAGTGCTGATAACACACCGATGTTTCTAGTTGTTGCCAAGCAATCAAGGACTTTTCAGTTCTTCACATTTTCCTGCTATGAAGGGAGGGGACACAGCCAGGACAGGTGACCCGAACTGGCCAAAGGAAGTATTCCATGCCAATTACATCATGCTCAGCATAAAAGGAGGGCTGGTGGGGGGAGGAGCAGGCAGCTCCAGGACGTGCCATTTTGGGGACAGTCTGGTTTTGAGACAGCTCAGAGCTGTAAGGCCTGAGTTGTGCGGTTCAGTGAGAAACTGCATTTGTGTATCACCAGTTTCATATATTTTGCTATAAAGTCCTGTTATTATTATTATTATATTTGGTTCCATGGGTTTTCTTCTCCCTCCCTTTCCCCCTGTCTCAATTCCCACCCTTCCCTCTTAAGGAACAAGCAGCTGTGCGGTGCCCAGCTCTCAGCTGGGTCAAAACCGTGACACAAGGAAATAACAGATGGATGGGCATTTGTCACCTGTACAGCTTCCCTAGGTTGTCTTGTGAAAGCTTTTTGATTTACTTCTACATAGGCACATCTGGGAGTATTCTTTGGTATCCAGCTCAGGGCTTGTGCCTCAGCTCCATGTTAGGAAAAGGTGTGTGGAGCAGCAATGGTCACCTTTATCTTAAGCATCAGGTGTGAAGATTGGAAGGAGGCCTTAGCTTGCTGGTTTGCTGATGCCCCAGGAGCAGGGGACACAGCGCAGACCATTTCCATGCCCCCTCAAAGCTTTACTCAGGTCATGATGTGCAAAACAAACCTAACTTTTCCCTGCCTTGCAGGGGAGCTGCGAGCATTGTAGGCAGTTTAGGTACTACAGCAATGGGAGAGAAGAAGAGGGAATAGATATCTAAGAAAGGTTTAGAAACCATGAATATTTTCTCAGCTAAAAGACTGTTAATCTCAATAAGATGGCCAAATTCCAGTTCAGGCATATGCATGTCTAAGCTTTCTTAGGGTAAATCATCATCCCCACAAAACCTTATCACTTGAAAGCAGACACTCCTCTCCCACTAGTCCTCCTGCTGTGATCCTCCCCCATCCTCCGTGGTTTTGTTCTTTTCCCCTTCACCACCTCCATTCTGACTAAACTCTGGGCTGTGATTTCTCCCTGCTTTTGCTCCTTGAAGCAAGTGTTCATTATTTATTAGCTACCATACTCCTATACCATCTGTCTCGACTCATTATCCATATTCAGCTTGTCAAATTGACCTTTTATGGCCTTTCTCTGGAATCCTAATGTGTAGTCTGTCCCTCCTTATATAGCTTTGTGCCGCTAAGCCATTGCTTTCCAACTCCTACTGTTAAACATTCCTCTACATCTCATGAACACCCAACTTGCTAGTCTGTGTCCTTAACTTCAGAAAAGCTGTTTATTCTACTTGACTGATGCTTGTTCCTTGTTTCATCTGCCACACATTCACTGTGCCAGCTTGCCGCAGCACATGCTGTCTTAGATATGACCTTTAAAGCATCTGCAACAACAGAATATCAGGCTTTAAGATATAATCTCCCCTTAACAGTCTGGGGGACTCTCTGTCCCTTAGTTCATAACATAGCATGGTGGATCACAAGTTACGTTCAGCCCACAGCCACTTTGCTGTGAAAGTCACCACCACATAAGGCAATGGCATTTTAGTGCCCAATGTGCTGGAACCCAGAAATCTCCCCTGGGGCGCTCAGGGTGGGTTAGTATGAAAAAGTATAATGGCATTAGGGCAGTGCAGCCAGAGTCTTACTTAACATAAATCAGGATGGGTCCAAACACAACTGAACTATTCTTACAGCTCTGCCCCCAAATTCATGAGCTATTTATTGCGAATGCCCCATCTTCAAACGCTATGGCTTCTCTTCCCAGAAAACATGTTGCTGTAGCAAAGAGATACAGGACTGCAGGACCATGGTAGTGGGTAGGTATTTTGTCATGGTAGAACAAAACATACACAGTATACACCTACACAGAAGTGTGTCAAACCCACCACAGATCAATAGAGATTATCCAGACTTAAGTTCAATAGACTCTGTACCAGAGAATTTTGAAACTAAAATGCTTTCTCTGTTTAATAATTAATTGGATCTGCTGGTAGAACACTAAATTGCTTCAGCTCTGTTTTCCCTGCGTTTCTCAATTTCCCAGGGCTGCAATCGGCACCGATCTTCCCATCTACAGTGTGGGCAAAGTGAATAAACAAGTCCTCTCCTAGAGATCCCCACTGCATCTTAGAGCAAATCAATGATTTTTACACCAAACAGCAGACTTTTACCCCACGTGTCCAACCTCTGCTGCAGGGGAGCAATCACTGGTGGCATCTCAATTGCTACAAGCCAGTGCTGTGAAACAGATGATTTTAAGTCAATGACTTTCAAATGCCTTGCTCATCTTTTCACTCACAGCTCCTAATACCGAATCTGTGGCACAGATAGGTTGCTTAATAAGCTCCATGGAGAGTTTTTGAACCTGTATTACATATCTATCATATAATCTCTTAATAATAAAAAAGTCTCAGGAGAAATCTGGCTTTATCCTTAGTTTTCACTTAATGCAGTGCTCTCCTCTGAAGCCAGAACAAAAGACAGCTCTTTATCCAGAGTTCAAAGCAAACTCTTTTTAAGGTAGGCCCTGTTACAAGCTCTGATTGTTAAATCTCTTATTGTCCAGACCCACTTCACCTCCTGTAAGTATTTGCAGCCACAGCTGGTTGCTGTAGCCATTAACACAACTTTACCCTTGAAAGCTGCATATTGACATGCCCACACATGCAATCACCATGCCTTTGGTGGCAAAGTAGCTCCTTTTTGCATCCAGCTACCATGTCACTGATTAAAAAATTTAGAGAGCTCACATAACCACCTTGATTTTTCTGAACAAGAACAGAAGAGACCTAAGCAATTACATCTGGAGCTAACATACCTACAGATTCAAGGGGGTCCCAACCTGGGACTACAGTATAGTCCCTTCACAAGGTGGCTCGATGACCATGGTTTCTTTTGCATATTTATTGTCAGGAAAACTTTTACTTCTAATCACGTGAGACTGAAGAGGGAATAGGAGGAAACAGAAGGATTTAATTTTTTCCCTAGTGGAGTATCTAGTGGTCCTTTACCTGTCTACAATCACTCACATCTCAAAGGCTGACCTGTATTTCCAAAAAAGAGACCAGGTCATCAGCTGATTAAATCACACCGATTCACTGGCCAGTATTCAGATCCAAGAACATCCTACTGGAAATTCCCCAAGGACTCATTTCTCATCACCATTATCTGATTAGGGTATTGTACAGAAAAGCAAAGTAAAGAAAGTGACTGCTGAAGTCCTGCAAGAGATGAGACCTGTTTTGATATGATCACCCCTAAACAGTGGTCAAATTTTTTTTCACAAATATTCCCACAGCCAACTTCTTCCAGAAGCATTTCAAAGTCCTGTGCTCTGAGACTTTTCTCCCCATTATTTCAACACTGATACAGAGTTGCAAAAAGCCAAGCAAGAATTAGTAAGGATTAGGGTTGAGCTCTAACAGAGATGGCCTGAGATAGGTTTATAATCCTCAGAGATGAAGGTGAGAGCTGCTGTTATTACCAAGCAGTAGGTGTCAGGTTTTTTCCCCCCACAGTTTGTGCATCAATTATATATCAAGGCTTCAATCCTTGCCCATCCCCCTTTACTCTGAGTACAGTTTTGACCATTACTCCACATCCTTGCTCCTTGACCCCCAATTTCACTTGGTTTCTACCTCCCTACATTAGAAGCCCCCTCGTTTCCTTTTTCTAGTTTCACTCACCTATATATTCTCTCTGGATCTTGCTGCTTTTCTCTCTGCAGGATCCTTGCCAAGAACCCAGCCTTGCCATCTGTCCAGGAAAATGATGATACTGCTCAGCTTTCTTCTGGATGTTCAATCCTGTGGCTGCAGCAGCAAAATTAATGTTAGCAAAAAAAAGAATAATCAGAGCCCTATGGAAGAAGAGCCCTTTTCTGCCTCACAGCAGATACTTTTAGTCATACACCTCTAACTAGCAGAATTACTTTTCTTATATTATATTTCTCTCTATCTTGACATCTTAAAGATGCACCTGAGAGAGTATTACATCCGTGAGAGTAAATTAGAGAGTTTCTGATGCAATTTTTGTTGACAAGAAAATGTCAGTTTTTCAAAACTTAAATTTTTCAGGGGGGAAAGAAAAAACCCCACAACACAGTTTCAAGAAATGTTTCTAATAAAAAGTGGATCAAGCAGCTGACACACTGGCATTTCTTAAATTAAATGTTTGTTTTTCAGCTTGAAAAAACCTCTCCGTGCACCTGCTTTTTTATGCCAATGAAAAGGGCAACCTTTTACAGTGTAAGATGAAACATTTCTAAGGGAACTGATCTGAAAGCATTATTCTGGTGAATTATGGGGTTGCAGACTAATTTTTTAGGTTTTTATTTATACTGGTTGGAAAGAGAGAAAGTTTCTAAATTGTCCTGAGGGAAAATAGTATTTTTCTTGGCTAATAAAAAAGGCTAGACAGAGAGTTCAGGGAGAACCTGACAAGGGTTCTAGGCAAAGCACTTTTTCTGGACCTCTTTTCTCCAACCTATATTTTATTTAGGCTTTAAGGGACACAAGCTGCCATCTACCTAGATGGCCACAGCTGCAAGGGGTTTGAGCAACCCATCTGCACTTTGCAACAAGGGAAGGCTGTGCTGTTTCCACCGGAGATTGAGGGATACAATAAAGCCAAGAAGCCATGGGATGGACCCAAGGGTGCTCAGTCTGCAGCACAGAGTTGTTTCCCAGGCACTGCAACACTTCACCTTGCAGCACTGTGGTCATACCTTGCTATGGTACTCAGGCTGTCTAACACCATTTGTGTAACTCTTATCTCCCTGAATTCCAGGACACTGCTTTCCTGGACAGCATCTCAAAAAATCTGGTGCTTCATGTGTACAAATGGATCCACTCATGCAATCCTTATTAAGAGTCTGGGACTGGAACTACCCAAAAACCTATCTGCACCATTTTCTTTCTCCTTTCAGCAAGGAAAATCTCTCAGGATTTCTTTACAGTCATCTTTCTGACCACAGAGTGGAGTGTCCTTATGGTCACCGTAGGATCTGGACATCTTCCCATTGCTGCCAGCAGAAAGCAGCTCTGGGAGTGAGGAGGTTTTGCAAGTGGAGTTGTCCTTCAGTGAGAACATTAAACTACTCTGCCATCTGTTTTACAGGGATTATTCTGGTGAATGCTAAAGATCCCCTGGAAGCACTTTTATAGTGTCCCTGTAGTGCTTCTTATCCTTAGCATTCATACAACCTCACCCTTCAGCTGCTGACTTTGAGTTTTCCCTTCCTGAGCATGCAAAGGCAAAGAGAAGGATCTAAATGTCACTCCTATCTAGCCTTGGCTCCCTCCCTGCTGTATACATACCTGCACCCACAGCTCCCTTCAGGTCTGGCTCCCACAAAACAACAACCTTACTCTCTTTACTTTTCCAGAAACTCCATCATACCCCAAGCTTCAATATATTTCATGAGAAAGCACCTCTCCATAACTGCCCTGCTCATTAAACTGCTGTAAGGTCTGCTGTTTGCTCGGGCTCAGCTCTAACAAGCCCTGCACCCTCTTCATTTAGGTACAAGAAGCTCACCCTTCTCTGCATCCCCTTGAAGCTCTGCTGCCCCTCAGCCCACTGTTTATCACCTGAGCATACCCAATGCCTCCCTTATATGCTCTTCCACAGGGGCAAACTCTAAACTAAGCTGCTCTTCTTAAAGGTCCCTTCCCCTAGAGTAGATACTGCTTCTCTTATGAGTATATCCAAGACTTTAGGTTACTGTTCTAAATTGCAGAGCTCAAATGACTGAATTCCTGGTTACATGTGTAGCACCTGAGCTGGCTAACAGAGCTAAAGAGTACAAGAAAGCTGCAAGGTGAATAGCCTGCATTAAAGAGTTGCTGTTAAATAAGTTAAGAGTCTGCAAGATACAGGGCTGAGTGAAGCATGCTTGGTAATATCAGGATAACTGATGGCTGTTTGGTGAGGAAATAAGTGTAAAGTAAATATGAAACAGAATACACAGGAAAAGCTATAGCACAAAAATTACTTAGAGGGGAGGAAAAAGCAAGAAAGTTAGCTGTCAGTTTAAAAGGGCCCAAGGTTGTAATTGGCTCAATGTGATATGTATATTTGTCTCAAACTCTCATGCAACTCGTGAAGGGTAATTATAGCAATCCAAGCCTGCAATCTTTATGAGAAGTCATGATTTCGCATCTAAATGCTAAATGGGGCTGCTAATATGAGTAAGTGCTGCTCAGCTTGAGTGAAAGGGTGTTAAAGAATCAGGTCTGGAGTGAATCAGCCTGTGCATATGTGGCAACAAAAGGAAACAAGCAGTGTGAAGTATGGAAATAAAGCATCTAAAAGTCCTAAGTCCTAAGGCTGCCTCTGAGTCCTGCCCCTTCTCCTCCATCGATCCCAGAAAATATCCATCCTACAAACTGAATTGGCACCCAGTGACTATTGTTTACCACAACCTTTTTTTTCCCCCAAATCGCCTGTTCTTCCCGACACAAGTGGCTGCCACTGCTGTATGAGACTTGCCAGCTCATGCCATTATTTCCTATGCTGCCCAGGATGTAAGGGATGTAAGCAATCCCATAAGGTAAAGAACAATCTTTGGGTGTCAGTGAAAGAGCAGAGATGCTTCAATAGGTCTTTTTTAAGGTGTGATCTTCCTTGGTGCCATTGCTGTGGGAGGCAAAAAACTCTGCTTCCAGCCTTGACAGCTTTTTAATAGGGAATGAAAAGATTTCCAGCGCTTGCTCTTCAAGAACATACTTTTACCTTTTGAAAAAGCAGGTGTGAGACCAGGGGTAAGGTCTGTGGAGAGTGTTCTGTTATTGATCATTAGTGTCATTACTCATTTCCCAAGACAAGTTCTCTACCCATTTCTGCAGCAATCAGAAAGGGACAACTCCGATGAGGTCACAGCACTTACTGCTCTGACGTTTGAGGTCGCTTTGAAAAATAACCTGCCAACACATGACACTGAAAGACTTCCAAAGCAAGGCCTAATGTTCCTTAGCACATATTGTTCTTTTTTCTTTTCCTCTACTGCTCAAAAGAAAATATGTCTCCGTGGAACAACATTTTTACTGCCTCGGAGAACATGATGTTCAGTCATGACACAAATCTTTGTGTAATCAAGAAAGTTACTTCAAGAGGGGGAGGTTCAGAGACTCAGAAGTACTCTCTGGTTTTTTTTAACCATTAGTGGTGACACTCTAGCAATGAAACAGGAGCTGTAAAAGTCACTTAAGTGCTTCTGATGGCTGTAGGATGTATTAACTCCCCTGCACATTAACACCTCCATTGCGGATGTAAATACTTCTCTTTACTGCTACCTGCATCTCCTGATCATTCTAACCACATCAGAATGCCTTTGAGATTTTTAATTATTTATCTTCTCTTTTTTTTTTTTTTTTTTACTTTATTGATTACTCTTTTTCAGCCCTGGAAGAATGCCCTGCTGCCTTTTTAATATAATGCAAAATATATTGTGTGATTCAGCATAAAGAAAGGGAAGGGGAAACACGTGGGATGCAGTAACAAATGGCAGAGGGGTTGGGGAAAGGAAGATGTTCTGGCAGGGCCTGCAGAGGCTATGCCATAATTATATGCCATAAAAATGCAGGTAGATAAACAGAAATGCAGGGAAAGCTTTTATGGAGTCTCTTGGAGCAGCTCCCATTAAAGCATTGGCAAGGCATGGCCATGACTCCATGCAGAGGAGAAGCCAACCTCTGCTCTTCCTTTTATCCTGAACATCCAGGCTGCCAAAAAAATCACAGCATTATTTTGCAAAAGGAGTGCTACCCTTCTGAGCATTTTGTGAGACTCTTCTACTGAATTTCTCCCCTGAAATCACTTCAGCTGTGTGCTGTTTAAACCCATACCATCTGCCAAACAAGAGCCCGAAGTGCAGAGGTAGCACTGTTATTTACAGTGTGTGCATTTGAGTATGCTTCTATAGGTTAACTGGCTGTGTAGGTAACAGCACCCACATACATACAGGCATGTGCCTGCTGGTGTCATTTCCTAGCTCATTTACACTTTATTTAGGCGAGGAGCTCAAAGCTTTAAGTGAAGTCCACATTTTGTGCATGCCTACGCTGTGCTGGCTCCTCTAGCGTGACTCTGCTCCCTTTCCCATGCGAGTCCCCTTTCAAACTCCCTGTCTACAGCTGTGTGCGGCAACGAACGCAGGAGAAGACCAGAGAGCCAGCTGGCTGGAAACCACTTGAAAAATAATGGAAATCAGGTTTCCAGAATGAGAATGTGTTTAGATGTGACTTGGCTTCCCTTGGTTTTCCCTGCAGAGAGCAGTCATCGCATATTAGCTTTGTTTTTCGCTCTATGTGAAAATCATTCTCCATTGATGGTTAGATATGGGAAGAACAGAGCTTGGTGTGACTTTTGGTGACTTTATCTTGGCAGACACTGTGTTTTAGTTGTACATCTGTCATACAGACGGAGAGACGCAAAGGGGAAAAAAAAAAGATGTTAAATAAAATTAATTTGGGGATCTGGATGAAAAAAGAAACCCAAGCTCCTATTTTGTGTCATCATGATGTTAGCCAGTTGTAGGTACCAGGAATGAGCATGCACTGGGGAGATGGATAGAAAGATATTTACCATCCTGAGAGCTCTGCTCCAGCAACGCAGCCCAGTACTGCCCTGCTCTCTGTAGAAACCAGGACCTCATGTGGGAGGCAGGACTTCAAGGAATGGCAGAAATTGGGGCCACACATTGCTTTACATTCTGCTTTAGGTTCCCACTTAATTTGGTGATCTTCAGTGCTTTCTTTTGCTCTGAGGCTTTGGGTTTTGATGATGCAAAAACATTCCTCAAATGCTCTGTTGTAATTTTTTTTGCAATGGAAAAATGTGTTTTCAAAATGTTGGGCGTTAAACTCATGCCTGCTTGCAAGCTTACTGCTGTCTCATAGTCATTCTTTCCTCTTTCTCAGGACATGACCTTCACCAGCACAATGAATAAGGAGAAACCTGTCAAATCCTCCTAGCTCCCTGGCTGTGCAGTTTGCTGTTCCCTTGCTGTTCACCAGAGAGCAGCTCTTCCCACCCAAAGCACGAAGGAGCCACAAATGACAGCTGAAACGTGAAACATTATCCAAAACTGTGTGAGAGTCTGTCAAAGAGAAACATTATTAGAAAATATTATAGAAACATTAAATTATATAGCAATTATCCTTCTGAGCCTGGGAAGCTGTGTATCCTATCAGTTCCAAAGAGAGAAGAGATGTTCAAGTAACCAATACCAGAAATTGTACAAGTCAATACATATATTAGAGTATCTACACAGAGTGATCTACAGCATTTAGAAATCTCCATTCAGAATGGATGATGGATATAGAAACACAAACCGCTACCAAGGAGGCAGGGAGGCAAACCAGGTTTCAGATGACTACAGGTACCAGGATGGTAACTATGAAGGGTATGCACCCAATGTTGGCTACTATCATGGTGGGGACGAGCCCGCTCATGAAGAAGATGCCCAGAGTGATGTTACAGAAGGCCATGATGAAGATGATGAGGTCTATGAGGGAGAGTACCAAGGGATACCGCATCCAGATGACATCAAAGAAAAGCAGAAGAAGCGAGCTCCTGCCGTGGATGATGAGTACAGAGACCGTGCTGACCTTATGGCAGAGAGGATGGAGGATGAGGAGCAACTTGCACACCAGTATGAGAACATCATTGAGGAGTGTGGCCATGGACGCTTCCAGTGGACCCTCTTCTTTGTTTTAGGATTGGCACTGATGGCAGATGGGGTGGAGGTGTTTGTGGTTGGATTTGTTCTTCCCAGTGCTGAGAAGGATATGTGCTTGTCCAGTTCGAACAAAGGGATGCTAGGTAAGTACCACTTGCAGACAGCTCTTCTGATGTAGTAGACACCAGCTAAAACATCTTTTTCTAGCAACCAGCTCATTCCAGGATTTTCTGACAACTCCTCTCTTGTGTTATATGTCATACATAGTCATAGCTGGGTGGATGTGACTCAAAAGGCTCTTGCATGGTGCTGAGATCGCAGCTACTCAAAAGCAGTGGAATCGCAGCCCATCTGACTGCACCTTATGAATGTGCTGTGGCTCCAGTACTGGTCACTACAGGCTGGGTCTGAACAAGACAACTCGCAGTCAGCAGGTCCACAGAGCAGAACTCATAGAGGTAGTTCAGGGGCAAATAAACAAGAGGTTAAAAGTATCTTTTCCTACATTAAGGTGCAGTGACTCAGATGTCAATGTTTTTAGAAGACAAATTGTAATGAGAAGCCCACAACACAGTAGCATACAAATATGATAGATATAAAAGACAAGGATGTGTTAGCTCTGGATCCCTTTGCTGTTACAGTGTGGCTCCTGAAACTGCCTTGGTCTCCAAGTTTTCCACTTTGCCCAAGCTCCTTTTTCCTTTAGCACCAAGTCCTAACTGGCAGATCAGTTGTGCAGCCAGTTCCTCCTGCACACTAACTTCTTGGGCAGAAGAGATTGCTAATATGTACTGGGTCAGAAGTAGCTGGTGGAGGTTTCTTCTCAGGTCTATGGAATGCAGTTAATGCGCTGCGTGGGGATAAAGGCTGAGGCTACTGGCAACTTCCCTTTTTCATGGCCATTGACACCTCCCTCTGGCCAAAATACAGGGGCTTAGTTATTGGGGGTGAGACTGGGTGGACAGGTTTGGATGAACAACTTTTTCCTTTGCACATTGTAAGCCAAGGACTATGAAG
The DNA here is from genome assembly GCA_013400835.1 of Zapornia atra. NCBI lineage: Eukaryota > Metazoa > Chordata > Aves > Gruiformes > Rallidae > Zapornia > Zapornia atra. Next base: position 781,203 of record VZTU01033426.1, read on the forward strand.
TCTCACAGATCTCCAAGAATCAGAAAAGCATCCAGCACGGCCCACAGTGAGAGCCAGCTGTGCAATAGTACAGTGCATCTGGAAGGAAAACAAAGCAACTCTTGGAAGAACAGCTGTAGCGGGGGGATAGTATGTCTGGATGGACATGGACTGATGATGTAGGGAAATCATCAGGGCCTGTAGTTTGTACATTCTGGCCCAGAAGCCCAGCCTGATGCAAGGTAAATGTGGATTTTGGATTAGATCCCAGCCATTGACTCCATTCTACTTGCATTATTTTCATGTGACAAAGCCAAAATATAATTATCCTCACATAGACCTCTTATCATGGTGTCCTGAGGTCCTAGACACTTCTGTTTCCTCTTTTTTTCTTTGAACTTGAGGATGAGGATGTTTATTTCTATAATTAGCTAGGTTTGTACTTAATTTTGCCCCTTAAAGAATTTGTTAACTATTTTTGCTTCAGAAACCACTTAAAAATTCTAACTTGAAATATCTCAGGTCAAATATCTGATAGTGAATTGCTCACAACTGGATCCTAGTTTGAAAGGGACTCTTGAGTTCACCAGCTCCCTTTGGGACACCAGCCTGTGTGCCCTTTCAGCGATGAGATTTTTTTTTAAAAGCAGGTGCTTTATTTTGGTGACTACATGAAAGTGGAGATCTTCTGAAACTGACCCCATAAATATCTCCACAGTGCTCAAGTTCTGGCAGGCACTTGAGTCAGAAAACTTCAAATGTCACGAGAAAATCTCTCTTTGAAGTATTTCTGGCCCAACCACAGGTAAAAATGAACAAGAAATGTCCCCAGAGAGCTTGTTCTGCTTTTTCCAGCTCAGTATTTGCAAGGCTGAAAGTTCAGGGTGTTCTGATAAGATCGGAATAAACAAGGAGACATTTGGGTCCATATCCAATCCCAGCTCCAGCCTCCCGAGCATTAACTGCTAATTAGGGGCAGAGCATACTCTTTGCTGCCTACTTTAAAAGAAAACTTTTGAGAACTTTGTTTTGCAAAACAGTTATTTCTGTCCTTATCTTAGGTTTGTTTGTTTGGGTTATTTTTTGGGGAGGGCTCTGCAGTCACAGCTTCTATTCACACTATTTTGGAGGGAGGGGAGAAGAATTTTCCTTAAAACAAGGAAAGTTGATTCATCTTAGCTTGAAGCAGAGAGGAAAGTGGACATTTATGGTAGCACTCAGTTGTTATTGATTGTTGCTGTACATGACCCAGTCTGTGATTCAGTCTATCTTATTTGTTAAACGTAATTTCTTGTCTGCTGGATATTCCTCTGGTGTAGGTTTCCTCTTGGATCTGAGGTTTGTGAGATGTTCCTTTGTGAGAGTGGATTAAGCGAGGCTTAGAAAGCCTTAGATGGCAGAGTGATGCACTGGTATGAGCAATGAATATAATCATAAAATCATACATCTCCTGGGTTGGAAGAGACCCTTTAGATCATTGAGTCCAACCACAGCCTAACCCTAACTAGTCTACCTCTAGATCATGTCCTTAAGGACTTCATCTATACACCTTTTAAGTACCTCCAGGGATGGTGATTCCACCACCTCCCTGGGCAGCCTGTTGCAATGCCTGACAACACTTTCAGTAAAGAAATTCTTCCTGATATCTAGACTAAATCTTCCCTGGGGCAATTTCAAGCCATTCCCTCTCTTCCTAACACTTGTTACCCAAGAGAAAGGACCAACCCTGACATCTCTGCAACTGCCTTGCAGGTAGTTGTAGAGAGTGATGAGGTCCCCCCTTAGCCTCCTTTCCTCAAGACTAAAAAGCCCCAGCTCCCTCAGCTGCTCCTCACAGGACTTGTGCTCCAGACCCTTCACCAGCTTTGTCGCCCTCTTCGGGATGTGCTCCAGCATGTCAATGTCCTTCCTGTAGTGAGGGGCCCAAAACTGGACACAGCACTTGAGGTGCGGCCTCACCAGAGCTGAGTACAATGGAACTATCACTTCCCTACTCCTGCTGGTTACACCACTCCTGACACAGAAATAGGTTGTGCTATTGCAAATCGATCCTGATAATCCTCAGGGTTCATTTATAGGTTGACTTGGTGGCAATCAAAGACTTGTTCACCTCAATTTCTGCCTGATGTGCACTGACAACCTTGCAAGCTTGTCTGTGTGGAACGAACAGAGGGTCTGATCAGAGAAGGCACAACAATCCCTCAAATTATCACAAGGTTTTAGAGAAGCAGGGTTATTACCCACACATGAGTTACTGCCCCATACCTATAATCCCTGTGAATCAATAAGTGTCTACAGATAAGCTCATCTTTATTCCCAGGTGACTGTTTGTCTCAACACATTTTTACTAAGGAAACACCAGGTTATCCCAAGGAGAGTTAAGGTTGGTTCCAGGCAGCTGCTAACATTTAAACACACAAGAAGGTCTCAGCTGTAACAAGAGAGGCCAGAAGGGAAAAAAAAGGGGGCAATAAATCAGTTCAGTAACGAAACTCTGGCAGAAATAAGAAGGGACGAATAAGAGCTAAAGTAGATGTCCCCTGAAGACAAGTGAAGTTCAGCTTCTGCTAAAAGGACATTAAATACTGTGTATACAGCGTATTCTTCCTCCCTCGGAAACCAGGCACAGAAAAATATCAAGCAAATTATGGCCAAATTATGCAAAAATTACAAATAAACAGATGCCCACAGTGTTTCATGAAATGTGTGAAATGAATATGACACATCTTAGAAAACGTTTACATTTTGTGCTGAAAATAAACATCTCACCATCAGATGCAAATTAACAACTAGTTTAGCCCTAAATATTCCTAGTGGGACAAAAACACGTTTGGAGTTTTTCTGTTATGCAAAATGCTATTTCGAAGACGATTGCAGGGGCATCACCAAAAAACCCCCAAAACAAACCAAAACAAAAAGCCACAAAAAAAAAAATCAACCAAACAAAAAAGAAACAACCATTGTATATATTTTGGCAGTTTGATTTAATTAATTTTTTTAATACTTCCTGTTAAGAATAAGTTTGGTAACTTGTAACAACATTATTTTTATGTTTCATTTGATAAATCTGCTTTGCTGAGCTTCCTCCACCAGTACTCATGATAATAATAATTAATAATTCTCCTGTAAGAAACAGCTAGCTTTTTTTTTTTAATTTGCTAAGGATAATCATATGATGAGTCATAACATTTGTGTTTACTTATTTGCTGAAAGGCACACACTGTCATTATTTGGGAAAATATCACAGAAATTTATATCTCCAAGTGCTTTTAATCACCCCTCGTAGGACTAAGTGTTAGAGTTGCAAGTGTAGAGTAGTAAATACACAGCAAGTATAAAAAAAGGTGTCATAGTAGTGTCTAAATTTTTTCACATCCTGCCTATAAAAAAACACAAGGCACAGTTAAAACATCAGACTTCCCAGATCCCCAGAGCTACAGTTGTGTTATCATAATTTCACAGTTTAGTAAACTGAGACAAGAAAAGTTTGAAGGGCTTTGCCCATAACTGCAAAACCACCACACCAATGCAGAGAATAAAACTGGTCTTTCAGGCACACAGCTCCCTTTTTCTTTTTGTGATTTAATAATAATATTTTAAGGAGGATAACATCTTATAGAGTCTTAGCCTCACAGTGTTAGAGTCCAAAAAAACCCAGAAGGAAGATCCTATTAGTAATTTTGCAGTTACGTAGCAATTCAAGGGTGGCTGTTTAGTCAGGTTAAATAGGATGTGTAACAATATCCCTGCTTTTGGTTGTGTGAAGAGGATGTTTTATTATCAGCTGAGATAAAATCCGGCCTCAGCTTCTCATTGACCCGAATTCACCTGATACAACAGTAAATCCTAATCCCCTCGGCAGAGCTCAGTGGCTTTTCTCCACTTCCTCTTCTTTTTTTTTCTGGGTAAGTGCAGACAAGACCTCCCTTGCTCTGTCGTGGCTCATGGCACCTCCATGGCCACAGATCCCCAGCATTAGCAGCTGGCTAAACCTTGGTGAGACCTGTTCACATTGACCTGCCCATGTCCACATCCCAAGCATCGGGCACAAATCCCTGGCTGCAAATTTGCTCTTGGGTGAAAATGCTCTCGTTTCCCAAGGAGTATCATCACCCTGAATGGTGAGGTACATGCTAGGGGAAAAAAAGGAGGGTTTTGTGGTTTGGGAACACCCTGCATCTTGTGCAGGTCCGATACGGGGATGGCTGCATCCCCTTTTCCAAACTCTGCAGGCGTTTCATCTGATGGGAGCCAGCATGAACAGGTTTTTGTTTAACAGCAGAGGATTTGTTTGGCTTTCCATGTTGAAAACTTTGCTTTAGCAGAGGGATTGGGTGGGGAGAACCAGATGGTCCCATAAATATCGTAGTGATGGACAAGTCCTGTGGGGGAACTGTGAAGCCGTCTGAGGGTAAACAGCCACCCACGCCATGCTGGCAGCGCTTGCTGAAGTGTTCAGTGTGTGTCGCCTTGCCCGTGCTGCGTCAAAGAGCTCGTGGTTTCACACGTCCACCTTTGGCTTCGAAGTGCAGAACTCTCTTGATCTCAGCAGTCAGATTCACCCAATATCCATCCCCAGAGCTTCACAAACAGGAATCCCCTTTTCACACAGTTTCTCAGTGGCAGAGTCACTGGATGTAGATGAAGTCTCTCTGCTTGTACTTAATCAACAAGGCAAGTGCAAGAAGTCTACCCTTTCATTTGGTTTCCATTTGCAAGGGCAAAGAGATCCATGGGGAAAGCACTAGTAAGTCTATGAGGAGAAATAAATTAGCAATTTCAGGAAAAAAAGGAAAAAAGTCCACCTATCCTTCAACCCATCTTCTGCTGAGACTGTCCCCTGTTCTGGTACATGCTGGCCATTGCTGGAGCAGAAGACAGTCAGGACTATCATTGGTCTATTCCTCCTTTTATATTGCTTATGCACAATTGGATCTTGTGCCTTGCCTCATCCATCTCCAGACCTGACTCACAAAGTTCTGTTTGTGTCCATAAAGCACCTCCATGTATAGCAGATGCTACACCAGTAGGAGTGCTTGTATGGCATTTTTATTACATTTATTTATTTGTTGTCCAAATGCTTTCCCTCTTCAAAAGCTGCCTTTTTTTAACCCATGGGGCTGTACCTGGTCTTTGAAGGCAGGTAGGAGTTTCCACATTAATGTGGTGACTAGCTCCCTGCAGACCTGCTGTCACAGGTGAGACAACCTGCATGGGGACCCAGGCAGCCTCCTCACCTTCCCAACAGCCCCAAAGACTTGGGACTGATTCTTCCCATTGAGCTGAGGGTTTTTTTACTCAAATTTTTCATTTATTCCACAAGTCCATGTGCTGATTTGAAAGGGATTATTTTAATTTTTAAGAACATTAATCCCATTAACTGTCACTGAAAGAAATTCATGCTTGTGATGGAGATTTAGGTAAACCTTGAAATTTTGTTTTCTTTCAGAAAACCTTATGACTTTATATTGAAATAGTTTAGCACACACATAGCTGTATCCACCTTTCCTTATTCCTAGAACTTCAGACTTCAAGTCCACAGTTCCTGTCTATCATGGAGCACACAACTTCAATGAAAGCTCATAAATTTCTTCGTGTGAAAATTCTATATATGTTACCTCTTTTCTAGTGGGAATAGGCCCAGTCAGTGGTCACATATTTTCCTTATAACTTCAGCATTGGATGAGTCATAATCCAAAATTTATTCTTAGAATTTCTACTCTTTAGTTTTCCACTGATTTTATGGGAGGCTTTTGCAGACATTCCCACAGGCATTCATTATACTACATCACTTGTGGAATAGTCTGCAAATAATGTCTTATTCCAAGTTGCCCTTAACATTTCACCTAACCACTGCATGTGTTAATTTGGAAGCTGACACCTCCTACGATGGTCTGGGTCTGCATGGTTTGAAGCTGAGGTTTGAATTTGAGTCTCTGACACAGACCATTGTAATGTTGTTCTGTAGAAAATTTGATGGACTGAAGTAGCACAGCAAAAGAAATACCATTCAGTGAGATCACTTTCCTTTGTCTAATTCTCCTTAAAATTTGAGTTTCCTTGATATGACCTGGATCTCTTTCAGAAGTAACAACCATCGCTGTGTTCTCTAGAAGACTGTCTCTCCTGCATGGAGACTGTATGAGTGACTATTCCATTCCTCCCTGGGTCCCTGCTGCCTTATTGTTAATCCAGGACTCAGCAAAGCCTGATGTTGTTCTGCATCTTGGGGCCCAAGATCCATAAGCTGATGGAGTGTTTTATAGCAGCTGCCCTTAAAGTTTTAGTGATAATGGCCAAAACATGCAAAGACCTCTCTATCATAACAGACTGTCCTGCTGATTTTGTTTCAGTACACATTTCTATAACCAGGATTGAAAGTTGGCCAAGCAGACAGTTTCTGGCCATCCCCGAAGTTTTCTTTACCACATATTTTTGTTGGTTTAAATTTCTTGGGGACAATGCATCTGTTAGTTTATCATATGCAATAACCAATTAGAGCCACATCCTCTAAGGTCGTGACAGTAACAGCTCTGCTGTGTTTTACATTGCTCACTGTTTGATGGATGCTGTTATCCAGAGGTATGATCTTTCCTTCCAACGCAAGCTGGGGCTTCTCAGCCAGAATCTGCAAGGTTTTGCCCACAAAAGCAGCTCCACTCCACTTCTCCATACCACCACATCCCATGCTAAGCCCACTCTTCCCCTGGACAGAGAGCTGACTTCCCTGCCACCATCCCGGGCTCTTTGCTGCAATAAAACACAACTAGAAGACAGTAACAACCTCCTCCACCTCCTCCTGACCTGGGATATTTTCTGTTACTAAGAGGATTTGGATGAACATCTGCCGTCCAGGGATTTTCTCGGGGAGGGGGGTGGACAGAACCTAAAAAAATTAACCCTGGCAGATCCTTTTTTCTTCCTCATGGGGGTCTGGCAGTGTGGGCTGAGCCACGCTGTGAGTCGCTCACACGGTGCTGGCAGGGCTCACTGTCAGATGGGTGGCTGCAATGCACCAGTGAGTAGATACAGCGCGCATCATCACTTCCGTCTGCTCCCTGCAATCAGAGCTGATCCATTAAATGTGGCTCGGGAGCCAGGGTAAAAGCATTAAGCCCTGAAGCACTGCATTAAGATTCTTCCTTCAGAAAGATTTTGGACCGAAACAGTTTTTTTGCCTCAGCTCTCCTTTGTAATTGGTACTTCAGCAAAGAAGCTGGAGGCCAAATTTAATAAAGAAAGAGATGCCAGACTCCCAACTGTGTATGCATCTTCTCTGACTGCTGCAGATTAGTATCTGAAAGGTTTATGCACCTTCAGATCAACTCACCAGGAGAGCTCAGGTCAGGAGAGCAGGGCAGGGAGTTTGGGTATCAGTTGCACAGAGCCATGTGCTATAGTGGAGGTACAATAGTGCTGGCAAAATCCTGTGTCACGGTTCTAGTACAAAGGGTGTTAAGAGACAAGAACAGAAGTGGGTTTTGGACACCCAAAATTCCGACTGCCCATCAGATGTTCTGTGCATACAAAAGAAAGCAGAACCATTCACAGAGAGGTGCCTCCACTGCCCTGCTGTGGAACAGGGAGATTTCAGAAGCCCATACTTTTCCACTTCCAATCAATGTGAAACAAACATCCTTCAGATGCTGCAGTGGCTCACTACTGCATAGCTTTTAATTTAGTAATGCATTCCAAATCCAGTGCAGGCATTCACAATTGAAAGAAAGACGGAATCAGCTGCCAAATAACTGTCTGGATTAGTCCTTAGCCAGCTTTGCTGGATGGCACAGAAGAGCCTTCTGCCATCAGACTGATTGTATTGTTTAAACATTAACCAATTGCAAAAAAAATTCATCGTCACCTTGTTTTCCAAGTGATGTATTTGAAAAAACAGGTCATGGGGAAGATGTTGGCTCTCAAGAGGAGGTTCAAGGCGAGGATCGATCTTCCAAATTGATGTTCTTCAATCATGCCTGAAAAATGTTTCTTTTAGCTGCATTTCTTCATTCAACTAAGAGGAATGTTTCCTATTAAGGAGGAGTATTTACTCTCTCAATGTCATTTGGCTTCACTGGGGGTCAGGGATGCCGAGAACAATGCTGCTCTTCTTGAGTTACGGTGTTTTCTTCAACTTCTTCTAAGCTGGGTCTTGAACCTGACATGCCCCCAGCCTCCAAGCATCTCCAAACACCAATTTTTTTCCTTCAAGAACTCCCTACACTGCAAATTCAGATCTTTGGCAAGCAGATATTCCTCTATTCTGACATAGTTCATTTCCTCTGGATCATATCTAACCATAGAATCACAGAATCATCAAGGTTGGAAAAGTCCTTCAAGATTGTCAAGTCCAACCATCAGCCTTACACCACTGTGACCAGTAAAGCATCTGGAAAGTAGATAGAATAAGTGGAAAAAATAAATTCTAGACCCATGAGCATTATTAATGAGTGCTATTTACACCAGTACCCAGTTGCAACATAATAGGTGGCCTTCCTGGTGGCAGTGTCAGTAGAAAAAACAAGTATAACTGCCATGTTTTCTAGGCCTGAAATGCAAGCACTCAGTGAGCTATTCAGAGAGCCTATTTGGAGAAGCAAACTGTTCTCTCCTATTTAGCCTGGCACTAAACATAGTCACTGAAACTGTCTTTTGAGGACCCCACCGTAGAAGATCTAATAAAGTCAAGTTAAAAGGAAGATCCCATTTTTCTTAACAATGTCAGAGTGACAACTCTATAGACGAAACTGTGAAGACAAGCAGCAGGTTCTCCCTTCTCCCGAAACTGTCAGATCAAGACTGTACTCTTTTCTGTAAGTTGTTCTTTAGTTGGATACAAGATCTTGGCTCAGTAGTGAAGGAAGTAGCTCTGCTACCCAGGGCGAGCCTCTGACAGAGAGACAGACTGATCCTTTCAGATAAAGCCAGGAAAAGCAGTGAGTGAAAGTGGTGAAGTACTGCAAAGGAAGCATGGGTAGGATAGGTAACCCGCAAAGAGATTTAGCCCCGCTTTAGCAGTCTCTCTGCTGTCACAGCTTTCTGCGTATAAACAGCAGGCAGAGAGAGCCTCCTCCCTTCGCATCCTCAGTCCCATTGTGCTCAGGGGAGGTTAGCACAGTTAAGACATCAGATTTCTGTCGTATCATTGGTGGCACATAGCTGGGACACGTGTTTCCTAAGCTGCTTATGTCTGGCCATTGCTTACGTGCAGGGGATATGTGAGCAGCGAGGTTGGGAAAGAAGGATGTGGGTCTGGTCAAATAAGGGTATGTCAACATGGCATGATGCAGTGCAGTAGGGAGCATTGCAGGCTGACAGCAGAAGATGGGGAAATTAGGTTTCACCCATGGATAGAGTCTCTGGCACCGGAGATAGCCCATCTGGGTGAGAGAGGGTATCTCCATTCCATAGTGTACTGGGCTGACATCAGCAGCCATATGGGCACTTGAAAATCTGCTTCTACGTCACATACTATTTCTACCCAAATACCAAACTCATTGTCTCTCCCTGTCTTTCTTCCAGGTTTGATAGTTTACTTAGGAATGATGGTGGGGGCTGTCATGCTGGGCGGCCTCGCTGATAAACTGGGAAGAAAGAAATGCCTCATCATATCACTCACAATCAATGCTGCCTTCGCGTTCCTCTCCTCCTTCGTCCAGGGATATGGATTCTTCCTCTTCTGCCGCCTTATCTCTGGCCTCGGGTGGGTAACTGGTGAATCTGTCCTGTGTCCTGGAGGAATCCTGTCACAACTGGGCAGTTTGGGGGTGTGGTGTGGGAGAAGGAAGGCAGCTCCAGAGATGCATCTCTGGTACCAAGCTGGGACAGTACTCCTGGCTGTGTTACCTCACTCTTGACCCTGAATGCATTCACAGTAAGAAAGTTTAGTCATTGACATACTTCTGGTACTGCCCAAATTGTGCAGAAAGGCAAGTGGGACTGACAAACACTCACCTTAGTTTACAATCCCAACTGCCAAGGTCCTCAGCAGCTCCCATAGCCTGCCTGTTTTTTGCCTCCATAAAATGAGTGATCACAAAATGACAACAGAGCGGTTGTCTACATGAAGACCAGGGTGTTACACTGGCTTTCTATAAACTGTACAGGAAATTCAGCTTTCAGAGCATGAGAAGGATCTTGTTTGTCATTGATGTCTAAGATCAGTCCAGCCAAAGACCGATTTGAGTTTTTCCTACAAGTTTCACTTGGGTGTCTGTGAGCATGACCTTTCCTCTTCATAGATGCAATCCTAACTGCAAAGGCATTGAAGACAACTCTTATTCTTACCTTGCACTTTTTTTTCCTCCTCAGTATTGGGGGATCCCTCCCCATCGTGTTTGCCTATTTCTCTGAATTCCTATCTCGTGAGAAGAGGGGAGAACACCTGAGCTGGCTTTGCATGTTTTGGATGATCGGTGGCATTTTTGCTTCAGCGATGGCTTGGAGCATCATCCCACATTATGGTAAATGTTTTGTGGTATTGCCTTTCAAAAACAACATATTCCTGCATCACTACACAACCCCAAAAGCCTTCACAGGTAACAGTAGTCAGTCCTTACACATCCTGCCATATACACCATGGAAAATAAGAGGTACCTGAAGCCCACAAAAAATGATAAATTGACTGCAGGAATGGTTGATACTGAGGCCGTAAACAGAGCTGATGAGGGCTGCTTTGCACCAAAAGCTTCAAATACACCCCTTGAATTATACTGCCAGAGCCTGAGTTCTTAATCTAAATGTCAGTGCATTCAGGGAAAACTGGACTGAGATCATATTGAAAAAATTGAGCCAGTTATCAAAAATAAGTAACTTTAATCAGGGAATTACTGGGTGCTGTGAATTATAGCAGTGAGGACAGCACAAGCTCTTTTCCTTAGCCAAGTGTCAACACTCTCAGGCTGTGTATCTGGTGACACTTCTTTCCAGTATGTGACAGGCAGGAGTCTACATCTGACTTCACCTAACTGGGTTGAGGAGTGGAGTGGGTTCCCTGCCAGAGCTGGAAATGGGAGAGGAAAGTGGACTCTGACACAGATTCGTGCTCCGAGGAGTGCAACTCTACATTTCATGTGGTATTCCTGGTAATTCATGTGCATATCCCAGGAAAACATCAGAAGCAAATATCTCCTGGAAAGGATTAACTCCCTCAGTATTCAGTGACCCCAGCTGTTCGCACAATCCTATTGGAGAGAAGTAGGACAGGCCACAAAGACCATGAAGAACAACACTAGCATTTCCCTAGCTATCAATCCATTTTTACCATGTATAAGGTACACTCAGTATAAAGACGTGTTCATGCTTTTGATTGATATGATTGATAGACTGTTGGAACAAACAGGCTAACTTGCCGCATAGTCGTGTCAGGTTGAAATAATTCTATTATCTGCAATTACATTTGCTTTAAGAAGCTCTTATATATTTACATTATATTTATTTTTCAGATTACTTTTTGATGTTGTGTTTTTGGAGCTTCTCTTTTTGATTTCCCATGTCCTACGTCCTATTTTGGAACTTTGTGAAATGAGTAAAATGCCATGACTGACTCACATGACACCTCTGCAAAAGCCACTGCTTGATGATTTCTTCATTATGTGAATAAATACCTTTATGAAAAAGAAACTGAATTTAACATTCCTTCTGAGATTTGAGCATAGGGAAGTTTAATGAAGCAATGTAAGAGTGATACTCTATTTTCTACTCCTTAGCAAGGGAACAACTGGCCTTATCAGACATCAGGAAAGAAGCAGGAGAGGGGGATCCCAAATGCAGGGTTAGGGTCTTGATTCTTCTAAGTTTTAAACCCAGCTCAGATTTTTAGGTCTGGAAAAGAAATAAACTTGCTTTCTTAGCTCAATTCCATCAAAAGTGAAATACGTGTGTGAGGTACCAGATGAAAAAGGAGCCATCTCTAACACCTTTCAGGCCACAGAAGATTCAACTCTCATAAACTTTTTGTAACATCACTGAGCAACAATAAATTCTGGCCCTGATTCATTTACCTCTTCCCAACCGTCCTTGCCTACAGCTGTGTGGAGCTATTCTTATCACCAGAAGATTTCTAAGCTCAAAGATAAAAGAAGGTTTTTAAAAGCCAGAGCAAGTATATTCCATTTTCTGTAACGAACATGAACTCGCTGTTATCTACTGAGCATGCTATTGAACCTCTAAGAGCTGTCGTTACTAAGAATAGCAAACTTCCAACCTGTCCCCATGTCACACAGAGCTGTAAAGTTCAGAGCTGCTTCAGGAGAAAAAAAACCTCAGAGTGCCTGGTCAGTATTTTTACTTTTTTGGATCTTGCTGTTTCCAGGCTGGGGGTTCAGTATGGGAACGAAGTACCACTTCCACAGCTGGAGAGTCTTTGTACTCGTCTGCTCCCTGCCCTGTATCGCCTCCCTGGTGGCACTGAAATTCATGCCTGAAAGCCCACGGTTTTTGCTGGAGGTAAGGTGATTCATCTGAACGTTGTGGTCTGATATTAGCGGAGGATAGCTGGTCCCTAACGTGTCACCATCTGTCTGTCTGTGTCCCACCAAACACACTTAGCACAAGCTCAGAGGCAAACCCACTCCTACTTGTCTATACTAGCTCCACAGATCACTCAAACTCAAAGACTACAGACTCCAGGCCAGTGACAGGTACTATCTCACTGACATATGTAGTATGGAATGAAGGAATTTTTTAAGCCCAACAAACGTACTTTGAAAATATCTCAAGGCATTTGGACATGTAACTGCTGAAACCTGGTGGAAGACCAAAGGACAGAGTATATTTTACTGCAAATAATAATAAAATCCTCGGAGCTCTTAAGCAAGAATGCAACCCATGCTTTCAGCCTTTAACGCAGCCAGTGCTGTATGTGTGCTTCTCCACATGTGGACTTCTAGAACTGGTTTTTCTCTATGCTTTGGTAAATTACAGACCTGGGACTGCAAGATTTATTTTCCTTTTCTTTGGTGTTTTCAGATAGGTAAACATGATGAAGCCTGGATGATCCTCAAGCAAGTTCATGACACCAACATGAGGGCCAAGGGTGAGCCAGAGAGGGTGTTTACGGTGAGTTTAACAAAACCATCCCCTTCCTCAGTGCATCACAGGACCAGTTTATTCCTTCATAAGATTTGTTCAACATGACCTCCCTCAGCAAACAGAAAAAGGACTCTGAGATATATTTTGTTCAATTAAAGTTAGGTATCAGTCTGTTCTTTTAAAGAGTTAGTCAATCCTGTGAATTGCATTGAGTACTTTCCCTTCCTTGTGTTACTCTAGAGTGTATAGACCAGTGATTTTCCGATTACACACATGCTTAATTGGTCTGCTTTAAGAGACTAAAACCAAATAAGAGAGATAATAGTCATGTGGGAGATCTGAGTCACTCCTTTCTCCATTCTGGCTTCTAATCAAACTCTTATTAAAATTTCCATACTTTCTAATGAGCTTCCCAAACTCCACCTGCCTCATACCTAATCTTTAATCTTTCCCAGAGAAAGTGGGCTGAGTGGCTATTACTCATTAGTCTGCTGCTTGTTGTGAAAAAGGTCATGCCAGTGGACTTTGTTAATAGTAAGACCAGGTTAAACGTGTATGCTAGGGTTGGTTGTAAATTACTGTAATTCTGCTGTAAACTCCCAGTGAGCCAGACAGAGACTTGATTTATGCTTTTAAAGATCAGAGGACGTGTGCTTTTAAAGGATGGAGAAAAGGAGATAAGGTTGTGCATAAGACACCTTTTTGAACAAAAAGTAGAGCATAGTTCTGTGTTCAGAAGGGTTGTCACAAAGCAGGGCTCCTCAGGAGTGATCCGTCATGAAAATTAAAGATTAGTATCAGTGCATGACGATTGTGTGCATGTTCAGGTAGGAACTTAATGAGCGTGTGTTATTTTTAGGCTACTGGCCATTTGACTAATGGGAATCTTGACAGCAGAGGTGAGCGAGGTTGTCTCTAAACCCTCACTGAGCATGTGGCAGGAGGAAAAGAGGACTGAAACTCTATAATATATATGTATATCTAAGCAGGGCACTAGGAGACTGAGTAGGAGAATGAAACAGCAGCTGTACAGCACCCATTAGCGCTCATGGCTCCATCCAACAGTGTCATGACTGCTACGGCACAAGCTGATCTCAGCATCACACCTCGAGGTATGGTGCGCCGGCTGAATCAAGATTTACTGACATCCGTTGGCACGGGTGGATGATCGGCACGGCTGGTGTAGCACAAACTGTCAGATTTTGTGTTTTTCTGATAGGCCAGAAGTTGCCAGTTTGTGGTGAGTCAGCTGTCACCAGGACAGTTCCCAGATCTGACATTTAAATGGTGCCAGCAAGAGGAACACGGAGACTCCACAGCCGAGCCAAGTGCTCATTCATACCCAGCTATTTATTCAGTAAAATTTCGCCTCCTCCCATGTTTACAAACAGAGCTGGTTTCTTTGAATGTGACCTTTATTTAAAGTTACTGAGCAAATATTTTCTGAGACCCTTTTAAGGCTTCTTGAGCAGTCTAGCTTAGGTGTTCAGCACTGTAAATTCGGACTGTTTTGGTGGAGCGAATTGATCGCATGGTGTGGGCTCGCTTGATGACAAGATGGCTTTTCAGATGCCATCATCTTTCTACACGTTCATTTGTCACAGAAGTTCTGCCAGCGGTACTGAAAAGGTGCTGAATGAATATTCCTGCCAGTTGTCTTTGAAGAAAGAGATCCTGAGGGCAGTGGCTCATCATGGAGATAGTTTTTACTACAATTGCCTAGTTCTAATATCTAGTGGTAACCTAAAGGATAGAGAAATAAGGCAGTGCATGGACACGTTAGACAATAAACAGAAGTGTAAAATGGATGTGATGTACTTAAAATATTTCATAGAAGGAGAGAAAGGATAGAGGAAAGGAAGGAGGACAGGCTTCTTTCTATACTAAAATCTCTTGCTGTAATTAATTCAGTTAGCTCAAGTTTTAGTGCTAACATTGAAGAAAAAGATAGTAAGGTATATCAAGTGGAAATACTGCCCTGAGGACAAGAGAAGTTAAAATCCACCCAAGATAAATTCTGTAAACTTCAGTTCTATTTTTAAAAATTTCAAATTGTTTTGTTGGTGTTTTTTTTAAGGTTTCCTATATCAAGACTCCAAAGCAAGTAGATGAATTTATTGAAATCCAGAGCTCAACAGGGACCTGGTACCAGCGGTGGCTGGTCAGAATCACAACCACTTTCAAACAGGTAAAGAGAAGTAACGCCCCAACCCTAAGGGGCTTTTGAGCTTTGGGCTCCAGT
Organism: Zapornia atra; assembly: GCA_013400835.1. Lineage (NCBI taxonomy): Eukaryota > Metazoa > Chordata > Aves > Gruiformes > Rallidae > Zapornia > Zapornia atra. The sequence goes on from VZTU01033426.1 coordinate 796,453, forward strand.
GCCTCATTGCTTCAGGTTGTTGCACTCTGAAACCCTGATTCTCACTCCAAAACAAACACATCTGCTGGTGTTCATGAAGGGTGGTAATCTGATTGCACTTTCTATGCAGATGTGGGCATCTACAAACTGCCACTCTGCCAGCCAGGCCCGAAATACCCCTGTGAGCATTATAGCAGTCCAGCTGTGTAGGGTAGTCCAGCTGTGCTAATGGCAGAGCCCCGAGTGCTTGACTCTCTTCTGAGCAGATAAATATTGATTCCATCTCCCCCAAGATTAAGTGAATTTACCACCTGCAGTGGATTCAGAAGAGTGTTTGCTCCTTGTTCCTGTTGAGACTGAGTCTCTAATAGTGTTTTATTATCTCTACACCTAATTTAACCCTTCACACAGGTTACTCTGCTTACCTATGCTCATGCAGAGCTTTGTGGAAAGTCTTGCTAGATCTTCTAGTCTAGGAGGATGAGCTTAAAGTACAGTCTTTCTTAATGAACAGCAACACAAGTGCTCCACTGTTACTGTATTTATGTGGTAAATTAAGAGTGGGAGGTGTTACATCCCCTCATGTTCCTGGGAATGTTTTCTGCAACAGGTCAAGAGGAGCAGATCTTGGTCTGCCTCCTGCTGTGCTTGGCTTCATCTCTACCCTTCCTCAAGTGCCAGCTGTGTTTGGGCTTTTGCTCTTCAGTGAGTTTTGGAGCTCAGTTTGAAGGGACCCCTGAGACCATACGTATATTTGAAAAGTTAAAATTGTTGGAGGACCTGCAAACAGGCTCATATCCACATTTACAGATATAACCTGAGAGAGGCACCACATCAGCCCAGCCCAGTCCTAGTCATGCACTTCAGCTCATTACAGAAGGTTCAGATCAAGTACTCTGGTGCATAGCTGAATAAGTGATCTTTTTGTAAGCCATTTATCTTGATAAATATAATTTTGAGCAAACACTGAATTTAAGCCACACACCTGACCTTCCACCAATGAGCCCTTTTTTTCTGACACTAGATGTATGATGCACTCAGAAATTAATGTCAGGTGTCTGCTAGGGTATCCTTTCACCTAATTCCTTCTTGTGGATTTGTAGGTCTGGGACAACGTGCTATATTGTTTAACAGCCCAGTACAGGATGAACACACTGATGCTGGCTGTGGTTTGGTTTACAATGGCCTTAAGGTAAAGTAGCACTTTGACTTTTTCATGAAACTAGAGGACTCTCTGAATTTTTATTTACACAGTTAAACACACTATTATGAGATTAATGCTGGTGTTATTTTAAAGAGTCCTTGTGTACTAAGCCTTGTTCTTCTGGGAGCTATTGATCAATCCGATTGCTTACATGAGAGTATGAGGTACTTCGAACACATCAGGACTTGAGAAGTGGTCAGCAAGGCAGTCATGTATCAGTTTTCTCACCTGTAGATCTTTCATTTGACCTTGTCCACACAAAAAATCCCATAGGCTTACCTGATTCCCAGCTGTTCCTTAGTCCAGATAAAAACTATTCAGGTGATACTAAATCTAAACTACAGGTAAATTTTGTCTCATTCATTTAAACCTCACACTTGCAGAAATCTGCCTGGTGGAGTTTCCAAATTTCTTAGTGCTCTGCTGGTCTCTTGGGCAGCAAGGGTGGCACATTGCTCTTTTTCCCAGCGAAGGAGTGAATGTCACTAGAATTTAAATGACTTGTCCTGCTTTAGGTGAACAAGTTTAGAAGTTATGAAGGGGGTCATTGGAAAAACTTTGCCATATTTGCAGTGTCAGGATCTTATAGCCCTAATGTATGTCTCCTGTCCTGCTATAGTTACTATGGCCTTATTGTCTGGTTCCCTGACATGATCCGGTATCTCCAAGAAGAGGCATATGAATCCCGAGTCAAGATCTTTGATGAGGAAGAAGTGTCACACTTCACCTTTAACTTCACCTTGGAAAACCAAATCCATAGAAACGGGGAATACAGAAATGACAAGTAAGTGAACAGAACTTGGTTCAATGCATGCAAACTTTCCTTGAGACACATAGTCTATACCTCTCAGATCCCAAAGGCAGCTTTCCACACAGCAAATATCCCTTTTATCCTGCTTTTCGCACACTCTGTCTCGGCCACTCGCATCTCCAGACCCGAGGGGATGCATGTGAGGTGCTTCCAACAGCCCCTTGTTGGGAGCGGGGTAGTGGGTGGCCACCCGGCTATGCTGGGCAGCTCTGGATGCGGCGGTGACTTCTCTTCCCTTAGCACACACTGACATCTACTGGTCCTGGCAGCAGAGACCGTTACTTCTCTTTAAACCACTGATGCTGTATTTCCAAAATAAAAAGCTATTTTTCCCTTGAAGTCCTCCATATGACTTAGGCTAATCTCCACCATGCAACCCATTACTGGGAGCTGTGTTATGGCCAGTTGTACCTTTGTGCTTCTCCCACACTGGCCAGCATCCCCTCCTTCTCTTTCATTGTGGCTTTGAAGTCACTTCCTCTAGCAGAGCATCATTGTTCATCTCCATCTCTTCTATTTCGTGTGGGCCTGGTGGTTTTCTTCTGCAGGCAGCCTGGACCCCAATCACTCTGCGTTCCACAGGAACATAAATCCTAGTGGTATATAGCAGGCCATTGTTACTTTTCTGAATCCTAATAAAATGGGTGGAAAAATACCCCAAGGTAAATTCTGTGGAGATCCTGTTGCCTAAGATAAAGTAGACAGATGTTGCCCCGGCTGCCTTGCACTGTGTGGGGAGGTCCCTCTGGATGTGCAATGCTATACAAAACGCTCAATGTTTTAATCTTCACAGAAGAAACTGTTTGTCAGAAACGATTTGTCTCCATTTCCTTGGCATATATTTGATAGGCATCGGTGGGGGAACACAACATCTGTCCCCACGTCTTTCTGGAAACCTTCCCTGCAGCAAGGAGCTGTGCTTGATGGTATAATTGATATAATTCCTATTCTGACTATCGGGCAGCAAAGCCAAATCTGATGAGAAGAGGTTGGTTGTCAAATTTAGGGATTGGAGACCCATATCTTATGCCCAGAGGAGATGTTCAGTTTTTGGTAGCTTCGTTGAGAACTGAGGACACACAGCACCTTGCAGGTTGAAGACATAAAATTATGATGTACATCATTAATCTCCTGCCTTGGTCCTCTCCAGTTCAAAACCTCAAAACCTGATTAAGCTACAGCCCAGGAATTCCCAGAGCACATCTCAGTACGATTTATAGCTGTGTTTTCCCTCCAGCCCTTGGCCATGAGTGAAAACTCCATTGAACACCAGTCCATTGCTCTCCAACTCCTTTAAAGATGGGTGTTAAGAGCAAACTGCAGGAAAAGGGCTTCTAACAGCCTGTGGGAGTAAATACATTCCAGGCTGTTACTGCGCAAATGCAGAACAGCTTAAGTTTTGCTGTAACCTATGAGATCTTCTGCATGGAGCAAAAGACTCAAACAGTCTTCTTGTGGTATTTTGTGCATTAATAATATGTTAGTAGCTTCAGGTAAGAAGCCCTGCAGTGCTCATTTAACGATGTAAACAGCCGTCATGCGCGACTGTGTTGTAAGTGCTCAATTCAATTAACTTCCTGGGTATATTTTAGAAGTCTTTTTTATTTGGTGACAGTTGTGGCCTCCTTAACTAGAGCAATAATGTTGGCTCTTAATAGCTCCTTACGTCTTCTAAACATGCCTGTGCATTAACTAACACATCTTCCCAGTGTCCCTGCAAAATTTCACAAGTAAATCAATACTGTGTCATCCTTCGGGTGGGTTGGAGTGGGGGGTCAAGCATGTCAAACTTCCCATCAGAGGGGGAATCAATCACCTTACCGAGTTGATTATTTTTAGTGTGATCTGTTTTCACTACACAATAAGCACCAGTCCTTGAACAGAGATAGTTACAAGCAGAACTCAGTCTCCCCACTCTTGCTAGAAACTCTACTGCATTTTTGCTTAAGAAAAAAAATCACTTTGTGTTTAAACAACTGTCAGAAGCCTTTCACTAAATGGCTCGGTGGGGTCCTGATAATGTCTGGTTTTATTTATGCTGGAGGAAGGGGCACAAAAAGGAAGGCAGCAAGGTCAGCTCACAATGAAAATGCCATGCACTGAGTGAAATCATGTCTTCTTCAGATGGACTAGTATGGAGCATGAGAGGATATGTGTCCACTCAACCTTAGAAGCACATTTGCTCTAGATGTGACTGTTTTGAGGAATAAAATAACCTGCCAGAAATCCTAAAAGGCCATCTCTCTTTAAAAAAACCCAACTCTTCAAACCCTTCTTGCCTGCTAAAATATAAAATACCTAAGCACAGAGATGGAAGGACAATTATACATTCAAGTAACTCCTTTTCTGTAAATGACCCTAGAAACTGCCGTTAGTTCTTTGTCTCTTGCAACAGCCATTACCTGCTATATGGTGTAGAAAATACCTTAAACACAGAGTGTTCTGTTTCCTGCCCCACAGATTTATTGGCATGAAATTCAAGGAAGTCAAATTTGAGGATTCATTGTTTGAGGACTGCTACTTTGAAGATGTGACATCCAGTGAGACCTTCTTTGAAAACTGCACCATCATCTCTACCGTCTTTTATAACACTGGTAATGGGGTTCCTGCTATGGTCTCATCTCTGTAATTATGAACTGTTATATCAGATTCGGGGAGAAAGGATGATAGGGATCTCTGTGTTTGTGTGTGTGCTGTGTAATGGGAGTGATGATGGAAAAAAGAGTCTTCAGGTTGCTCCATCACTGTTTTTAACCCCATGGCTTCTGGTGCCATTGGCTGCTGCATGGAAAATGAAAAAGGCTGTGCTCAGACCTTGGAAGGTTAAAGTAAGCACAAAATGCCTAGCAGTTTAACAGCTCAATTCAACAAATCAGGCTTACAAGACAGTTTTACCCAACCTGTGGTTAATGATCGAAAGCAATAAAATATTCATTAGTTTATCCTGAAAAAGCTTTCATTTCTACTCTAATAGAGCACAAATAATAATGCCAGGGAAGCAAGAGTCTGCATTGCCCTTTCCTTGTGGCATGGAGATACCTGTCCACCAGCACGCAGCTAGAGTTTGCCACTAGAACAAAAGCTCCCTGATGTTTTCCATTTGATGAGGAGCTCCTTTCACATCTCTGATTTGGTTTTGATCTTGACCCTTGCTGCTGCTGCATGAAGGGAGATCAGCCAAACAGGACTGAGACTTTGCCTCTTTCCCTTGCAGATCTCTATGAACACAAATTCATCGACTGTAGGTTCATAAACAGCACGTTTCTGAAGGAGAAGGAAGGCTGTCACATGGACTTCGAGGAGGACAATGACTTCCTGATCTACCTGGTCAGCTTCCTGGGCAGCCTGTCTGTGCTTCCAGGGAACATAATTTCTGCATTACTCATGGACAAAATAGGGAGGATAAAGATGATTGGTGAGTGGGGATGACTGCTGCACAGAGAGGGGGTGGGTGGGAGCACGACTCTGAGAAGATCCGAGGTCAGTGGGAAGGTCTCACTGCACCCACACGCAGCAACACAGGCCAAGATGGTTCAGGTGGGGATGAGTCACTCCCATGTCAAAAGGAGCAGAAGGGTGAAAGGACTCGAGGGTGAGGCAAGTGATAGACTCCATGACAGTGGGCAAGTTACCTGCTCACTGCCTACCCACGCTGCTCTTCTCTTTGTCTGTGACATCCTCCTCTTTTATTTTGACTTTCATGTCAAAATCTGTATGTTTATCCAGCTCTCAGCACCACAGGGCCAGAGCTGAAGCAGGACCTCTTGGTGCTGTTGAATTGATGCTGATGTCCATAGCACTGGGTGTACATAAACAAACACTTTGCTTGTAGCAATGAATATTCACAAAGATTATTCGATGTGGCTGCTTGACAGCCCAGAGTTCTCTTTTTTGGCTTTCTGATTTTCAAATTATTTTACAGTTTCAGAGAGCATATGGTAAATTAACTGACAATGTCACAGCCAAGCAAGATGCCACCCTTTAGCACTATGGGAATAACTTATCACCTTATCAGCTTTACGATTACTCTGTGAATTTCTAGTGTTGCTTCCTCCAGGGTTCAGACCTTGTTCTCCAAGTACAATGAGAATCATGCCTTGAGGGACAGCCAAGTAAATTTAGTAAAATCAGGGATGTGGCTCACGGTTAAGAGATGAGTCACTCTACTGAGCTTATCTACCTCTATTCTGAGGACAGAAGGAAGTTTAGTTATTTTAGCCTCACCATCAGACAGGTTAAGGTAAGCAAGATGAACCTACCAGTACGTCAGGAGTGGATGCTGCGTAGTGGGAAGAAGAGGGGAATAACTACTCATATAGTGGATTTGGAAGAGACCCAAACAAACCAGAGGGTCTGTGGGAAAGAAATTAAATAAAGCTCAATAAGACTCAGATTGTCCACCCTGCAAACATGTCAGCATTTCAGCATTTTCATCTGGAATTGAGATGACAGCTGGAATCCTAAATGCTTATTTCTTCTGCAGAAGGAAAAGTACAGGACAGAAATTAGTAACGACACGCTGAAACGTTTCACTATGGAGTTTTCAATTGAAACAACCTCCTGGCATCCCACCCATATCACTCTGCTCAACATGTTATTTCTGGTCAGCTTAACATGAAAACTGCATTTCTCTTTTGCGTTACATGCCCCGCTGGGACTTCAGCTCAGTTTTATCATGTCCTGTTAAACCCTCTCTTGTGCCAAGTGTCAGATCTCACGGTTCACACATGGTGACCCTAATGCTGCACTGTATCTCCTCAGCAGAGGGAATATCCCCACCGCACAGTGAGGGATGTAGATTGGCCAGGTACCATGGAAGAGAAGTGGACATGGAGCCCTGCACTGGCAGTGAGGTGGCAAAATGCAACATCATGTCCAAAATGAAGCATTTTAGTTCCAGTTCAGCATCCAAATTATTTTGAATGGTGGCAAATTGATTCAAAAAACAAACAAACAAAGAAAAATGTTTGGTTTCCTGGTTGTAAATGGAGATATTTTGGCTGCCACAGAACTTTCCAGTTTGGTTTTGTAAAAAAATTGCATCTTTCAGGTAAAAATTCCCAGCAGAGCAGAAGGCAGTGATGTAGCCATTAATATTTCTGAATCTGAACTGTGCCTAACTGAGCATGAATGCTCTGACTTTCTCCCTTGGTGATGAGCAGAAAATTATGGCTCCTGTGTAAATGTGCCATGAAATCTAATGATGTTCTTATAATTAAAAGAGACCTCAAGTGCTTCATACAATTGACTGTAAATTATCCTAATTGAAACTATAAATGTGTCAAGTGATTTCAATATGATATGAAATGCATCAGCTCTTCACTCAAAACTCAAGTTGGAAAACCTTCACAACGATTCTTCCTCCTCATTGACTTTCATGTTTACTTGCCTCTGCTCTTTCTGGGTCCATCTGGATGTCTGAGATGCTGGAAACATGCCTGGAAAAGCCTGTCTTCAGAGTCTCTGTAGAGCAGGACTATCAGCAAGATCATATGGTCATTGAGAACATTTTCAGGCTGGTTTCCAGCATCAGAGAATGACAGATAGGCAGCATCAAGGTATTTTTGGATTCTTGCACATTTAATTAATTTTGGGGTGAAACACCATCACTTGAAAGCCACCTTTACCAACAAATGTGTTTGCTCAACTGTGGACAGGACAAGCTGGTGCCAACATTCTTCTCTTGGTTTCCCCCCCCGTAGGTGGCTCAATGTTGATCTCAGCAGTGTGCTGCTTCTTTCTCTTTTTCGGCAACAGCGAGTCCGCAATGATCGGCTGGCAGTGCCTCTTCTGTGGGGCCAGCATTGCTGCCTGGAACGCCCTTGATGTGATCACCGTGGAGCTCTACCCCACTGACAAAAGGTGCTCAGAATATTTCTCCTTTTAGTCTCCGCCCTCTGACTTTGTCCTCTCAGTTCCTGATGGAAAAAGTGACTCTAGGTACATGTAGATGGGGGGAGGTGTATTTTCTTTTTAAATTTGATTTTCAGGGTTTGGTAGTCCTGCAGCTATGCTGGATCAGCACAGACGTGTGCAAGCATAACTCTGCATGCCCGGTGGTTTCTGTGCAGGCAGTTGTGTGGGTGTATGGAAACTACAGGCAGATGAAATATGGAGTCTACCATTTCCGTGGATGTGTCTGGAGGTCTGGCCTGTCAGATTGTATCCCCCAGCCTCTTGTCATAGCTCATCACTGTGAAAGCCTTTCCCTCCACAATCTGGAGGCCACCCTGTGCACAGAATGGTTTGGGAGATGAGGCAGCACAGGAAACTTTGGAAGAATATGCTGCAAATTAAATCCTTCCTTGTGACATCATTACAAGCCCTTTTTTACTTTTTCCAGGCTGCTGGGGGAAACCAGAAGGAAAGAAAATGGACTGCTTTGAAGGCAGTGTGCTTTTAGCTGCTTGGTGCAGCAAGGTTTGGTTGTTTCTCTGGTGACAACCCACTCCAGCCAGCACTTGGAAGGACTTTGACAAGTTCCAGAGCAGGGTGTGTGCTGTGGCCTTTGGGGAGGACAAAGGCTGTCAGAGTGGGCCACTCTAGGGCTAGGGAAAAGCTGAGATGGAAAGGAGAAACAAGTACACACAGGCATTCTTCTCATTCACACAGACATGCAAAACACCGAAGTCTTTTATCTATGTATTTATTGTGCCTGGCATTAATTGCTAGAAGCATAGCCTGGGCAACATAAGAGCATTCACAGAATTACCCATCCGGATCTTCTGTAGTTATTCCAAGAACCTCCCTCCTAACCATTGCTTTCTGCTTTTCTTCCCCACAGGGCAACAGCCTTTGGCATCCTCAATGGGCTTTGCAAGTTTGCTGCCATCCTGGGGAACTCAATCTTTGCCTCCTTCGTAGGGATAACCAAGGTGGTTCCCATCCTTCTGGCTTCCTCTGCTCTGGTTGGAGGTGGCTTGCTCGCTCTGCGCCTGCCAGAGACTCGAGAACAGGTCCTGATGTGAGCAACTGAGGCCAGGGGAGTTGAGAGGCGGGCGTAGGAGAAAAAAAAAGAGCCATGTTTGGAAAAGTCAAAATGTCCATTTCTACACTGTTCTGTCAATACCTCAAAGAGAGAGGGCAGAGGGAAAGAAGAACCCAAAGGGATAAAAACAAAACCCCTAGTTTCTGACCCTTTTACAGCCACGACTGGTGCATGCAGCTACTACACACCCCTTGCAGAGCTTGGGTTTGATCTTGCCTACACTGGGAGCCTACCCTTTCCCTCCCCACCCCAGTGTAACACGGGATGCCAATAGTGGCTTCATGCATGTGTGCTCCCACGCGGGTGTGAGTGTGTCTGATGGGAGAACAGATCCCGACCCCTCATGCCTTTGCCAAGCTGTGAGATACTGCCTGCCTTGCCCAGCACTCCTTGGCAATTCATGCCAGCTATGCTCAGACACGAGGGGCATCCAGAGGCAAGGCAGGTAACAAACCTACTGTAGGTGAGCTCCAGCAACCGGGACAAGAACTACATCCGTGACTAGTGACACTAGCTGTCTTGGGTTTGGGGTTAACCCTTGAACTGCCTGGAAGAGAGTTCTGATTTCTGGAGGATACAAGGGTGAATGCTCGGCTCCCTGAGAAGAAACAGGGTTTCAAAGCCCTTCATTGTCTTCACATGGGCATAGAGAATCACTAGGCACCTTCTTGGTCTGGGAAAGAAATATATACAGAATTTTATATCTATCTATCTATCTATATGTACTTGCACATACCTGCGAACTTGCATACACACACTGAAGTGGTCAGCTATTGAAAGTTGTAATTTTTAATTTATGCACCCTTGAGAAGATCTTCAGAGAGACTCTAAACACTAATCCCACTAGTTGAAGATTATCTGGAGTCATGACCAGCTTAGTGACACTTCATTCTTTCTATCCAGACACCAAATATTTAAATGTATTGCTGGCTGGGAATATATATTTCTACGATGACTAAGAGGGTTGGTTTTTTTCCCTACAGCTTTCACAGAGGACAAATTGATATGATGTTGGAGAATTCCACAAACCAAATGTGTACATATTATCCGGTGTAAATAGGGGAACTTTTGTCTAATACCTAGAGTATGGTAACTGTGAGTTTACCAGCATTTTAGCCATATTATTTAAAGAATACGATGCTTGATTTTCTTATATACTTGGGTCTCATTGAAACACTGTAAGCACAGTTACTTAAAGCCATTTAACTTGTTATGCAGGGAATGCACGCAGCAAGCTTCCACTGTACAGAACATTAAACTCTCCATTAAGTGGCACAGTTAAGTTTGATACCCTGTAAAGACCATTTTTGAAATCCATATGCCCTTTTTATTGCATAAGTTAAATGCTGTTGCATCTAGAAGCGATGAGAGTTGTGTATTTAGGATCAACTTTCTTGGGAAGCAAGACTGAAATGCATACTCTTAAATAACGCACCAACGCTCACAATTTATTAGACAGTACTAATTAGACCCTTCCAACAAGATCAGCAATAGACTAGAATTGATTGGAAACCATCACATAATGCATGGAATTTGTCTCACCAGGATATTTTCCGAGATAAATTTTGTACTTTTGCTAATGATCTTCCTATTTACTTTTCTTTGGACTCTTCTTCCCCCTTCACCCCTCCTTTTAATTTATTTATTTAAGAATATCACACAGGGCTAGGCTGAAATCCAGCAGGACTGAGGTCTGACACCTCTACCTTCGGCTGCACAGAGACAAGTCACACAGGTTAAGAGCTGACACCAGGGCCAGCCCCACGCAATGTGGGACTCGGTGTCGGTGCTGTTGCAGAGGGTGGCTGAAGGACACAGAGCGTGGTTAGACCACAAAGAGCAAAAAATCCTTGTCGATGAGGCAAAACCCTGTAATGAGCATCATTTTTATCGTTGTGTCAATCAGGGATAAACACTTACAGAGCAGCCAGGCTACAATGGGCTATTGGGGATTTTGGAAATTTACTCTGAGGTTTATGAAATTGATAAAATCACAAGCTGCTGTAATCACGGAGCTTATTATGCCTCATTTCTTCACTTTATGGGTAGCTGAGGGCCTTTTTTTGATGTGTCTTCAAAACAAGCTTCCTTCTCTAAGGTAGGAGTGAATGTAATTATGTCCTTTGGCAGTGGTTCACAGCTTCTGTTGAGAATTACAGCCCAGAATGTCTTGCTTTGGGTTTGGTTTTTTTTCTCTTGTAGAATGTCTGGTCCTTTGGCATAGCAAGAAGTGGTTAAATATGTATTTTATCATGAAAGATCACTGTGGTCTTTAGGTTTCATCCGTGTTGTTTGGCTGTGCATGAGAGTCACATTGCATTTGGGGCAAAAAAAGTTTGTTTCCCTTTTCTGGATTGTTCTGTTGTGTTGCTCTCTGAAGCCAGAACTTACTTTACTTTATGAGGGACTCTTAGTTACGTATCTGTCCAGTGCTCTGACAGCAAACCTGACCGATGGTGTTCTCCATTGATATTGTACAGTGACACTAATGACATAACTTATTTTTCAAAATGTCTCTGTTAATTTTCAGAGAAGAAAGAAATTGAGGTCTTGAGGAGATAGAAATGATAAGGTAATATCAGGAAATGTTATCCCATCTTAGAAACCTTTCTTCGTTACAGAATGGCTCTTTCACAGGCTTCTGAACCTCACCTTCAAGAGACTAGCTGGGACAAGGTAATGAGTAGCAGGAACTTGTTTTCAATGTCACCCAGTCTGCCCATATGACTGTAGAAACTCTTTGCACCCCTAAATGCATTGCTCAGTCACCTGAGGGCTAGGAGATGATGCACATGTGTTGTGACAAGGCTCCTATCCCTGACACCTTGCCAGGGAGTTCATGACCTAACAGAAAAGTGGAAACACACACTGCAGCTGCTACGCCAGGGCCTGGGGAAGGACAAAAATGAACAGAGAAGGGAGAAAGGAAATTCTGGGGGGAAACCATAGCCTAGCCTTAGACACCTGTGAGTTAAGTGTCCGGATCTGAACTCATCATCCTGGGTTGCCATTATTCTCAGCTGGAAGGCACAGACAATGTATGTGACCACTCTTAGGTACCATGCTGAGGAGAAGACAGACGGGCATGGGTGGCTCTTGCCCTCTCCGTCTGTAATGGAGAAATCCAGGGAATGGCTCCAGCTCAGGCATTTGCCTTTGTGACACCTGGGCTGATATCTCTGTGAACAAGGCTGAGACAGTACTCCTGATGCGTTCATTTATTGCCCTTGTCTAAATCAGCATAGGCTTTACACTGCTGCTCTCCAGAGCAAAACAGTTGATGGGTGGAGACCCCTCAGCATTGGTTGTGTTTTGATGTGGGTCTCAGTTTCAAGCCGTGGGCTATGTGCTAAGCTGAGCCTGAGCCACAGAGCCCTGGAGCACCGTGCAGGGGGAGATTTCACATCCGGCACCTCCTCTGATGGCTCAGCTTTATTTCTACTGGAAAATCAGCATTACACCTGCAGAGCAAGGGACAGCATTCCTCCTCCACTGGTTCCCCCTGCCTATGTTTGCCACAGAGAACAGTTTCCTTGTCTTGGATACACTGGACCATCAACAAAGAAAACTGCTGACCATGGGTCCACTGATGATCTCTGCAGAGCACGATTTCCTCATGAACTTTACTGCAACAGGGGCACAGAGGACCAAGACAGGGGACTTGCCTTAAATCCCAAAGACCTCTTCTAGAAGACAGCTGGACGTCTTCATCCATGAGTGGCACAGCAGTACAGCCACCTAGCCAGAGACTGTGGCATGGGAAAGGTGGGTCTCGGGAACCTGAACTGGCCTGCTGTGATTTAGTGTCTTTAGCTGTACAGCAGTATAGTGGACATCACAGGAGGAATTAATTAGTGAGTTTCTGGGCGTGCAGAAACAGACATTTAGAGGAGCGCCAAGCACTGTTGATACTATTATGAAAGACTGATGGTATCACGATAAGAGTTCTGCCTCCTTATATGCTCTGTTGATTTAAATGCTTGTAATATACCAATTCCTTCACTTGAGATCTGCAGGACAGCTCCTGCCACTGCCTTTGGCTCTTCTACATTCTGCTGGTGGTGGCTGCAGCTTGGACTGGGTGGAGTGATCCCCTCCTTGCCCGTATGACCCTCATCCCCTTGAAATTCTACGCGACAGTGTTGTATGGACCTTTTGGAGTAAGAAAAGTGTCACTCTTGGAAAACCCATCTGCAGAGCCAGGTGTTGTGCACAGTGGGGAGTGGTCAGGCAGCCCGATGTCCTTCAGTAATACTGGAGAGGTGCACTGAGGGATATTCCCTGATGCTGGGAGTGGTCCAGCCCCAAGGCTGGGTTCACACAGGGGCACCGAGCGAGGCTGCATGGAGCTGGGCTTTCTGCAGACATGCGGGTCTCCTCGAGGTCCTGCTATAACACCTCCAACAGCAGAGTATACTCTGATACTATTAAGGAGGCTCTGGGTCCATTTATGTTCCCTGCTTACGTCCTTTGACTTTCCAAAGGACATACAAAACCCAAGAGTGTATTTTTAGGTTTATGTAGATTTGAGCCCTATACAATATATTTCCATCGAGTTTCTCCTTCAGTTTCTCATCCTTGTATTAGCAAATGCTGCTTTTAGGAAGAATAAAGCCTGGGAACTGCAAAAGAAACAAAATGAAAGACATTTCTTTGCTGTATGTGATTCTAGTGCTGTATAAATGTACACACACTGCAAGTTCCACTGTAAATAACACCCAGTGTCGTGCATTTAATGAAACGTTTCATTTAGATGTTCTGTCAGCTCTGTTTTGAAATAGCCAATTCCAGTCCCTCGGTTCCTCTTTTTCATTTGAAACCTTTCTTCTTTTATTTATTTATTTTTTAAAATTTTTGATCTGTGTCTGGTTGTCACTGGAAATTGCCGCTGTTCCAATGGACTTTGTTTTTTGTTCTCTCCATCACATTAAAAAGCTGGAAGAAAAGGAATGGCTCTTGTAGTGTTTGTGTGTAACATGCACTTTGAGCCCTTTTGCACAGGCTGTTGCAGGAGACTTTGTACTCTGACAGTGTGGGCGCTTCCTCTGATGTTTGCAAATGTACATCCTTGTTCTCTCAAACAATCCCACCTCAATTAAGTCTCCCTTCTATCACTGTACTTCCTAACACATTATATGGGAAAAATCTTTATCCTGAAAAGTTTTCTGGTGAAAGAAGCATGAAGGATTTCTATGTGTCATGCAAAACCAGAAACCTGAACTCTGCTTGGTAACAAGAATATGTCAAAAAAAACCCAGTGATGCTTCTTATAGCTTGGCACATCATTTGACTATAGCATACACCTTCTTCATGTATTTGTAAGGATGTGTGCTCATTTTTTTATTTGCAGGTCTTTGTATAAATGTAACCATCCACCCCATGTTTTCAGAGCAGAGTGACAGGGACCTGCACAACACCAATTGAGTAGGAGAAGAGCTCGTGGTGTAGGCAATGGAGGTTGGTTGGCAGAATATGTGGCTTATGTATGAATTTCAACTTTATATTTTCCATAAAATGCAGAAATGTCTCTTCCCCCAGACCCACTGAATCAGACTGGTTTGGGTTAGAGATATGGTTTAGCATAGGACAGGTACAGTTGGACTTGATGATCTTAGAGATCTTTTCCAACCTTGTGATTCTGTGATTCTGTGGGTTGAAAGGGACCTCAAAGATCATCTAGTTCAACCCCCAGCCACGGGCAGGGACACCCTCCACTAGCCCAGGTTGTCCAAAGCCCCATCCAAGGAGAAAGTCAACAGGGTTTTGACTCGGGTCGATTCTGGCTTGTTGATAAAGACATCCAGGTGCTGAAGGTTGTCAGGTCTGTCAGTGTTTAGTCTGCGTTCATGTACACTGCATAAGCAGCTTGCTAAAGCTCATCCTCAAGTGAGAGATAAAGAGCCAGAAGATGTTGAAAACATAATAAAGGAATCATGAAGGGTCCTCCATTGTCAGGAGACTAAACCTGGCACTTTTGCTCAGCTCAGGTTCAGCCATGTCCCATAGGACCCATCTGAGCTGAGCTCCCATGGAGGGAACCAAAGCCAGCAGCAGTCTGGGGGAGCTGGTAAGAACTGGTCTCAGGTGGGAGCTGCCAGCTGTGAATTTTGCAGTGCTCATGTCCAGCTGTGGATCACAGAGCTATGGAGTCAACGGTCCGTAAGCTCCTTGTGTGAGCTCTGTCTTTATGCAGAAAACCATGTATTAGCAAACACTGTCAAAAAGCATTTCCTAGGAAGAAATGGGCTTTTAAATAAAGGTCAGAGATTTGCACTGAAAGCCCCAGAGGTGCTTTCGAGTGGTCCTTACTCCAGGTTAGTTGTTATTCTGTGCAAGGCTGAAATCTCAGTAAGCAGGAAAATCCCACATTTGAATGTGCAGACAAGGTTGCTGATAAAACCTGGGCATGAAAAAAACCCTGACTAATTTTAAAGTAAGGCACAGGGAATTTAAGAGCAGGATTATGTGACATGACTGCCTGAGACAGCATAGGATGGATGGGATGATAAGAAAACCTTTGCAAATCTGTGTTCCTGGTTTTCTGTATTGATGATTTTACCTTGACCAGCTCGAATTTCTCCCTGTGTGGAGTTTCTGGCACAGATTCTCGTAGCCACCAATGGATGACCCAGATTCCCTGGATGCATAGGTTCACCCAAGCTGTCACAAAAGGTTACTCAGTGGAGGAAGAAGGCTGGAAATGATGGCAATTCCAGCAGCCACTGAATCCAGCAATAGGTCTGAGTGATACTTCTGAATTGTGAAGTGACTTGATATTGGGAATGTGATTTGAATTAGAGTATGGTAAACTGGGCCATCTTTTTATCAGTGCTCCTATATCTAGGACCCTTGTTTTGGGACTCTAAAAGTAGAGATCAGACTTGGCAATCTGAGCTCATATTCATTCAAAAGTCAGGGGAAGAGCAACAATTTGGCCAGGTACTTGGTGCTGGGAGATGAAACCCTGTTTTTCCAGCTGGTGGCAGAATATGCTGGAGACCGAGCACCCTGCCAATGCACAAAGAGTGACACAGCTTTGTGGCTTATATCAACTGACACTATGTTTCTCAGACCAGTTTCCTGTAAGCAGATGTATATAACACAGAAAGAAATAGCCAATAAAGTTGTCACAGAAATTTCTTTTACTGGTCTTAGTGGGCAAAGAGAATTACTGGAAGAACTTGCAGCCTCCACAGCCCATGATAATGAAAACAGTCAGGGCATATAGATAATTTTTAGCATTTTAAGTGTAATGTGCTTATTACTGCACTAACCTTCGAAGGTTCTATTTGAAAAAAATTACAAGTGAGATATAAATTTACTTCTCAACACTTGTTTCGCCTATAAAAATATGTGTCTAGCTATACCTACCTATAAATGCCTACCTGTAGAGGCACGCACGTGTATATATGTATACACATACGCATATAAATGCACACGTATTAATTTAGGTATAAAACCACGTTATCACGAGTGACCTTACTGGTTCCCGCAGCCTCGGTAGGACCAGGAGATGGCAGCAGTGGCACACAGCAGAGATGCTCCCCAGGCACTGCAGCTCTGCAGCAGGCTGCACCCAGGACCTGGAGTCGTGGCCAGGACCCACCTCACGCGCAGACAGGGTGCTGAGGCAGTGCCATCGGGTACAGGTCAGAGGGGTCTTACACGTCCCTCGGGACGTCAGGCAAAAGGGGAAAAAACCAGCAACGATTAGAAAGTGTAGAGAACTTTGAGTAATGCCAAAGCTTTTGATAAGGGAGTTGTGCAAACCTGAAGCCAAATGAATGTCATTATGGGGGAGAAGATATGAGAGCTTCGGCTTCAGTAGACTACTGCAATGGTTTCCAAGATTTCTTGGCCTACAGCTCCTAAGTGGTTTCCAGTGGAGATGCAAATGCCTTGTCAAAATGTGGTGAGCTACAGAAGAGCTCTGGACTGGCCAGTGCCTTGCCCACAGAGCCGGGAGTGGGTCAGCACCAGCAGTGGCTCCTCTGGGAGCCTGCTGGGATGCTGCAGTGAATGCGTTTTGTAGACAAGGTCTCCAGTGCAGATCACCATGGCAAGATGTCTTCAGCATTGCCTCACAGCCTCAAGCATAGGCAGAACCTTCTACAATTAAAATCTGAGCTCCTAAAATGAGAACTATCTTCCCAGAGTGGTTTTATGAACTCCTGTAAAACAAGAGGCAGCACAGATATTTCTAAGTGCTTTGCTTATTACCTTGAAATAACCTGTGGCCACAAATCCTCAATGCCTTCCCTATATGGGTGGTAGGTGATTCAGATCAGAAGACTGCACTTGTGGAAAATTAGCCAAGAAATACCAACAAATGTTGTGGTTGCCTTTCTTACAGCTTGTTGAAACCATGGAGCCCATCTCGAGACTTGTGATCTAATTAAGAAGGGCTTTAAGTGGTACCCTAGCCTTGAGAGCTTGCTCCCACCACAGCTGGATGCAGCTGCTGCCCACAATGGAATTTACACTGGTGATTTTCTTCTGAGAACCAAGAGGTTGGGTTTCCCTGAAAAGCTTTAGATTCACTGTAGAAAACAAACCAAAGAACTATCCAGTATATATAAACAGACTTAATCGCAGGGAGACCAAAGTCCAATCTCAAGTGGCTTCATTCCTCTCTTTGCAAGCCTAGCCCAAAGTAAAGACACTTACCCCAGGGATGCCATATCTGCCAGGGCTGCAGCCCATCTCTGTGGTGCCATGCCTCAGGCAAGACAGCAGCTGGAGGAGGTTCAGCAGCTGGAGCAGGATTGGAGAAAACTGTGAGGTTTCCGAAGGAGCTCATAGATTCTCCAGAGGGAGCTCTTTGTTAACCTTGAAATCTGTTTCAGACTAAGAGAATATTGTACTCAGCCTCTAGAAATGTATCTTCGCAGGATAAAGTCAGCGCTTTTATCATTTCTTACTCAGAATGAGGATAAGAGCTTTGAAAACATCCCATCAGCCCTGTTCCTTCCCTCAGACCCCTGAACAACAACCTGCTCTGCAGAAACCAGCCACGTACGTAGACTTTAGGCCTATACATATTTCAGAAAAAAACCTTTTTTACAGCTCTTGTTTGACCTTAGTCAAAGAGATCAGACAGAGTTCACAGCCCTGACTCAACCCAGCTGTAGGACCCTGCTAAGTCACTTTGTCCCCTTTCCCATTCCACCTGGAACAAGACAGGAATAGTATCACTTTTGTGTCCATCCCTGGGGCAGATCTCTTGCTCTGTGTGTGAGATTACCCCTGTGTTAGGAGCCCAAGAGACTTTGGCAGATTTTCAGAAGTTTTTGGGTTTGGATGGCAGTTACTATTCAATGTTCTGAAGCACTGTTACTTTGCTGGCATTTGTCTCTGGTATTGCAGCATGTCCTGCCTCCAGGTCAGTTAAAATAACTTGCTCTTTTAAGTGGTGCAAATTGAACCCCAAGTTACCAGTTATCCTACTTCCTTAGGTCAAGAGTTAGTGTAAAACTTGCATAGGAGAAATGCTGGTTAAGGAGAAAAAAGAAGAAATTTGGGGTGAATGCCACACACGCCACAGGAATTCAAGGCTGAAAAGTATCTCCAAATCATGGCCATGGTTAGTACAACCTTCTGATGTTCACTGTGGATGAAAATTTGCCTTCAAGGGGCTTTAGAGATAGGATTTCACAAAGAAGAGGAAATCCAAATGGGAAAATTATGCAAAAAAATATTAAAACCCAATCGAACAAACCCCCCAAAATCTAAACTAAACCCTTTTCTGATCATTACCTGGTCTTGTAAAAAGTTTTAGCAATGACAGCATCTGGAGATTTTGACACCTCAGTCAGCTCCTTGGCAATGCACAAGCAGCCTAAACAGCCTGGTGATACTTGTCTTGGACTGCTCAATCAACAACAGTGAGAAGATAAACCTGTCCTACCCTCTGAGAGAGACAAGCCCAAAGTTTATAACCACTGTGACAGTAGTAAATGGTGTCACAGACAAGTTGAAAGACATTTCCATCTCACACCCTGCGCTTGTAGAGGAGAATGCATGACTGTTTGGCTTGAATTTGCACAAAGGGAGATTTAGATTAGATATCAGGAAGAATTTATTTACTGAAAGGGTTGTCAGGCATTGCAACAGGCTGCCCAGGGAGGTGGTGGAGTCACCATCCCTGGAGATATTTAAAAGGCATGTAGGTGAAGTTCTTAAGGACATGATCTAGAGGTGGACTAGTCAGGGTTCAGCTGTGGTTGGACTCGATGACCTAAAGGGTCCCTTCCAATCCAGGCAATTCTATGATTCTATGATTCTCTGGAAAACTTGTTCCCATGGGAATGGTGTTCTGAAGAAATTAATTGAGGAGTAGCTTGAGATTGGCTCCACTCAAGCCCAAGCTGAGGGGAACCTCAGAGATTGAGATACTCATGATGTGTCAGCAACCTTCAGTATACTGCCTCTTCTATCAGATTAATTTTGTTTTCCAGGGTTCCCTCTCCCATAGCCTTTTTCTGGTAGCATTTGCTGGCACAGAATGCTGAACCCTTGCAAAGAAACAGAAAAATCTCAAAGAACCAAGAACCACAAGCAACACAGGCAAAAAGCCTGTATGCATTGGGCAGTTGCTGCTGCCTAAGTGGCAATGTGATTTCAAACAGGGTAGCTGTTCCTCAAAAGTCTTCACCCAAATGCTCTTGTGTTGGAAGAAGGATGCACTAAAACAGGAGCAGTTACCAAGCTAACCAGAAAACAATAACGCTTTGAAGCATTGTAATGGGCCATTCCAATGGCTCCTTCCAGTAGGGCACTGCACAATGTGCAAAGGCAAAGGCCTCAGGTGGAATCTTTGTCACAAATTCCAGCCCCAAAGTAGCAAAGGCGTGGGTGGCAGGTTCTCTGAATGAAAATTAGGGTGGTTTTGTGGCTCGCTGGAAAGCTGACAGTTCTTCCTCACTTCAAAAGAAAAACTTTCTGAACTAGATCTCTGAGGTGATTCATGGAACAGCAAAATCTGGGAAAATCACCTTCTGCCTTCTTTCCCTCTGTTTTATCTCTTGATCTTCAGGTATGGCTTCCCCAAGTATCCACCCTCATTTGATGCAGTTGGAAACTGGTGACATGATGCAAATGCAATGTTGATTTTTAAGCAAGGTTATGTAAATCCAATATGTTCAGTCACTGTAGTCCTGGGAATTCCCTTATCAGCAACATAACCATTGCAAACGAATTCCTCAAGTACGTGAGATGGTGGCAGGGAAGGAATAGGGGCTGAGCTAATCACCAGGCAGATCTCAGCCAGGGTTTCCTCATGCACAACAAGAAACCACCAACACAAGGTGAAATGTTTGTACAACAGAGATTTCCACTGCAATGGCCCCGCTTTACAAAGGGCTCAGTGGGCATAAAACTGCACGAAGCATTAAAGCCCATGTGGAGGAAAATCTAGATCTTTCTGTTTGCCACATAGGGATCCTAATCTAGTTTGGGGTCTGCCCTCGAGCTCATTCAGGGACAAAGCACTACAGATTTCTGTCCTGAGGTGTTCTGTGGTTGCAATTCAGAACTATTAGCTCTTGTGTACCCCCTTCCCTCTGTAACAAGAACCTGTTGCCTGACATTACACCTACGAGTAAAGTCCTTGGATGAACATCTGATTAATTATGTTTCAAAATGAGACATGGAGGTTGAAGTTGTCAGTACCTATATTATGTCCTTGCATCTTTTTTACTACCTATCTTTGCAATCATAACTCATGAGTGACTCCTTTGTTATCCCTTGGACATAATTTAGCTTTATTTATTGTCATTGTTGTTATTGCTATTCATAAAAGAAATTATCAAGGTAACCTGGCTGATGGACTTGCAAGTATTTGGTAATGACTTCTGCAAATCACAAAGAAAAATGAACCTTCCAAACTGAGGCATAAGCAAAAGCAGGGCAAACTGATGATGAGATTAAAAAAATAGGTGTCCTTTCAAGTCAAATATTCATTCCAGGTTGAGATTACCACGCAGTAAATAATGTGTCTGAGACTTTGACAATAGCAAGCAAATTTACCTTGTTGCAAATGTACTAATCACTAGCCTAGCGACTCGCATTATTAGCTGAGAATAATTATTTTCTCCAAGGAAAGCATAGACTGTCAAAGGAGATAACATCTTAAATCACCTCAAATTTTAATTTAAATTCAAAGTGTAGGAATGCACATAATACCCCATCTCTCCGTTATCTGGCTTGGATGGTGTCATTATAGTGTTTTAAAGACAGCCCCAATCATTGAACTAAATACCTGCAGCCTAACACTTTGCAATTTCATTTTCTCCTTGTCAGACTGTGTAATTGATATTTATACCGTAGGTAACAAAACTGAAAATGTGAAGGTGTTGATAACTTTGCCATTTCTGTCTCTTAAACTGCCTGAGAGATGGTGAGGACTGGATGGGGGCGAGGAACTGAGACCTTTAAAATAGGATATAAAATGCTTCACCTAGGCTAAGACTATAGTCAGTGTCTGCGTGGACTGGGATATGTAGGTGATCTGATATTGGCTTGTCACAGCATCTTGTGTGATCACTTCCAATAGCAGAAATCCCAGTGCTGGGGAGTCCATTGGAGTCCATTGACTTCAGCAAGCTCCCAGCTGGCTGCAGAACATGACTGGGGATTTTGAGATTTGGCCACTAGCAGGTGGCATGAAACTGGGCTCTTCCTGCAAACATCCCTGGTTTAGGTGCATCTGCCAGGGACAGAGGGAGGAAGCCGAAGTGTTTGGAGTTGACTTTGCTGTCTGTCTTCTATGACTCAGTTGGCTGTGGGGACAGGACAAGGGGCAACAGCCTCAAGCTGGAGCACAGGAAGTTCCGCACCAACATGCGGAAGAACTTTTTCACAGTGAGGGTGACAGAGCCCTGGGACAGGCTGCCCAGGGGGGTGTGGAGTCTCCTTCTCTGGAGAGATTCAAGACCTGTCTGGACGTCTATCTGTGCAACCTGTCCTGGGGAACTTGCTTTGGTCAGGGGTGTTGGACACAACGATCTCCAGAGGTCCCTTCTAACCCCTACAATTCTGTGAATCTGTGATTCATGGTTTCTCAAGGACTGACAGCTCCCACCCATAATCACATCTGGGGAAGTGACCGATGCTGTTCTTCTTGTCCTCAAGTCAGGGACAGGGTAATGGTATCTGTTTCACGGGCTTTTTGCTGAGAGTGAATTCACCAGGTGAATTAGAGTGATTTTTCTGCCTCTGTGGGAGTTTGTTTCCTCCACTGAATGCCCTGGGTTCAGTAAGAGCACTTCTTCTATGGAAAATTGCTTAAAATTGTCCAACTATGATGAGGGGTCAGGTAATAGTAAAACTTTTCTCTGCAGAAGAATCTCAGGGGCAGTTCCAGAAGTTTTTCACAAACACGCATCTGAAATTACACAAGTTACACACCCCACTCAATATGCTCAATTACACTCACATTTTATTCCCCAAACTAAACACAAATATAAATCAGTCAGATGAACACATTCAAATGATTCCCAAATCCTCACTCATCACTCCAAGTGCCCTAAGATCCAAAGTTTATTGCCTATTAATGGCATATGTGTAATTGGAAGAGAAAACAAGTGCCCTGAAGTCAGCACTGTGACTATTTGAAGCCCAGGAATTTCCTGTCTGGTGTCAGTGTGTCCTAAGGAACACAAAAAGCTATCAGAAAGGCAGGGGAGGAAAGACATGGGTTTAGAAGTGGCTCCCAACAGATCCATAAGAGGTACTCTGCTTGTGGAAGACGTGGCTGCAGAGGGCTGGAGGCAGAAGGATGACAGTGGCTGTAAAATGGAGATGACAGGTGGTGAGGATTAAAAAGGTGACATTCTGGTACCACAGAGTTCAGCTTCCTCAAATTTTCATGTGACAGGGCTGAATCTAATTTTCTTGAGCTCATCTGTATTTCTGTAGATTATAGCAGATTTTTTTTAGGGTCAAGTCCCTACTTGAGAACTTCTACAACTCCAGAAAACTTGAGTTAATTCAGTGGAGCACAGTTCAAGATCTGTATTGACAGTATTGATACCAGTATTCCTCTTTTACCATCCCAGTGCTATATATGCCCATGCCTTGAGAGAGTTGAACAGATGCCTAAGCAGGATTTCTTATGAGGAGTCAGCTGTAACATGGGCCATTCTCCCACTCCAGAGATAATGTCAGACCAAAAGCCAGTACCCATCTGCAGGCTGCTGCCTTTCCAGGTGCCGCAGCAAGCTTTTCCTCAGCCACCATAGCTCTGAGACTTAATCCTCTCCATTGCTTTCTGATCCTTCTAAGGTTTTACTTTCAAGTTGGAGCAGCACAAAGCAAGGCACAATAGGTCTGATGAGTTGGGGAGATGCAAATGGCCTGCAGAGGTGACTCTCAGTCTGAAGCCTTGGAAAAACTGGACTTTCGTGTTGAAATTACTTGTCAGGAAAACAAAGCAAAACAAACACTACACCATCCCCTCTCAAACGTGAATCATTTGTTGAGAGCATCTTCTGGGGTGATGGATAATTGCTATCCGTTCCGCCTCCAAAGCAGCTCAAATCAGCCTGGTGACATTTGTCACAAATGGAAGCAGTTATTTATAGGCTGCATACTTATAAGACTTCTTTACAATGCAAATTGCTCCTTACTGATCTGCCTTTATCCCAGCTTTTGGGCCAGTTTTTCCATGTATTCCTAATATCTCACCCGTCAACAGTGTTTGAATATCCTTAAAGAGGAGCAAAAGTCCAGTGGACTCCATAGCTTGGGACAGCACTACGAGCTCTGGAGATGTACCAGCAGGCATGTAGGATACTACTCCAGTGAGGATTTGAAGGCCCTGGTGCCTCCCTTATTGGTAAAACAATATTCTGGGACAGAATAAGTCCCAGAACGTCTCCAATATGCTTGTCATCATGCTCACTACTGGAGGAGAGCGAGATGTTTGTACCCATCCACTTGGCAACACTGAGTGAACAAAAAGTTTAATTTACTTGGATTTCAGAGATGCTTTGGCAAATGTAGAGTGGGGATCACTTTGTCTTCTTTTCAGCATTACATGAAATGTGTATTTTTAGTACTTGACTTCAGAACTAATGTTTCAGGAATTTCCTGGCTTTAAGCCTCTCAGTTTGAAAAATAATCAGTAAAACATTAAGAAAGGCTGAGAGGGAACTTAACAAGGGTGGGAACAGCTGTGAGCCATTGCTGATGTCGTATGTTGATCGCTGTTTTCATCCTTGGTGTCAGAAAGAAATTCAGATAGGCGAAAGCAAACACAATGCAGCCTCCAAACAAAATATGGAAATGCAAATCAGCACATAATCATGGCAGTGACCCAGGGCCAAGCTCTTGCTAGAGACTAGAGGCTTTCAGAATCTCAGATGAGGTTTAAAATCAAAGTCCTGAGCTCTCCTTGTCAATAATGGATTAATGAAATGAATAGACACACTGTGCATATTATGGGAAGACGTCGGAAAAGTGAGTACTGAAATCCTGGCTGTATTTCTGTGTGCAGCACAGTATACTGAGCTGCTCTAAGAAGGGAGCTTTTGTTTCTTTGAAAACATGCACCCACAATGAAAAATGCCCCTATATTTATGCACACATGAAATTAGGCTGACTGCAGTATGTATATTATATAAACAGACTCTGGCAGCTCTTCTGGTCAGATGTGATTTGGAAATGCAGGTTACTGTTATTATTAATAACTGTGACCATGGCCACCTGGGGTTTATAACCCAGGACACGTTAGTCCTGGCAGCCTATTGCTAATGGATGTGTTCTGATCATTATCTTATAAGACAGCCAACCAAAGTGCTATACTGTGAGTAGGAAACCATCCCCCCTCCACTGCTAAGTGAACTAAACACATAGGTACCATTAGTCCTCCATTATGCACTCTTCCAAGTACAATTAAGCACAGACAGGGTCTAAAACTGGGGCCTGTTGTTTTTCCCAAGTGCGTGATGTAGGTGGAGTTGGCTTATTATGCCCATTTCAGTTCTTGTTGGTTTTTTTAAAAGAATGCTAAATGGTCTCATTAAAACCTCATAGAGGAAACTTATTCATCCTACTGAAATATTTTTGGGCTCTTGCAAAGCCAGTAATCAGAGTCTGAAGACAGTCATCTGCCTTGCTAATGGACCACAGTTACATGTGTAATTGATTAATTAAGGAAAGAAAATCACTGCTGAGACCAAGGGAGGAATCCACGACTTCAGCAGGCATTGAAGTGAAATAGCAGTTCCTCCTAAGCAAAGCCTTTTAGCCTGGTGAAGAGGAGGCTGAGGGAGGAATGGACCTTGTTGCTGCCTACAATTACTTGAAAGGAGTATGTAGAGAGGTGGGTATTGGTCTGTTCACCCAAGTGACAGGTGATAGGACAAAGGGGAATGGACTCAAGATACACTAGTGCAGGTTCAGATTAGGCATTAGGAAAAAATTCTTCACTGAAAGGGTTATAGGGCCTTGGAACAGGCTGCCCAGGGAGGGGGTGGAGTCACCCACCCTGGATGTATTTAAAAGATGGGTGGATGAGGTGCTCAGGGATATGGTTTAG
This sequence comes from Zapornia atra, assembly GCA_013400835.1. Taxonomy (NCBI): domain Eukaryota; kingdom Metazoa; phylum Chordata; class Aves; order Gruiformes; family Rallidae; genus Zapornia; species Zapornia atra. The sequence goes on from VZTU01033426.1 coordinate 821,975, forward strand.
TAGATGACAGGTGTACTTTGACTTGATGATCTTAAAGGTCATTCCCAACCTTGTGATTCTGTGCTGTGAGTTTGGTTTAGGTATTTTTGTCCTCTTTATATTGCTCCACCTTTTGTATATAGTTTTGTGTTTGGTTAAAAAAAGAGGGAAAACAAGAAAAACTCTAACCCTCCTCTTCCAGCTGTCAGAAGGAGGGTAGTTTGGTTGAGATTTAGCATGAGTGTGTTTATTCCCATATAGTTGTTTATTGGCTTTGTGACTGTGAGCAATTGTGTACATGTAAAGAGGTGAAGAAAGGAACTCAAGCAAATGAGCTCTTTGGCAAGCTTTGGGTGAGCATGGTGATATCTGCTATTCTTTGCAAGCTGTGTTGTCACAATTTACCTCCTGTGGAGGTTGTGCCTCCTGCCTCATCGCTCAGTTTATCAGTCTGGAACTTCATGGGTGCCTTGTAGCAAAGCTGTTTTACAGGGCCCTGGCTGAGGAGAGATTTCACATGTAGGAAGAGCCAAATGTAAATATCTCATCAGATAGTTTGACCAGGGGAAGCGGTGCAAAGTAGAGTCATCTCTAGTGAGTCCATGGGGAGTGTATTGCTAGGCAGGTGAACTGTGATCCATGAGAGCTCTTTCAAGGCATAAAACTTCTTGAAGAGCAGAAAGAAGTGGGGTAGTGAGGGATGATGCTGCCTGCAGATGGCATGGTGAGTGCTGGGGTCTTGCTGCTTCTATGAGATGCCTGCCCTGAGACACTCCTTGCACATTGCAAGGACTTTCTGGGGTTTTCAGTAATACCAGAAGCTGTATCTAAGGTAAAAGAAAATATGGGCTTAAATGTTTTCCATTACCAAATCTATTGCTTTTATATTGCTTTTGCCCACCTTCTGTTGCACAAAATTCCAGGCAGATCCAAAGATCAGAGCTTATAGCAGGTTAAAAAGAGCCACAGAATGCTGAAAATTGATGAAGAGCCCTAAAGCTGTCCACAGATAAACATCTTGAGCCCACTAATGGCTGTGCCATTGGCAGTTCAGCCAAGCAGCCCAACCAAAGCCAGTTCTTAATCGTCAGAGACTGAGCTGTTCGGCTTGCTCTCTTCATCTGTCCATTAGACACCTCCAATTAGGCATTGCCACTCCATTTATGCAATGGTCAATGAACTTTTGGAGAACAGATGGCTCTTACAAATACCAGAGACAAATTTTCTTCAGACCAGAAACAGGCTGATTTAGCTACTTTATGTTCAGACTGCAGGCAGTTCTGGAGTCCTTGTGCCCTGTATTCTCACATCAGGCCTTTCATAGCCAGCCCACTATGCATCCTCCAGGAGGTTATTTCCTTGATGTGCAAACAGACTGTTTGGGTTAGTGACAAGTTCCCTCAGTTGGCCATGATGAGTCAGGAGAGTAACCCAGATACTGAATGGTTTCCACTCAGATCGTCGCATCAGATGGTGATTTTTCAAGTGTTGGAAATTGTGAAGAAGTGGCTACAAAGCAGCATCCCTAGATTACCTTCAGATTTTGTAACATGTAAATTCAGCTATTAGGCAGATAAAATTAAATATATAGAAGTCATCTGAGCTTTATGGCAGCTGTGATCAATTGTTCTCCTGAAAACTTTGAAAGCAACATTTTTGTGCCTGTATTCCTCAGAGCTTTTGTGACTTCTTGAGAGCCAATTGAACCTATTTCTCCTGGTTTCCTTGACCTTTTACTTGTCAGTGGCAAAGATCTGAAGACAGGTACAATTCCTTAAGTGCACCCTAAGGTATTTGCCCCTAACTGCTATGAACAACTGCAATAAGCAGCTTTTTGGAGGTCATTTTGGTCTGCACTGCTATCCAGTGCCATATAAAGATTTGACAAAGCCCTTCTCATCTGGGCTGAATTTTAAGCATGACATTAACTGTGTTTAACTCTGCTTGGTATCAGTGGAGCTTACAATGAGTGTTAAATGTTTCAACTGAATAAGGATGGATTCAAGCAGGTGCTTATTGTTAAGCACGCACATAAGCACCTGACTGATTCAGGGCCTAAGAGAGATAAATGGAGAGAGTTACAGAGCAGCTGGTATCTCTGCCTTCCCATCAGTGCAATTTACATTCATTGAGCAGGCAAAAAGGGAAAGGAATCAGAAAAGAGGAAAAACTAGATTAAATTAGAGGAGGAATGGGAGACAAATAGGTGCTGGTTGGGTTATGGGCATGTTTGGAGTGACACATTGAGTCCTTTTGTCAGATTGCCTCATGTGGATGTGTCCTTTCTTTGTGAGGGGCAGTCTATCTTATGGTTAAGAATGATGGCCTAATAGAAGGATCATCAGGATAAGTGCAATCTTATTACAGTCCATGAACTAGCAGAGGAGAAGATCCTGGTCTTCTGATTTATGTCAGCTTAGAGAGCAAGCCAGAAATCCTGTTATTGTGGAGCAACTTTGTATGCATGTGCACGCACATGTGTGCCTGTGTATGCAAAACCTGTCATTGTCAGACACAATAATGGCATTTTATTGCAAAGAAATTAAAACTTCCCTTGTCTCTTTGAGTTTTGATTCATCTCAGAGAGACAAAACTGAGTGACCTGCTGCTAACTCAGCTTCACTGAATCTTATTTTGTTGTGGATTTTGTTTTCTTCCACGTTCAGTTAATAACATGGTTGAGAAGGGAGAGTGCAAGAGTGACAGCCAGATTTCCTGGATTTTATTTTGGTTTATGTAGTCTGTCTTCTATTTGATCTGTCTCAAACAATTTTACTTCCATCCTGGATTCCCATATTACCTATAAAAATGAGAATACTGATACTTCCCCACCTACCTAAGAGGGTCCATAGAATCCATCTAGCCCAAACCCCCTGCCATAGGCAGGGACATTTTTCACATTGCTCAAAGCCATGCCCAACTCAATTTTAAACGCTTCCAGTGATGGGGCACCTGAACCACCTATTCCTGTGTTACACATAGGTGCAATTTTGGTTTTCCTGTCACTTGGGGATTGTAAGGGTGGATCGTATTGAACTGCTGCTTCCCCTTTCTCTGGATGGGAGTTTATTTTGTACACAACAAACCACTCAGTTCATGCTCTCATCTTTTGGGAATATTTAGTCATCTTACGATACCCAATTCAAAGAAATCAATTAATTTAGGCTTGTGAGGGCAGTGATACTGCAAAAGGAAAATAAATGAGTAGGGGATGTTTAGTCTAATGGATGATGAAAAGCTAAAGTGTTTTAAACACTAATTTATTACCACTGAGACTAGCAGTGGGATTTAGGGGCAGGAAGGACTGAAGCTCCTGAATTAGTTCATTTTCTTGCTGACACAAAGTTTGTATTGTTTGGTCAAAGTGGGCAATGTCTGTAACGCCCAGCAGAGAGTCCGTAGGGTGGCTGCTTAAAAACAGCAGTCTGTAAAGACCCATATTCTGCCACTATCTAAAGACGGAATGAAGGTGGCGCGAAAGTGCTTAGGAATGAAGACTAAATCAAGAAAAAACAGAATGGAGGATAAGAGAACAATGAAGTGAACGTGACAGGCAGGGACATCTGCAGAGCAGCCTCTGCAGTCCTGATTTGCAGAGGGTAATCACAGCAAGCTTCTAGTTCATCCTTATACAACTGAGATATGCTACAACAGACATAGTCTATGGTTTTCTTGGAGCTGTTCCAGTCTTCAGAGACCAGCCTGGTAGCATCCTGCATGTGTTTAATAGAGCGTGGGAACGTCTGAGTCTCAGGGAAAAGAGAGCAGGAATCCTAGGCCAAGTTTGAAAGAAGAGCACTTTGCTAGCACAGACATAGCTGCTGTAGCATCTCCTGATAAAATGTACCTTTTGGAGCACACCTCCTTTCAGTCCTCTGCAGAGGTAAACGCAGAGGCTTTCTGGCATTACTCCGTCTCCTGTAGAAGGTTTTAAAAGCACAGAGGAGCACTGAACCATTTTACAGCCCTGACTGTCCCAGCTACCTTGACAAAGATTAAGGATGCTTTTCTGGCCTTTGTTTGGCTCCTAAAAGAGCAAGGAACAGTCTTCTCTGTGGTCCTGACACTCTTCAATGGATCTAGGAGAGAGATCTACCCAAACTCTAGCTCCATACAGGGATTTGGCAAAAGAAGCAGGGACACAGATGCCTGCAAGCTGAAGATACACACCATTGTCTGATTCTTTATCTGCTGCCTAAGAAATGATGCAGTTACAAAGCATTTGTATGTTGATGGTAACTATCAAAACCTGAGAGTATATGAAATACCCAACTTTCTAATTACTTGCTGCAGTAGAATGCAGTTAAGTACCCCAATTCCTCTCTAAGCACCTCCTCCCTTCATTGAGCCTTCCTCCTCATCTTGTGCAGCACAGCAAATCAACAGCTAAAAGGGTTAGATCATAATAATGTCCCAGTGGAGAAAATCCTAAAGCAGTTGGTAACATTAATGGAGCTACCTGGGCTCCAGTATGGGCTGCTGCCTACTGCAAATACAATTTTCTTATACATACTTGACACATGAAAAATGAAGTGCTAGGCAACATGCTTAGCTTCACTAAATGGATTTCACTGAATGATATAAACGTCCCCCCCCCTTTCCTTTCATCATGTCCCTCCCAAAGTTATATAATAACTTTATATAATAGGAATATTATTGCTAATAGGGATGGATTATTATTTTTCAGGTAAGAAGCAGAGAAAAAATCTTTCTGAAGATGTTGTCTTTTCCAAATTTATTTAACTGAGTTTTGCTCTTGTATGGTGGGCTTTGGGTGAGGAACTATCAGTGAGCACACGTTAAGGAACATTTTTGTGTGTTCCTCTCTTGTATGAAATGTGCAGGAGTTGTTGCTTACAGGCAGTTGGGAGAGATGGTCCCAAATGCTGAGCTGTACTGCAGGCAGGGGGGTTGCTTCCCTCTGGGCTCACTGCTGCTCATTTCGAGGTGTGTGGTTCAGTTCCTATGCCAAAAACCAGTCCTTGGCGATGGCTTAGAAGTCAAATGCTCATTTGTCAGGGAACGCATTATTAAATCCCACTTGTCAGCTCTAAGTCTGATGCTGGTGTTGCTGCCTCGAAACACATTCCTTCCCTGTGCCATTGCTTTAATTGTTCTACAGTCAACTGATCTGAAGGAGCAGTCAGACCTTCAGGGACCATAATCGCTGCTGCTACACCAAAAATCAATGAATCTCTGTTGTTTTGATCCCACTGGAGGTTTGAGTCATATCTTCTGTTTGTCCCAAACCAGCCAAGTCTGTGGGTTCCTATATCCATCCTGAACGTGGCAGCGTGTTGTGAACGTCTGAAGTGTGGTGCATCCAGTGCCCTGCAAACCGAGCCTCTGAAGAGCCACGCTTGTCTGACAAACGTAATATTTGGTATCTGCTAACACAGAGGCTCACTAGAACAGACTGGCCACTTAGGCAGAGAAAATATAAGAGATTGTGTTCAATGTACTGTATACAGGAGTCCCTTTTTCAGCATATATCCTATTAAATTAACTGGAAATGAGTGTTCATCAGTCTCTAAGGGAAAGAGCCTGGAGCCTTTTCTTTTCTCTTCACATCAGACATTCATCAGGCCTTTGATCTCACTGCTCGTGACTACGTTGGCTTACAGAAAAGGTCAGAAAACAGCTCTGCAAATACAAGTTGGATTTCCAAGGGCCAAATCCTTTATTCCTTAGGTAGGAATATTTCAGTAAAATAATGGTCAAATTCAGCAGGTCAATCCTATGCTTTTTATTCAATCAGTGCTGTTGGGGCTATGTGGAGACTTCAAATGCCCTATTGCTTCCCTCTAAAAGCAGGATGAATTAAGAATCAGGGTAAAGTTATCTTATTTTTGAATCCTAAAACTTTCAACTTTCTCATCTTACTCTGGGCATACTCTTTGAGAAAATTCACACTGATGACTGTCAGATATTATTCTAGATTTTGGCAAGGAGCTAAAGGCTTTCTTCAGGGAAAATGTGTGGCCTCAGAAATCCTTTTGAATGCTTCTTGTTGCTTCTGGTGGAGAATGACTATCTCCTCTGCTTGGGTGACAAGACTGATGATACTTCTAGAGCTGTTTGCTGTGACTCCATTTGCTTATACACACAGAGAGAAAGTCTAGGTTTGGCTTTATGCAAGTGTCTCATTTTAGTGCCTGTTGTTATATGACACTGTATAACATAGAATAAAATCCTTTTTTTTGTGATAAAATTCTGCTGAGACAGGTGAATCTAAAGCTCTTTGTTGTTGAACTGGGTGGCAGAGACCCTCTAAAGAAAGTAGCCCAGCCTTCCTACTTTCATTATCCAACCTGTATTGCTAAAATAGATTAAAAGTAAACTCCTGAACTCAGGCTCTGGAGAGAAGTTTAATGTCTCATTTGCAATCTGCATGCCCCCAGTTTGGGGAGGGAGAGCCGTCACGCAGGCTCCCTGGCAGATGACACCTCCTGCAGTAATGCCACCATAAAGGGCCCTTCTTGTGCCTTGTGAAGCTGTTCTGAGTGATAAGTGGTGCTTTCCGTCTCTCCATATCCATCAAAACCTCTTAATGAATTCGATTGCACTCCAAAAGTGCACCCTTGCCATAGTAGCAAATTAACACCAAGGGGAAAAGTCAGTTTTCCACTATTTCACATCATTTTTTCATTTGTCACATTATCTCCTCAGCTTCAAAATCCTTAATGCTCTGGGTATAAGCAACTGATTAATGACGTAAACGTTCACCGTTCATCTGTGCACTTATATGAAGCAGGAAAAACACATGGCAAACTCAGACCATCCCCGGAGCTGCCCTCTCCTACCCTTGAGTCCCCGGGGCGACCTGTCCAAGTAGAGATACTCTGCAGGATGTCACAGGTAAGTTAACAAGTCTGAGAGATTTCAAGTGAAAGTTTGTCACAAAGCTGAAGGAAGAACACTGTGCTGTCAACTCCTTTGTTCCAAGTGAGGACAATCTAGCCCAGTTTCCTTTAGCAAACGCAATCCTGGTCATACAGCACAGGGAAGCTTGGCTGAAGATTTGCTCTGAAGACCCACAGAGCCTTCAGGGTAACCTTGAAATACTTCCAGAGCAAATCCTCTGGCAAATGTGTATTTGCATTTGCTTTTGCCATGGCTTTCTCCTCTCACCAACTCCTTGCGTGCAGGAACCTGTCTAAATGTTTGCAGAAAGCACATCTACAGGAATGCGAGCACAGCAGCACACACTTCATCTGAGGGAAGGGAGCAGTGTATCCCAAACTCCAGCCAGGAGTAATGCTTAAAAGCACAGTCTAGGTTGTTGCCTGCATCCTCCATCGTTAATACTCAGAACAGCACTGGACTTTGACCCACTGGAGGCCACCCTGTTCCTGGGCTATACTGGTTTTATGGGATAAGAAAACTGAAAGGTACTGATACTTGGTCCCCTTCTCTGATGCCTCAGCATTAAAGAGCCCTGTCTTGCTTAACTGCTCTAAATTATTCTTCTCTTCTGTCACGCTGACTAATGGGCACTGTGGCCATTATTTTCCTTTTAAACTAGATCCAAACTCAAGTCTCTATGGATGAATAAATGAATGAATTTATTTTATTGCAGTATTCAGTCCTCAATAAAATGTCAGAGGTAAAAGGGGAGTTTCTTTTCTCTTTTTTTTTTATTATCTTGAATAGAAATATTCTGGGAACGTACTGTACACATGCTTCCTGGGGAAATTAATTATTGTTATTTTATTATTATTACCAGTTAACACTTGCATGGTGTTTTACATCTTCAAAGCACTTTGCAAACATTTAGCTAATTAATTAAAGTGCATTTCATGCAAAATGTTCCATTTCCATCTGGATTTACAATCAGCCCTCCTTTATGGGGAAATTATGCCACACATAAACTAAAATAAAAAGCCAGTTGTAGCTAGGAGCAGTAGCTTGCATGGAGCAGTGGGAGGTAGGAAGTAATGATGCCTCTACAGCTGTCACCCTCGGTGGGGGTCCTGGCGGCTGCGGTACCACTTGCTGCTCTGGACAGCCCTTAACACCAAGAGACCCACAGCTCAGAGAGAGATGCACACCCAGCGCAAGATTTGGAGACAACCCAGTGGCCTTATTTCAGAGGAGAGTTTTGGAAGCGTTGACAGCTGCCTGTTGTTAACAGCGTTCCTCTGTCCTGTTTTCATCATGGGATTGACAGCAGTTATTTCAGCTTTATCCCCAGTCAGGGTGATGGCAATGACATCCTCTAAACGTCTCCGTTCTGGAGATGAAGATCACATTTGTCGCAAAGACTTTTTTACCCCTGGTGCAGTTCAATGAGGCTTGAAAGACACTGAATGCAAGTGACTAAATGAGAACATTGCTTTTGACAATGTGGCATTGGGGAACCTGTAGCTTGTTGGTCAGCCTTCTCCAGCACCATGTGACAGGTCTGGCTCTGCCTACCAGCCCATCTCGCTCCCACATCAAGCTGTTAAGGGCAGAAATGTGCTCAGATATTTGGAAGAAGGGAGGAAAGACAGTCCTCAGTGCACTCAGAAATGCCTTTGCTGGGTCACAAAGCATCAGTTACCTGATTACCTCCAGAAGAGGCCTCATCAATGACTTTTAAATGCTCCACAGCATTTACTAAATAACCAGCATCATCCCCACAAGTACCAGATACAATTCAGTAGATGCAAATAGGGTCCTAAATTTGAGAAGCTCCTGCTGTCTCAAATAGATGGGGCCAGAGCCACCACTCAACAGCCCCGACTAACAACATCTTGGTTTAACTGGCATCCTGTGTCTACAAACTAAACATATATAATATGCATTATACATACACATAATGTGTCACACATGGAAAATGAGAGGTCTGGACAACCAGCACATCAAGAACTGTGGAAAATTGACGTGAGAACGAAAAGGCAGCAGGAAAAAAAATCCACAGCTGGAAAAACTAAAGAATTATTTTAAAATGTATTAGGACCAAAAGAAAGTTTAACAATGCAGATGACCAGAAGATTTGTGCGTGGTTCTGGAGCAAACAGCAGAAAGAATAAATGTCAAAACACCAAAAAAATTCAATTTGAACACTAGACACAAACTTAGTCATGAAGAGTAAGTAAGCAGCAGAATAATTTAGTCACAGATGTTTCATCTTCCATGGTCTTTAAAACAGGACTGGATGCTCGATCAGAAGTTAGGCATTAGCTGAACAGCAGCTTGCACACTCAGTTCAGCATGACAGGATGAAGTTTAGAGATGTCTGTGTTTCTATGGGTGATGTCAGAAGCTTGGCAAGAATATCTAATGATTTCTTTTGTCCTCAAACTCCACAAATAGTGTCGTGTAGGACACCTTTCACATAGAAACTGATAGAAGAACTGCCTTAAAAAGCATTCAGTGCTGGTGGGAGCTCAGCTCAGCATGACAGCAAGACACAGCACTGCTCTGGCTCAGCACTGTCTGGGGCTTTGCCAGGTTTGTGTCGCATCGAGGAACTCCAGTTCCCGTGTGCAGGAGTTAAACTCACAGGCATGAGCATTTCCAGGGAAACAGCAGCATTGCGAAAGGATGCCCTGGAACAGTCAAGGAGGAGGAGAAAGGAGGCATAGCTTGTACCAGTGACCTGGTAAAGATAACCCAGAGAAAGAGGAAAAGACTTCATCAGAGAGGGAAACAAAACATTTTTCTCTTTTTTTTTGTCAGAAAGATTTTTTTAATAGTGAGATGCTGACTTTCTTGCAAAGACATTTTAATTCCTTTTTCCTATTCAGTATTAAGCTGAAATTTTGGCAGTTAAGGGCCAGTAATTTCTAGTTCAAAATTTATATATTATTTTCTAGAACTCATTCTTTTTTAGGAACATGACAAGATTTTGAAGGAAAAAGCCACATCTTTACTATTCTTCCCTCCAGTGTAAATGAATGTCCTTTTAAAAGATAGGTTTTAATGAAAAACCTTGATTCCTGTAAGAATCTGTACAGCCACAGTAACTTAAGCAGCATGGTAAATTGTGTCTATAATACTTTAAAGCTATCCTGTTTCTCTCATGTGTCACTGCTGTTGGGCTATGTGGTGATACTCAGTGTGGCTGGTAGTAATTTTACTATTGCCCCAAGTCCATGAAAATCCTGATCATTCACTTAAGCCAGAGCAGAAACCATTTTCAACCCCCAGTGCAGTCAAGATAGCTGTGTTTTACTTACACATGTTAAACGTGCATAAGATCTGAGAGGAGAGAAACAGGGCAAACGAGATCTCAAACCAACCAGAAGCTCATGGCTGCATTTGCTTTTTGAATTCTAAAACAGAAATTGCAGTGGGAAGTTTTAATGCACATTTTCCTCGAAGGGAAGAGGGATCAGGTGAAAGATAGCTATGAATAGGCATTTTCTGCATTGTGGCAGCATTCCAAAGGGAAGCCTCCCCTCCTTCTAATGATGCCCTTTAGCTCTCTAGGTTTTATCTATGTTGGTTTTCCACTTTGATGATCATTTCTAAATGGTTGTTTATTATTGTAATATTGGTTCTTTGCAGAACGCTTCAAGCAAGATGGTTTAAAATGCAATGCATATATACTGTTGTAACTATTAATGATAATCTCTACCATGCCTGCAAGAAATTTCCCAGGCTGGGAAGTAAGGTAATCCCAAAACTCCTGCAGAAAGAGGGATTCAGAGTTTCTCTTGTCCGAATATTTTTTGAGTGCAGAAAAGTCTATAAACAAACTTTTATGTCTTCATATGACGAAGCAGGACTCCTCACTCTGACACCTGAACTGGCTCCAAGGACCACACAGAGCCATGACCTTGGCTCCTGGAGAACCACAGCATCTCTGAAATAGGTGGCAGCTCTGGAAGTTAAAGGCGTTCTGTAGAGTTCTCCAATTTGGCTTCCTGCACAATACATGGGGTGGGAGAGCTATTTATCTTCTATCCCTCTTTGACCCTACTGACAACCAAGTACCTACTCTTGGTAGGTGAACATCTCAATTGCACCAAATGACCACACACTGACTGTTGCCCTCATAATTACTTACGTGTATCGTGGCCCAGATTGTGCTTCCTTTCTTCCAAGGAGGGAAGGGCTCTCCCTCCTACCAGAACAGCCAGCAGTATTAGTCATGAAAGAAATTGCTCATCAATATTGTTCATAGTCAGCTGCTGGGTGCTGGAGTTCCAAAGTCTGACCCCCAGTGGATTACTTTTCTAAACACAGGAGGGAAAACTATGCATGGATTATCTCTTGGCAAACACTGGCTTTAGCTAGAGAAATAAAAGGGGAAGATATTTAAGAAATTATTTTCTTTCCCCCCTGTGCCTTGCTGCTTTTTTGCCTTCCTGAGACTCAATTTCTATAGCTGAGCTTCAATTTTCAGCTCTGTCTCACCTCTCTGAACTAAAGATTGAATTTAGTGAGATACAATCACCAAATAGAGATTGACCCATCAAGTTCAGATCTTGCTCTACTTTCATGCTTCATCCTGCTCATGAGTTTTGGGGTAGCTTGATAGTCAAAATGCCTGGTGAATTTGCAGGTTGTCAAAGTACAGCCCAGGAAGCTTCTTGCTCCTTCCCCATCCTTTTCCCATTTTTCAAATCAGTCCAGCTAAGGTGTTTCTTGTGTATGCTATTGAATTGAGCAAATGATCCTAATAAAGAGGACTTTTTCCCCCAACAATGTCGTATTTTCCCAAATTGATTCTAATGTCTTCCCAAATTGCTGTCATCAGCCTGCTTACCTGGGAGGGGTAATTCTGCACACTTGAATTTGCAGCAGATTTGGAGGGACAGCTCTAGGTAGAGATGCAAGTACCAACATAATCTTCTACTTTGTCCTAATTGTTTCACCTGCTTTTTATTGGGATTTTTCTTGTTTTGTGGGGTTTTTTTTGTTGAATGCCCCATTGAACATTGCACTTACCTGTGAACCGTGCACTTACCTTGCTCACGTTTGACTCCTCTCAAAACTTAGGGGGGAGGCAATAAATGAAGATTTTGGTGACCCACATGCTACTTTTATGTAATGAAGAGATATCACATGGGAACAGTTTTCAGTGACTGATGCCATGGCTGATTTGGATCAGCTTTACAAATGCACCTACCAAGGCATCCTTTGAAAAAGGGGCTTTGTAAATCATTCAGTCATCACCATCTTGATAGCGCTCACACATCCTGACTGCAGGGCAGGAGCGTGGCAGCTCAGGATATGCCAAAGGTCTTTATTCAGAAGGTTAGTTTCATTTTTTTAGGCTGCCAATATCCTGTAGCATTTCAACAGCCAAATAACTATTTGTTCTTGGGCACCATTTTCTGGACAGGGAATCTGTCAAGTACATTTGCATGGTTTAATTTCAGTGACTCCTTGTTTGTTTAAGCCCTGATCCCCTCCAGGTTTTGAGAAGTCTATTTTCCCCTGCATTTGAGAAAGGCTGATTTCTTCCATCCATTAAAAAAAAAAAATCCTGATGAAGCTTAACATGAACTTTCCTTTTTCAATCCAAAGCAAACAAACAAAGTTTGTGTCCTTCTGTACTCAGCTGCCTACGGTGTTCTTGGAAGTGGGTCTGTTGGTTAGCTTGCGCTCTCGGACTGGCTGCCCTTCTTCCTCCAGCACATGTTGAATGCAGGCACAGTATTTTCAGGGCTGGCATGAACAGACTTCCTGGCAGGACTTCTTGGTGATAGATGAGGAAAAAAACCCCACATGAATTTATGAAACCTCTTTCCTGCTGTTTTGTGTCTGGTGTTTGGATTACCCTGGGTTTAAGAGTCTGGATTCCAGCTTTTCCCGTTGCTGGGCTGCTAATAATAGCCCTGTCTTATGTTGACTCTCTGGTGTCTAATAAGGACTGTGGGTTCAGCCCTAGCTTCAGCCTGAATGTAAAGACAGATGCTTTTCTACTTGCTGGACTATTTCCTTCTGGGAACTTAATATTTTTCAGAGTATTCACATATCTGGTTCAAATCAGCCAGCAGACATCACAATTTTTAGGGAGCTGTAGGCAGAGAGACAGAGTCACAAACAAAGCATGGATCACACAAACCTCATTTTCTCAGGTACACGGGCTAGAAGCCACCTTCCTTTGTCTGGCTACAGATTCACTGGGGCCTGCAAGAGTTCTGTTAATCAACACTTCATCATTCCCTGTCAGTAGCATCTTCACCTATCTCACCCATAAATGACAATAACCCTTCAGCCGCTGCCCTTTTTGCACAGCAGCTGTGCTGATAGACAGCTGTGGTTAAACCACCTCTCTTCTGTCCATCTGAATCCAGATCATCCAACCCACTGTCTTCTGAAAGAGACAAGAGTGAGAATCCCTTCCTCCCTTTTCCTTTGGTCTGTGTTTCTAATTCATTCTTAAAACAGCAGTAAATCCCACCCTCCTCAGCCCCTCATGCCCCAGAGGAGCAGAACGCTGTTAATTAATTCTAATGAACATCAGACAGCCAGCTCCTCTCTCTCTGCATTGGGACAAGGGTTACTTTTATCTCCATCATTTTCCTCCCTTGATCTGATTTCCCCCCAGCTAAATTAAATCTCCGTCCTCCATTTAAATTGATTTTTCTTTTCTTGCTCTCTTTTTAACTGAAATAAGTTTACATAATGTAAAAGTAACAAGACAAGGTCTCGGAACAGACACGTCAGCTGTCTAATGTGGCCCAGACTGTTGTAAATCAATAGCAGTGTAGTTTAATTTATATTTTCATAGCTCATTTGGATCCCCCTCCCCTCTCACCCCCCCAATCCTGAAAGCTAAGTTTTATTTAAATGTCACCAGGTCCTGGGAGGCTTGGATGGAGCTGCCTGGCCCATTGGACCATTCATTCGATGCAAAAGCCATGAAAGACTCAGATTTATGTCAGAGAAGCAGTATTTCTTGCATTAGCTATTTATGGATTTACACATCTTTGCATTTCTCAGCAGTAAATAAAATAAATAACAGGCACCGAAAGCCTGGCAGCATGACAGGGACCTTTAGAGGATGCAGAACAAGGATAAAATTAAAAGTGGAGAGAGTAAATAAATCTGCAGACAGGACTCCTGACACTTGCATGGGTAATTGCTGCACTCCATGCTTTACAGTCGTCATTACACCTGCGTGGGGTCAGAGGGAATATACATCCTCCAGAGAGAATGAGGTTCTTGCTGTGAAGAGACACCAGCCTCACACAGGAACCTGGTGTGGGCAACAACCTAGGGATAAGACAGGAAATGGATGGAGAACTAACAGCACCTTTGGTTATGAAAGAGATTTCTTATCTTTACTTAATAAGCTTGAAATGGCTTGGCTTTGTGTAGGCAAATATGTTGGTTACCAACAGGAAACTGGCTTAATTATTTGAGAAAAAGCTTGGGGGGGGGTATGGATGATGAAGGACAATATTTGTATCTATTTGGATGAAAATGTAATTCAACAAGCATTGTAGACCAGGGGCAAAATTCAAAAGTATTTACACTTTCTGCTGCATACAACTCTGAGATGGCCAAGGAGAACCCCACTGACTTCTGAGACTCCTTGAAGGAGGTCACAGCAAAGCTACCCAGCTCTAGGAGTGCAGGATTTGGCCCTGTTTGCCTACAGCACCACCTGCGCGTGGGAAGTTGTGATGGAGGGTGACAATTTGCACCAGTTTGCCCTAGATAATCTGACTGCTCCTGACTGACTGTCCTTGAGCTCGCAGATTTACTGGGATAATAAGGTTCCCATCAAAACCCAAGTTTAACCATGTGTTTAATTTTCACCACATTCAGCTTAACTCCATGGTCTTAAATCGATGCAACTTAAGTATGCACTCACCCGCCTCGCTGAATTTAGGCCTAATGCCAGAGCAGATGTGCACACACAAAGTGTACACGCTTATAGATACCCACATATGAAAAGCATATAGTAACATTTGCTGTTACCATAGCAACACAGCATCTGTGTTGCCAGTGCCTTGGTAACAGCATCTGTGTATGTCTGCACGTATGTGTACACTGAGTTGCCATGGGGTTGGGTGTGGCATATACTTAAATAGAAGAAGTGTTTTTTTAAAAAGCCTAGGAACAAGAAAACCTACCAAGACATCTATCTGCCAAATCATTATCCTTTCTGCACATCTCCTCACAGCCTCTGCATGCAGATCTGCTCTTTGTTGTAACTAAGACAGAAAAGTCCTCAAAGCATCCTTTTATTCCCCTGCTTGTCCCCAAAGCCTCGTGCAAGCTAGACGAGTGATGGGTAAAATTTAGAAAAAAACAGCAGTTTTACAACACAAGGACACATGGACAGGAATGAAAACTGATTTGCTTAGTGAATCCTTTTCCCCTGAAGAATGAGTGTAATGCAGTACACCAGTAATAACACATTATTTACTTTCTCCCCGGTGCAAAGTCCAATATATCTACTGTGGTAAAATCATGGTCTAGTTAAATGGTAAAAGATACCTGTTATTCCACAGCAACCATTAACAGTTAGAGATAGTTCTCTATCCTTGATTTAACAAAACAGTTAACAAAAGCATGCTTACGCAAGCATAGTTACTTAAACTATCACAGTAAGATTAGTAAGTTTGTCAGGTGCCTTCTGAACAGAAATAAGTCAGGCTGCTCACATTCACAGCCAGAGTTCAAGGGAGCCATTGCTACAGTGGCCCTTTTCCAAAAAAGAAGAGGGCCATCTTCAATCATTAGATGTAGCTATGAATTGCCTTAAATTATGTAGGTTTCCAGATTTCAGGATAAAACCCAAATCCTAGAACAATGGACATCAAACATCTGATCACTGCAACAAATATTAGTTGCCTGCCACAAGAATCTACCAGATGCCAAAACAAAAATAGGGAGAAGATAGGTTAAAGACTTACCATGCCTTTTTTTTCCCACCCTATGACCCTGAATTTATATCTTAGATGTAATCATTTTAAGTCTTACTGTACACAATTGCCTATTGGCCCGAATAGCTACAAGACCTTTCTTTGAACCACCCCCAAAGTTTAGGAGAAAATATCTCAAACAAAGGAAAAGTGTAATGAAACAAACTGGGCTGAGACAGCAGCGAAGGAAGGACACTCCTGGTATAAGGTCATCCTAATAGGAGGAAAAGGCACTGATGTTAAAAAGGACATTATAAACCAGCACTATAGGACAACTGTCACTGTGTGAGGACCATGTGAACACTGTTCGTACCAAAAGAAATCAAAGCTATTACTTCCATCCTATGCAATCATGCCCATGAACTCAGAGATCCTTGAAATTCCCCTCCTGAATTTTTCTCGCATTGATTTAACAAATCGTTCTCACTGGTTTTATTAAACTGGAAGTGTAAATCCTGGCCTGACTGCCATTGCATCTTAGCCAGTAGGAAATCATATTTAGCAGTGATGAAATTAATGCCTGAAAGGACACAATAAACAACAAAGGAAGTGTGAGAATAAGAAAATATGAGGGAATAATAATAAAAAAATATAAACAAGCCCAAGGAGCAGAGATGCGTTAGGCTGTGTTTGATTGCAAATTGCAAACATGAGTCTGATAGTAGCGCTTCGCATATAATTCTTCTAAGTATTCATGCAATCAGAAAGTAGGAAGTCTCCCTTTGGAAGAGGGATGACTCCTCCACAGGGCTGTCTTCAGCCCTCACCGCATATGAAACGGATTTTATCTTTTTTTTCAGGTTTCAGAAAGCCTGATTAACAGTGCCTGTCTCCCCATCCCTGTTGCACCCATGACAGTTTTTTATAGGCAGGCTCATTTGCTCGCCAACGCGGCCTAAAAGGCCTGCAGACTCACACCACATGGGCCAGGGGATACCCAGTCCCCTGTGCACCATTTCGTTTACCATTCCAGTTCTTGCTAAACGCCAGATTTCTGTAGAGAATCACATGTGATACCCGCTCCTAGAAGGTTTTTCTATAAGCTTATATCAGTAATACACAGTGCTGAAGTTTAACCAAAGCCTTGTAACAAACAGCTCTGTAATACACACCTCATGTTGACCTCATCTCTGATTTGATTGCATCCTTAAAAGAAATCTAATTTTTTAAAAAAACCCAAAACCCACCAGTTATATGAGAATGAGGAAGTTTTTATGAGAACAACTGATTTCTGTGAACTTCTTCAGCTCTTATGGAAAAATACTGTAGAAATCCATAGGAAAAAATAAATGTCTTGGAAGAAGTTTGGGGTGAGGAGGTTAATAGAAAAAAATCATATCTCTGGTGCAGATTTTTTTTTCATTGCACCTCAGTATAGGCTTCTGTAGGACAGCTAGATGGGTAAGAAAGTAACATTTTCTAATCTGTTTGACTACAGTTCTGCACTGCAAAGAAATAAAGACTTTCTCATCCCATGAAACTAGCAACTGTGAAAAGCAGATAGGAAATAATTTGTCAATAGATTTGCAGATATCAAATGGATGCGAGAGGTTAGGGCAGGCACAAACCTCTGCACAGAGCCACAGCTTGTCTAACATTTTCTTTAGCAGCTCATGGAAAGTAAATAGTTTTCCAGGAACCTTTTCAGTGGAGGGCAATAAAGAAACAGGGCCCACACAGCTGCTGCCTTTAATTGCTTTTCAGGTGTTCTCAGCACTGGCTTCTTTTGCCTGCTGTACAGGCCAAAAGCCAAAGATTTGAAGCAAGAGTCCAAGGGAAAAACAGTTCCAACAGTTCATGAGACTGCTCAATAGGTTTCATGTTGAAAACAGAATGTACTTTCTCAAAGTTTGCCCAATGGCCAAAATAAGTCAATGTAGACACCTAATTCCTTTGGTGTCTTGAAAACCCATTCCAGGATCATTGATCCAACAACCAAGGGAGCGCTGGGAATTAGTTCAAGTAAAGCTCTGGTTTGAGCTGCTAACACCAAATTACAGCAAACACTCCAGTGATTTCATCTGTCATGAAAAGAAAGTCCTAAACGCCACTAAACACAAAGGCATTAACTTTCCCTGGCAGTAAGATTTTGTGGGTTTATTTATAGCCTATTAGTGCACGTAAAAAGTAAGGAACAATAATCTAAAACAGAGTCAGCAACCATGCTGCCAGTTAGAAGATCTGCCTTTTTAACAAACCAGCTTGCTCCTGGACCAAAACCCCTTCACCTTGTCCCACTCTCCTGCCTGCCCATCCTCACACACTTTATAGCCTCACATATCCATCTGGGCTGAGGGGTCTGGACTCAGGAAATCTGCATTACTGCTGAACATTTCTAACCAAAACACTGAGTATGGAAATACTGAGAAGGTCCAGAAAGTTATTGTTCTCTCCCAGAGATATTCTGGTAGAAGCAGCTTTTTTTCCCTCCCACTTTGCCCTACAAAAACCTCAATGTTTTAGGCAAAAAACAGCCTGCTCCTATAAAAAACCTTCTTGTCTATCAAAAAGGCCTATTGAGGTAAAACAGATGGCCTCAGGAGATATTCTCAGAAATACTATGGGTAGTGACATAGTATTATCAACACCCCCACATACCAGCCCCCACCTAAATAACTACCTTTCCCCATACAACAGCCCCCAGCTCTAGATTTCTTCTCCTCTGTTCACCTGTGAGAGAGAATAGGGGGAGTAGGGAAGCTTTAAATAGAGCTGCAACAGGCAGTCCAGCTTTCTTTACGTTAGGATGAAAGAAGAGTACAGTTGTTCTTAATTAGTAATTGAATAACTGAATTACAGGCTCACCAGAAACCCTAGGCCTGGGTGAAATGATGCCCTGGTGATGCTGTTTGCTGTGGAGGAGGTCTCCTCCTCTCTGTCGTCACCCCCAGGAGAACAGAAAGGACCCCAATTCCCAGCAGCTGCTGTCTGTGAGTGCTAGGTAGTGGAGAGTCGAAGGAGGGAGGAGTTTGTTTTTGCAGTTAATGCTCTGGAAGAGATGCTGCTGTTTATTTAGAAATTTGGCTGCTCTGAGTAGCTGTTGCTCCTCCTGCTGCAGAGGTAAGATGCTGTTTGTGACCCATGTTAGGCTTGGCCATAGACTCCTCAGTGCACTAAGTTCTTTTCTTAGGGGTGGGAGTGAAGATAACTCCAGACTCAGATGAAATCTGAGAACTTCAAGAAGGGAGGAGCAGCAGGGAAGATCTGGGCAGCTTATACACTTGCTTGATTAAGGTTCAGGTAAATACTATGCATATCTTTACTTCTGGTTTTCTAGGGTTACTTAAAGCCTTAAGTAATACTAATTGTAGTAGTACTCAAGGTTTTCCTATTTCTAAGATCCGTCCTTCCCATATTGCATTGGATCTGAATTGCCACCCTTGTCTGACCTGTATCTGTGTTACACCAGGTTGGTTAGCATACCAGCACAAAAAAAAGCAGAGATGTGTTTCCCTTCTCCATGGACTGGAGTAAAGCTAAATGCCTGGAGTCTGTGTTTTTGGCTTAGGAAGAGGACAGAGCAGCTGCACGAAGCAGATTGTGGAGGGCTCCCTGTTGCTGTTTGGAGAAGCTGTTGGATGAGAGGAGTGTCAAGGACTGCAGAGTAAGTAAACAGGGCATCCATTGGTGTAGGAAGGGCTTTAAGATCTCATCCAGATTATGGCAGGAAAGAATTGACAGGAAAGGGCTGACCTGCAAGGCCATTTCAGCTTAAACAGGAGCAGTCTCAGTGAAGTGATTCCTTCCTAAGACCATCCCTTAGCAGATTGTAAGTGGGAAAATTCTCCCAAGCCTTGGCTTTCTAGAAAGGAAGAATTTAAAAAAAGAAAAAAGTTTTAAATTCCTGAAATGCAAACCTGCTTTAAGTATGTGAAGCTCTGGGTTCCTGAGACAAGGACTTGCACGCATTACCTGCTATATGGCAAAGAAAGTCACTGGGGTCATCCTGTGTTGCCAGGAGCGTTGCTGAACCACAGCCCCAGAAAGGAGTGGAGAAATAGATGCACACTGTGCGTGTGTAGACCCATCGCAGCACATGGGCTCATGACAGAGATGAGTAGTATATGTTGGGAGAAGGGAGATCTGCAGGAAAGCAGACTTGACTGAGTAGAATGGCAGGCCCTGAGGTACAAAACACTTACTGACTTCAGTGTCTAGAAGATCCATCCCACGCATACCTGAGCTCCAGTGCAATCCCCAGTAAGCAATGTCTCACTCCATGCATTACAACAGAGACAGCAGGAGACATCACATTGTGCTTCCACTGAGCTATAGCCTAAAGGCTCAGCTGTGTGCCAGAAGATATTTATACCGCAAGCCAAGGCCTCTGGAGTCTTGTTCTTAACTTCAAACTTAAACCTCCTCCCTCTCCCACTAGTGGAAATTACCCTGGCTAGTTTTCTGTACACCTGATGTTTCATTGCTTGAAATCTCAGATTTGCATTGTCCTAGAGCTAAGAGTTATCTGGCAAGTTTAATCAGGATCTCTGCCACGTATGAGATGTTGGGCTTGTGGAGGGATAATTCTGAAAAGAGCAGCTGGGGCCCAGATTCTGGTGATCGGTGTGTTATCTGTGTGGCCCAGAGAAGAAAATTATTTGGCTGCTCCCATTTAAGCAGCAGTGAGCAGCAGAGCATAAGGAAAGGAAATACATGGTCTTAAATTAATCCAATTGCTCGTGCCATTAATTTAGATTTACTTGAGCAGTTAGAGCATGCTAAATAAACAACAATTGATTAGTTAGATCATGTTCATTTGAAATTTAACCATGAGTGGATGGATATTCATCTTCCAGCCTAATTGTAAGGGCTTACCAATACATTTCTGCGGTATTTAAAAGGAGGCCACCCAGATTTTTTCATCTAGGATTTGCAATTTTTCCCAGGATCATTTTCATCTGCAAGCCTTTTTCATCTTTCCCCTTTGGTAAGAGATACTGCTGTAGTGATGACAGGTGCAAGTGACGCTTTTTGTGTGTGTTGCTATCGAACTAGACAAGAGTATGCATGGAATGAATCCGCAGGTTTGCCTCTAGCTCGTGTGAAGATCAGCCTCGGCTCAGAAGGTGCCAACTCTGATTTTTACTTTTGAGGGAAAACAGCAAAGTATTTCATAAAACCTGCATCGGTTGCAGCAGCTCTAGCAGAGAAGGAGGGCAGAGTCTTCATGGGCTTTGCAATGAAAGCAAGCTAAGAAAGAGCTGGTGGAGCAGAGATGTGGAAGCTGAAGCAGCTGAATAACAAGAATTTCTTTCACATTGACTACATCACACGTATTAATGGGAACAAAGTCTGGATGCTTTTGTTTAGAAACAAGGAAAATTCCCCTTCCGTTTCCTCTTGATAAAATCACTGTCTTCCCTTATAACTCAAATGCATCTGGAGATGGGCTTCTTTCTCTGTCCCCACATACACGAAAAATAGAGGCAACTTTATCCAACCCTTCCCTGTGACATGTTCTATCTTAGCCTTTTCCCTGTGTAAAATACTGCAAGGATTATCTCCTCTCTGAATTGTTCTAAGTATTTGATCTCTGACAAAGAGAAGGGTAATCATTTCTTCTGAGACTTAAAATCTTAATCTGAACCCAGGTGAAATGATTATGAAGTAATGTGATTCTTAACCACACTACTATCAGCCAATATTTCCCACCCATTAATAAGCTTCTGAGCTTGATGCATGGCTGAAAATGGAATTTTTAAAATAATTTATTTCATTTAGTGGAAACAGAGGTAGAAAGTAGGTACATGTAAAACCAGAATATTCTCTTATGTTCTGGGCAGGAGGGTTCTACGTAACCTTCTCTCTGGAAGGCACATCTTGATTTTTATCAGACATTTATGGGTCTTTATCTTGCTTTTTTCCTCTCTCCATGAATTCTGCATTGAGTTGCAGTCTGGTTTATGTTCACTTTCTGTATGATGGAAATACAATATTGAGATAAAAAACCCAGTTCTCCCATCCATGGAATATTTGTGTAGAGAGGGCAGAATATTAAAATAAGCTCTGTACTGTGAATCACAGTAGCATTCTGCCCGTAGCTTATAGAAAAGTAACAATGGTTTAGATGGCAAAACTGGGCTGATTCTTTGCAGATTTTATTTGCTTCTTTCTTATGACTGTCTTCACTGTTTATCAACTCAGTTGTTTTTCTCTTTGTCACTTTCCAAGACTCTGCCTCAGTCAGTCTTCTTCAAAGAATGCCCTTGTAAATGAAATATCTTCTCCAAGGCATTTTTAAAGAAATAAAAGTACTCTCAAGTTTCTACTTGGAAAAAAAAATAAATCAGATCTGTCAGTTTTTGAATATTTCAGTTGTGTTGGGCTGTATTTCAAGTAGGCAGCTCTATGTGCAATCTTCTAATTAAAATGAACAGATATTATCAACTTATTAAATTAGCTTCCCATCTGGTAATTTCACTTTTTAAAATAAAATCTTTTCTACTTAGAAAAAAATCTGAAACTAACATAATAAGCACTAAGCTGCTCTTGTTACTGCCAATGCAACAAAGTCTTCCGAAAGATGAGGGTGACATTGGTGTAGGAAAGAGAGAAGTTGATAATCCCTATACAATGTCTGGTAGTAGAAGATGAGGACAGCTTGGTGGGGAAGCGGGTGACTGATCCTGAATATTTTATCAACTCCAGACCAGTTTAAATTGCAAGTTTTCCCCAAGATTCCCAGCACCCCTTTCCATCAGTACATGAGTCCTATGTGAATGACTCCTGCCCCTATTTTAAATTGCATAAATAGATTTAGAAATAGGTGTACCTTAATGTATATTACATAGGAATATTTTATATTCCAAAAGGAGGGAAAATTCAGCTAAGTGTTTTATTCTCTGCAAGGCCATTAGTTAGCTCTTAGTTAGCTCTTGGTATCTTCTAGCATTGGCAGCAGTAGCCATTTGATAGATGAGGTGTGGGTTCAGGTATTTAGCCCTGGTCTCAGCCCCATTGCCATGTGGTCCCTACCAGACAGGGATGTCAGGAACATAGCACGAGCTCCTTGCACGCTGTGACCCTGCGGGCTGCCAGCGCTCAGCCTGTGGTCATGCTTGCTCCTGCCAGGGCCAGCAGCAATGACACATGCTCCAGACCAAGCCATGCAGTGCTCCTCCGCTTCATCCCAGGACATGCCAAGAGCCATTTTGCTGCTGTCTTTGGCAGTGTGCCCTGGGATGCTGCTCCTCAGGGAGGACAGCAAGGGAAATTTTTTTCTCAACTCTGCTTCCAGAGCACCCTGACCTTTTTAACTGAGAGATTGTCTAATTTTGAAAAAAAAGAAATGCAAAGAAACAAATTCCAAGGACACTCTGATGCAGTGTAGCTACATGAGTTTACACTTATAAAAGCCTAAAATAAGCCTGAACTTTGAATGTTCTTTAGTTGGATTCACTCCTTTCAGTTTTGTTTGTTTGCATCCATGAGAATTTTTCAGTATAGCTTAAAAACCTATTTTTCCCCTTATTTCTTTCTTCCTCCCATCTGGAAAATCACTTCCTGATGCCTTGAAGGCTGCCTAGGACTGGAGGCTCATGGATTAGCTCTGGACAAATGAGATATTAGAGAAGAAGACCAGCTCTGTAGCCACTCATACACGTTTCCACTGCCAAAACCTACACAGCAGGGGAGGAGGACCGGACAAAACAGGAGTCCACAATCCTGAATGTTTTCTGAATTGGGAGGAATTTCTGGGAAGATAAAATTTAATAGATAACATCTGCTGTACCTGGCAGCAGTAGCCTAGAATAGATTCAAGTTCTTACAAGCTTATTGCATATGATTGAAAGGCACTCTCCTGAAGATGTAGAGGTTGTCGGGTCTGTGGGAGGATGGGCTGCAACCCAGTGCACCAGTTCTGGGTAAGCAGGGTGACAGGATGCAGGCCAGGGGACAAGGACAGAACCATCATGTCAACAGTCTCCATTTTCTTGCCTTCTCACTGCTCTGAGTCATTAAATAAGGAGCAAAATTACAGAGGAACAGCTAGAGACAACCATCTGCTGGAAGAGAAAGGAATATAACTGGAAGAATTACTCAAGTGACTGCAATAGCTTCTGGCCAAAGGTCCTCCCAAACAACCCTGTTCGCTTCTAAGAATGGAGATGCCTCAGCTGAGACCAAGCAGAGGGATGTAGCATGATGGGTGAGAGCAGTCCCACCCTGGCAGCACAACCAGGACAACTGCATAGCTCACTGCAATTGCTCTCCTGTGCTACACCATCAGCCAGGGACAAAAGCATGAGCTGCACCCTGAATTGTCAACAGATTAGGGAAGACGTCTTGCTGTGCTGATCCTTGAAATAACAGCTAAAACCACTGTAGTTTACACCAGAGATAATTTGGACCCATATTTTCCCATGAAGATAACCCGCTGAGTTTTCTACAGCAGCTTAACTCTGAGTGGCCCATGACAAAGCCTTCCACTATGTTGCAAGAACTATCGTGCTGTGTTAACAGATTTTACTTCACCTTTCTAGCCACTTATAATACAACATAAGAAATAATAAAACCTTTTTTCCCCTTTCAGTGAGTGCCTCCATCCAGTAGTAAAGTGGGTGCAGATTCAGAAGAATGTTATCTCCTTCCAGTAATGGGACTGGGATAAAGACCTCATTGGTCTGATATCCAGTTGGGATCCTGGCTCAGTAGGGATGAGGCAGTAACGTTACTGTTGGATGCTAAAGCAAGACAGAGAATTTTAGCCCTTAAATTATCGTGTTCGGCTCTCTCCTCAACAACCCTGACTGCACAGATACGGGCAAAAAGAATCAAAGAGGGGGATTTTGTTAGCAGATGAGGCAAGAAATTCAATACAGATGACATTTGCTTTGCAAAGCAATAAAATAAGCTCAATCTGTTAAAACGTTAGGTACTTTAAGATAGGATTTAGCACAGAATATATTCAAAACCCCATAGCAATGTTTAACAAGCGGCCCTTAGGACAAATGTAGGGTGGAGATGAGGAAATGGAGGCAGAGGAGTTGAGAGATACACCTCAAAGATTAACCATGGCAGAATTGCAATTAGGACTCTTGTGCTTTGGGATTTTAGCCCAGAAGCAGAATATGTCTCATCCAGCTTTACTGGTTGAGGTAACCAGCATGGCGAAGGCCAATCAGAATTTCAGCAGCAAGCTGGGTATCTGTAACTTGTATTCTCCAACCCAGGGTGGTGGTCCTACATGAGCCATGTCAGCTCACACCTACCCAGTTGTTGTGATTTCTTGGGTGCCAGGGCTACAGAGCATCGTGTGCTCCAGTCTCATCAGGACTGTGTTAAGGAGTGCTGATCTTTGCAGCCCTAACAAGGACCTGCATGTGACCCTGATATTCCTGACACTGCTGCTCATTCTTCCAAGACACAAACACCAGAAATCTGTCTTAAAAAGGGAAGTCTTTTCTTACTTGAAGGGAGTGTGCCAGTGTTTACCACATCAGGGTAAATCATCCCCACAAGAGCACATACCTGCTTTCTGATGAGATACCATGAGATCCCCAACTCCAGCCCATGTCAGGAAAGAATTCCATTTTCTTTAATTAGATTCAAAGGGCAATAACTCCAACCCCTCTGCGAATGTCAGTGAGGTCCAATGAAAGGCTACCAAGGAACCAGCCAGAGCAATTAGCATATGAGCACCCAATCAGTTTCTGCAAAACTGCCTAAAATACAATGCAGAATAAAGCCTTGGCACATGCTACTTCCAACACAAACAAAAGCTTCCAATTAATAATGGAGCAGTATGTAAAATACCTATCAGAGCTTCACAGATACTCGGAAACTACAGCTGGTCTTTTCATGAATGCTTGTGGTTGAGACCTAGCACAGGTTAGAAGGTCATTGTTTCCATTATACTATATGTATATGTATATATACGTAGCGATGCATGGAAGTATGGTGTGGGTGGGTGCATCTATTGGCATTCACTTCCTGGAGGGGTGCCTGCCTGTATGTATCTGTGTGATGGAAAGGTCTTGTTCATTAGCTCAGGATGCTCATATTATGTATATTCTATTAAGCACATATTTAATATGCATCTCATTTTCATTTCAATTAGGATCTGAGGGCTGATTTCATTCATGACTATTGATTCCTTCCAGGCCATTTGCATTTTATTCTGTTCATTATTATTTATATGCTCTGTGTTCTCTGAGTAATTTAAACATCCCTCTCACGATTGCCCCCAAGTGATGAATTGCATACCCTCCTTCCAAAACCCACACAACCAGCCCCAAGTTAACCCTCAGATTTCTCTCTGTGTATTTATGGGGCTTTCTGTACCTGGGCTTTAAGTGCCTTCTCCTGGGTTAAGAGCAGGGAATGCATTGCACAGTGAAAGTGATTTACTGCATGACAAGCTATTGTACTGCCTTTCGTTTTCCAGTAGAAAGACATATTTTGCCCCAAGCTATGGTGGATAGTATTTCTCTGCCCTGTCAGGGTGCTGGGTTCCCAGGAACAGTTGGCAACATGACAGCTGAATTGCAGATACATCCTCTCTTCAGAAAATCACATGTGCCTGACTCATGAACCAGGACAACCAACGCTTCACTCCCAAATCCTCCCCAAGCACACCCTCTTACCTGATATTTCATAGTGTCATGGGATTAATTAAATGTTCTCCTCTGGTTTTTATAGGAAGTCTGTGTCCTTTTAGGTGAGATACTGTGGTTTAAGACTTTCAGCAAGAGGTTTTAGTTCGGTAGTTTGCATATACCGATATGTGTGAATGGATTTGCCTGGTCCCTAAACTCTACGGTGGTGAGTGAAGAACTGGAGATCCTTCCTGACACATGGAGGCTCCCCAGTGCCTTTTTGATGATTTGACAGGTACTGCCTGAGATCAAATTTGCACAATCCTTAACTTGGAAATGAGCAGGCAGGAAACTTCAAAAGAGCTGGAACTGCGGTTTAAATTGCAAACAAATCGTGTTTTCATTGGAAGAGCTATGCAATAATTAATTGCTTACTTAAATGTAGGTCTACATCTGAAAAGGCTTTTGGGAGATTTAAGAAGGTTTGCACATTAAATCTGACAGGAACATATGTTCCTATATTGTTTTGATCTACCTTAATAAAGCTGGAAGGACACAGAAGTGCAATAAAAATAGAATACGAACTGAATGTTTCTACATATGGAAAAAAAGTTTTTTGCTTGATTAGGTTTTGGTGCAAATGGATTAAGAAAAAAAAAAAGAGAGAAAAAAGGCAAAAGCAATTCTCTCTTCTTTAAAAAAAATTAACCCCTCTGTCCACAGTTCAGGGTTTCATCCATCCATCAGCTAAAGCAGCAGCGTCATGCTACATGTAAAGTCTGTTTGGAAAGGACAGAATGAAGCCCTGTCAGGCCTGCTGTTGCTTTTCTCCACTCCCTTGCGAAACCCAGTGCTATGATATCAAGGTGTAACAGAAGACAGAAAGTCCCAAGATACTTCTCCAATGCACACATATTTAGGACAGGTTTAAATTGGATGGTTGTTATCTAGAGATTATGTTTTCGGCTCTCCAGTCGTCAAGTTAACTGATTAATAATTAGCATCCTGGTTACTCCCAGAGGGGATCAACATGGAAGGAAAGAACTTATGGTGCAAATGCAAGTCAAGTGCTGCAGATGCCTGCATTGACAGCAGCCCTGGAGGCAATAGCAGCTCCTTGGCCCATCAGGCATGTAGGTTAGATGAATGGGAGGGAGAGGTATAAGAGATAACAGAATAGCAAAGCTTTCAAAACTCTACTAGGAATCCTTAAACAGAACAGGGAAGATGACATGTTGGGCAAACTTTTAATTTCTTGTAGCAAAAGGTGCATAAATATATATACACTTCCATTTTTCCAGTAAAATTATGTTAAGGAAGCACAGTAATACATTTAGTAACATATGTTAAGGTTGATGATCAAAGCAAAATATTTCACAGTTTTCTGTATATAATTAGGTGGAATTTCAGCTATTTATTTTTATCTCTAAAACTTCACCTGCCTTGTGATTTGGACATGTGACTGATGGATGCCCTGTCTCACCAGGCTGCTGAAATCAGCAGAGCCTTCTTAGCCAAGCTTTGTTTAGCTCTTTTCCTTAGAAAGCTTAAAATTTATCCTGTATCATATTGGAAAGGTGGCACAATCTGCACCAACCAGTCCTGCCCTGGAGTTATTTGCAGTTATCAACTTCTTCATCTGTTCTTCAAAACACTGATTTGAATATAAGGAAAGTCTCAAGTATCCTGGCTGTATAAACAGGCAGGAAAGTGAAGATTTGCTCTTTAACCAGCAGGTGACAATGTGGACTCAACTGCCAGAGAGGGACAGACTTGTAAAACTTTCGCCTCTTAAGGGGAAATATGTCAGAAGCTGAAGGACAGCCTTTGGTAAGGCTTTTTTCAGGACCAAAGATCGGATCCCATAAGTGGATGTGGACAGGCAGGTCTTGCCCTGAGAGAGACTCCTGGTGTAAATCAGAATTGGACCACAACATCTATCTGTATTCTGAGACAGCTCCATCTCAAACACCTCACTGTAGGATTGTCTGTAAGTTACCAATGACATTGTCAAGAGCTATTTAACTGACCCCCTACCACAACAGGACCAGAGTGTATGTGATGTACAATGAGCAGTGGCAAAAAATCTCACCTTTATATATCATCACCTGCTACTTGCATTTCTCACATTAAGACACTTTCATGTCATAGAATCACAGAACCATAGAATGCTTTGGGTTGGAAGGGGCCTCAGAGATCATCTAGTTCCAACCCCCCCGTGCCGTGGACAGGATCACCCTCCACTATTCCAGGCTGCCGAAAGCCCCATCCAACCTGGCCCTGAACCTTGCCAGGAACATGTCAGTGCACTGAGATGCCGCAAACCTGTCATGAGCTCAGAGAACTTCTAATAGGGGAATAGGAGGGAGCAAGGGCTCAATAAGATGCCCCTGGAGTTTGCTCTCATTACATCACGGCAGAGTGTTTGTTTCTAGAGTTCTTGCTGCCAATTGTCAGGCCCAACCTGCTCTAAGACCCAAGCCAGTTTCCAGGTCACAGGTTTCTTTTTGTGAAGAAAATCCGTTAATGTGGCTTTTTAGGGTCTTGTAAACTGGGGCAGCCAGTCTTCATTACAAACTCCTGTTTTAAATAGTGCTTATTCCCAAAACCATAGGAAGGGAGGATTTATTTCCAAATAAATCATAACCTCTGTATGCATAGAACTGCAGCTGAGAAGCTCATCTCTTTTCTACCGGCTTCTGGGACGTGTCCAGTGAGTCCCTGGGGAGATACATTTCCCTATTTCATTGCTGTAAAAATAAAAGCCCATTTAGCTCCACATACAAAAGGCCCCATTGACACCACAGAACATGCTTGATAGAAGTCAATTATGTTATACATACCCCTTAAAAAAAAGAAGGTTCATGCTTTTTTCATATGTAAACCAGGTTTCCCCTAATTTATCTTGGAATAAATGCTATTAAGCAGCATGTAATGCATCCGAGCAGATCAAAGGGCTCTGGTCCTCACCTCACTACAGCAGCTAGTGAAGATGCTGGTAGTGCATGCTCCCCCAAAACCCACGCTGCTCAGTTATTCCACTCCTTCAGCCTAAGTTACCACCACCATCTACAAAGGCGAAGCTGTGGGCTGCATGATGGAGATAAGACCAAGAACTGAAGCATTCACAGATGGCAGTCACTATAGAATGGCACAAAGAATTCTTTAATTAAGTCTTCCCTTTCCCTTATTAAAATTCAGGAAAGATTACCAAGGAATTTGTACTGTATCTGGAAAACAAATCATAACAATTACAGCAGGCTGCCCCAGGCTGGCTAGATTGTAGCTTATTATTCCACAAAGACTTGA
This sequence comes from Zapornia atra, assembly GCA_013400835.1. NCBI lineage: Eukaryota > Metazoa > Chordata > Aves > Gruiformes > Rallidae > Zapornia > Zapornia atra. Next base: position 851,622 of record VZTU01033426.1, read on the forward strand.
TAAATGTGTAAATTTATATAGAAGGCTTTTGCATGTCATCATCGCTGTGCAAAGACTCCCTGCTTTCCATATCCAGTTTTAGAAGGAAGACCAGCTGGCTAGAGTCCCTTGAATTATTTGCTGTTGTTGTTGAATTTTTAAAATACATATAAATTATGTCTCCCATCTACAGTTTATCTACAAGCTGTCAAACTGGGACTCATTCATGCTCTTTTTGATGCCTACTGAAAAGCCATCTAACAGCTCAGTTAACCCTCTGGCCCCACATCCATTAACCAACACAAAAAACAATGGCTTTCAGATTCTAAACATGCATTTTTAAATGCCACAGGCTTCTCTTTAGGGAAAGAAGCAAACTTTAAAGGCTAATTGTTTTATACCTATGAGCTTAATCGCCTTATAGGCATAAAATAGGTTGATTTGCATATGTGCACATCTGTAATGTCAGCTTGTGTTTCCCCCCTAATTGATTAAATGGTGGATCAAGGGGGAGGGTGTGTGTGTGTGTGCTGGGTGAATCAACCATTATATGCATTTCCACTTAAAAGAGGAGCTTTGAACACAGATCAGGGCTAGATTTGTTCCTCTTCATCACGTCTTCTGCATGTGATTCCGTTGTGAAACCTGGAGTGATGGTGTGAATTATTGACAAGGTTTATGGATTATAAAGCCAGAAGGGACTGCCAAGATCATCTCAGCCAACTCCCCTGCATAAAACAGACCAGAAAATGTCTCTGAATTAACATCTGGATGAAGATCAGAGGTTTGGAAAACCTGTCCACTCTTAATGAAAACATATCCATCGCTGGATAATCCGTGAAGAAGCTGGGGGAATTGTTGCTAGTGGCCACGTTGTTTAACAACCATCCCTTAGTCAGAGGGCAGAAAGACCCAGCTTCAGCTCTTTGCTGTTGGATTTTGTTCTCCTCTAGCCTGAAACTCCGAAGAGCCCTCACTTCTGAGGGTTTTTTCCCATCTGCAGCTATTAGAGACAATGATGATGATGTGTTGTCCTTTAGGCTCGTTATAATAGACTGAACAGATGAGATGCTTTTTTCTTTTTAAACAATTAACAGGTTGCTCAACCTTCACATCTTTTCTGCCTCTTTTCAGCATCCAGCTTGAAGCGGGGACATCATACTGTGACATGGCACCCACTTGAACCAAGGTCCATGCAACTGTCAAACTGTCTCTCTCTCCTTTTACTATTCCCCTGATTTTATATCCAAGACCTCAGGCTGCAGAAGGGAGCTCCTTCACTATGCTCTCACACATATTCCTATTTTTGCAAGCTTGGAGTCATTTTTATGAAGCTGGTTCAGTGTGCAAGATGCCTTCTGTTTGCTCTAGAAAAGAGGAAAACGTAGATTTTTGAAAGATTGTGCTTACGTGTTCTGTTTCCCAAATACAGCAAAATAAATGTGAGGTTGGCTTTTTAATGGATATGTTGCCAGGCATCTTTGGCTGTCACTGGAGGTATCTTCATGGAAATACAGCATCTCAATTTTTCTCTTCAGTAATCCTTTCTATTCTACACAAACCTGTACCTGCTAATTCTCTTTTCTTCCTCACAGGACTGTGGTTTTGCCAAGACCTCAGCACGCTTTGCCACTGCCGGTTAAACCACCGACATCTTTTTCTGGAGCCATCAAGTACAAGTAGGTGCTGTGATAATGGTGTAGATCTAAAAAGTTTAGAACTAGATGCCAAAAATTTTTGCTCTAGTGTTTCCCAGGTGGATGACAAGTCACAACAGCAGTAGACAGCTATTTTTTTAGCCATTATATGCAGATACTGTGTAGGAAAGGGGTTTTCAAGTCCCAGTAAGACTAGGATGTTTTTGTGAAAATTGCTAAGGTAATGTAAGAGACATTTGGTTTTGGCTCAGCCATCAGTTTCTCATCTGTCCCCTGCAACTGGTTGTGGTGACCTCCTTTTCTTTCAAAGAGTTTAAATGTTCAAATATATGCAAACTCTGTTTGAAAAGAAAACACCAGACATTCTCCTAGAACATGGGAGCCCAGAACAGTATGTGACCACTTTGTAATATTTTAAATTCTGGTCGTTTTACTTCAATGACGCCTTGAAGCCAGAACTCCTGTGTCTCAACATGCTGTGTGGCAAACCAGCTTAGTTAAATCACAGAAATCCAAGGTGCAGAACCCCAAAATCTGCAGGTTGAGTCAAGGCTTACAATGGGATGTGACCAAGGCTGTAAGAAGAGACTGGGCAGGAATAAAGGGAGAGCCCTTCAAACTTTCCACAGGAGGGAAAAGGACTTCTGGTTTTGTAGTGTAAGTTTTCCTATTGGATTTAAAACGACATTTGTCATGGCATCTCTGTCTAAATAATCAGGAGATACTCAGCAACCCGCTCCAGAGCCAACCCTTATTCTTGCTTTTATTCAAAAGCACTCTGGGTTAGTCCAATGAATCAAAGTCTTCAGCTGATCATGAAATTAATAAATAAGGTGACACATTTGCTCTCCACTGCGGATGAGATTTCCCATTTCATGCTTCAGTTGCCTGAAGTAAGAATGCAAGAGAGGTATTTTTTTCTTGTGGTGGTAAGGAAAGCTGATGAAAGATTACCTTAAAATCCCTCATAAGGGATGAACCAGCAAGAGATTATTTTTTGCTTTCCTTAAAAAAAAAAAAAGAAGATAAAAGCAAAGAAATAAATAAAATAGAAGGGGGCATACTTTACATTAATTTTCTTGGTCTGCCTGCATTAAGGCATCATTCTCCCACGGACTGCAGGGAGAGACAAGCTCAAATGAAAAGATGAACAGATGCCACCGGCGTGTGGGCTGGCTACCAACACGAAGTGCGGATGCAGTGACGTTCGCCTCGCTGCCCACCTACGCCTTTCAGGGCTTCTGTTTGCAAGTCTTGCCCAGTCAAGTTTCTTCAGCAAGTGCTCACAACCCTGTCCCTAAAGATATGTTAATGTTAAAAAAAAAAAAAAGAAGAAGGGAAGCCTCCTGTGTTGAAAGAAGAAAAAAACCCCAAAATGTTGCCAGCTTGGAGAGGTTTTGCATACTTTTGCAAACTGTGGAGGTTCAAAGCACATTTTGAATTTTGGTTGGATATAGTAGCCTCTGGTTCCTGGGCTAAACCTGTTCTGCGAAGCTGTAGAGTGCTATTAAGAGACTGATGCACTTAAATGATCAGAGAAAGAAATTCTAGCCCAGGCATCCATTCATGAGTACACGTGCACATGATCCAGCCATGCATACTGTATGGAAACTATCTCGTTGATAAAGAATTTGTAAGTTAAATGGAAATTAAAATAAATAAATAAATATTATGTCATCGAAGTAGCTGTGGGGTTTTTTATTTCTATTAAGAAAGGGAGACAGGAGAATGTTTGAGAGTTTGGAAATACAGTGTTTGCAGGGATTCAAACATCTTGGAAAAGAAAAGAGATCACTACTATTACTTAGTAGATGCTTAATTATCTTTTTGACTGAATGTTTGAAGGCGGATGGCATGGTGCATTCTTCAGCAGTTCATAAAAGACTGGAACTTCTTCCACATCATGGATTCAGAATGTCTGTCCTATTAGTGCAAGGAGGGAAATACTCAATTATTCTGTAATGTGTTATGGCAGTGCAAAGAATTAATATGGTCAGTGTTTTCTTGTTCAGAGCACCAAATTGTTCATTGACATTCAAATATGCATCTCCCCAATACACTAAAACCCAATCTTTTTCATTAACATATAGTGTTTTCCTATCAAGAGCAAACAAGTGAGAGAAAATCATGGAGACCAATAAATCCACCTTTAAAAGAATATATTTTCATTTTCTTTCAAAAATGAGAAGGAAGGGAGAGGTGTGGCCACATGAAGGATTTTGGTAATTACTGGTCATAGCAGCAAAAAATGGTGCTGATGAGAGACTGCCCCTCTGAGACTTGATTTCTGCTTCCCCCTATATAAAACAACAATTGCTTTTGCCACAAGAAAAGCATTTTTTATTTGTTATTTGTATAAAAGACCTTGAATGCCTGTTAAAACATAGAATCACGGAATAGTTTGGGTTGGAAGGGACTTTAAAGATCGTCCAGTTCAATGCCCCTGCTATGGGGTGGTTGTTGATTAGAATTTGTTCTAATCTGTTGATTAGAATTCTAATTTGTAGATTAGATTGTGTACTGAGTGTAAAAGTTTTGTAAGTAATTTCTAAAACAGAGACTTTGACATTGAGGATATGGATAAGAATCAGTAAAGACTGAAAACAAAGTGATTTCAAGAAAACATTTGTAAGATCACTGTGACCTGAATCATGATGAGAAAAAAAATGTATACTACAAAAAAAAAATTAACTAGCAATTGATATGAGAAGTAATTGTAAAGGAATATCTAAAATCAGTAATTTGTTTTCTAGAAGGAATTGTTTTAGATCTTCACAAGATTTTGTCGCTCTGTTCTGCCAGACCAAGGAGACTTTGAGTACAAAAAGGTTTAACAAAACGTTGTGAAAGTTTTGCTTTGTACTAGTTCTTCTTTAATTAGTGGTAGCAAAGTACATCAGCTCCATGTACTTTACCTTTCCAGTTTCAGCATGGATCATTACGGGCATACTTAGCAAAAATGACAAGCATTAACTTAGTTTTCCCATTCTCAGTTAACCTTAGTATCAAGAAGAGCGCAGATTTCTGGTGACTCCTTCACCAGGAGCTGCATCCTACGGCAAAAGGCTCATTACCACTCACTATAGTGATGAATTCATGAGCTGAACAGAAATTCTTCAGCTGTTGAAGAATGTATTAAATGTTCCCAATGTACGTTCTAGCACCCTAATGAGTACATAGATGCATGCGTGTGTAGGAAAATGTAAGCTTCTAAATAAATCTTTCTCCCCTTTATGACTCTTTGTGCCACGGCAAGTTAACTCTATAAGCCCTGTTTTATATTAGTATATAGAGTATTTTTTCTTTTTCCCTCTGTATCCCAAAGGAATTACAGGCTGGTTGATGCCACCTTCAGGTCCTGGGCTGAGTGAAATCAAATACTGTTGAGTCTACAGTTCATGGGAGTTTCTCAGCAGTTCAATGTAGAAGACGACTGAAGTTAACAACAAGCTGCAGAGTAAAAAGAAAGGTCTTCTTTATTTGTAGACTGCTACTCACATTAACTCAGATGAAAACACCAGACTGCCCATATGGCACTTCTTGTTCCCTTGTACAACCGAGTTGTACCAGTAACTAAAGCAGGACTCTTCTCTCTGCAGTGAAGCAGGAAATCTGGAGTTCTCAGCTTTAGATAAACCCTGATACCACTCTTTCTATCCGTATCTGGCATTTTGATATTACTGACTGTATCATCCTTTTAGTCTACTTATAGAGGAAGAAATCTACAGCACATTTAGGCTATGCCCAAATTGTGAAACCCAGGGATGGTGCCCATGCCCTGGTCTTCCTCCTAGCTCCACACAAATCATTGTATCAGAGCAAGGCCTTGTCTACAGAGCTGATGCACTCTTAATTCAGATTTCAGCTACTCAGCTTGGGGTGAGATCCTAGTAAAAAGAAGACGGTCTGTACTTCAGAAGCAAAGCTCTTTCTTCAGACAACTCTGTCTTGCAGCTTCTTGACAGATACCTGAAGTCAGCTCTCTCCTCTCTAATAAAAGATAAAGCAGAACAGGTTTCTTAGTTGGGGGCTATTTTTCCCTTTCCTTGGGTCTATTGAAACCTCAGTTTTTCAGAAAGAGGAGTGTAAATCAATGAGCCTTCCCCCTATAATTATCACCAATAGCTGTACACAGCAATCCACAGAGCAGAAAGCAGTCTATCCTTCCTGTAGTTTGATCCCCACTCCCCTACATGCTGCTTGCCTGCAGGAGATTCAGGGGGCAGCAAGGCTATGAAAACTGTGTGGGATGAAACCCTAAACAGGAAAGAATCTGCTGTGCAAAAAGCCTTTTGTCAGCTGAAAATTGCACTTGTAAAAAACCCAGAAACCCCAAAGCTTGTGGTTAAATAGTAACATCTTTAGCTCTAATTTATACTGACAGCACAATAGAGCTATTGCTCAGACTCTGCATCCTCTCGCCCCATCACAGCAAGGGTGTTATTAAGTAATAAATCAATTTCTACAAGGAAAACTGGAGATTAAATCCTTATACAACATCCATTTTCAATTGAAAGCAAATAGAAATACCCTGGGACAGGAGCTTGGTGACCCTTTTTGAGGGCCAAGCTTGAATAAAAGCCCCATGGGCCAGCACAAGGATGTAATCAGGATTATGAGTCCAGAGTGAATGCTGTTTCTCAGAACCTGGTCCACTAACGATTTCTTCTTTAATATAATAAAGGCCCTGAATAAATAATTTGGGTTTCAATAGTCACTGCTGTCAGAAATGTTCTTCAGATCTGATGGCAGGTCCTAGCTGTTGGAAACCTGTGCCTGAATAGCCAGACTGGCTTGGACCAGTACCCATGTTGTCTCAGATCCTGGGCCAGGCAAGGATCAGAATAGCACAGGGAAACCTGGCAAGGAACAGATCCATCAATGACCTACTCACAGACTCTTTTTCCAGGTACAGCACAGCTCTCTGCCATGTGAAATAAGAGCATCTCCCTTTGTCCTGTTGTTGAGGTGGTTCCATCCTCTCCTGCATCCAGGAAAAGTTGGAGTGGAAAACTCACCGCAGCTTCAGTGCCATTAATGAAACCGAATGGAAACAGCCCTCTGACCTGACTGCTGCTCATCAATTCAGCTAGCGGCACCGAACACTGAATGTAAGCAGGGAGAATAGATGGGAAAAATGAGACTTACTCTGCTTGGCCTGGTGACAGGTCTTTATAAGGGCCTCCACAACCACCCGCTTTGAGGTAGCATTGAATGCTCAGAGAGCAAACACATATGGGAGCACCTGTGAACTGGGGGATGGCAGGAAGTGATGCTTAATGGAAATGCAATTACTCAGGAGATCAAGGTGAGCTTTTGAGGAGATGTGGGCTTTCTTCTCCCTGCCAGTACTCCTTCAGTAATGACAGAGGAAGTGGTGACAGCCTAACATCTCTTTTTCACTTGGTGTGAAGCCAGCCACTCAAAAGATGCAACCAACCCTCTCCTTTGGCTCCTGTTTGCTTTGAGGAAGAATTTTGGTAGCATTTGTCACCTTACCAGTTGTGCTTTCCTCTGGTTCAATGACCTCTGTAGCATCTCCAGATTAGAAATGAATGATGCACATCTTCAACTATTGCAGGAGTTCAGAGATGACATCTGGGTCAGCTTTAACTCCAGGTTTAATCTTAGCATCTTCCACTGAGCCAGGTGAGTTTTTCTTTTTGTTTGGGGTTGGTTTTTTTTAGAGGGAAGTCTATAACTGATCTGGCTGTGGCTTTGACAGTGAGAGAGCAGGAGGGAAACTGTCAGAGTATAGGAAACTGTTTAGTTGCGGAGGGATTAGTGTCTTGCAGGCAAAGTTATTTCCGAAGCCATCAGAGAGACGAGATCCTGCCTTTCCACCTCTCCCTCGGTACTCCCCTTGCAGAAGTACCAGGCTTTTTGTAATGTCAGGCTGTGCATGCTGGAATGGGTTAGGGAGGGCTCCCATGAGATTTTCAGCTAGGAGATATGAGGATGTGGCAATCCCTGCATGTCGGAGGCTGACTGGAAACTTCTACAGCTGGCACAGAGCATGTGAGTCGAGGGCCTCCGAAATCCGCGGGTACTTAGCTCCCCGCAGGCTTTCCCCCATCACTAATAGGCTCAGTGTGTTTCAGTGGTGCCATTAACAATGCGGCAGCGGTACGCAGTGAGTAGCACATTTGCAGCAATGGCACTACTTCGGATCATTACTATAGATTGCTGTAGCATTATTCCTTGCCCAGCAACAGCTTCATTTGAGTTCAACCAGATTCCAGCAAATACTCAAATGCAAGCAGATACTCATTTGCAGTGGAAGGTGGTTTCCAGGCAGTGAGAGAAGGTTTTCAAAGGTTTTCATGGTATTTCAATCCTGGTTCCCTCCATCTCTGAGGTCTTTATTGCTAACCAACCAGAAGAGAAGACATAACCTAGCAATGAATGGGGGAAGGAAAAGGGAGCAAACCTCTAAACCACAGCTGAGCAACATGCAATGCACTTTGTCCCCAGAAAACTGTTTGGTGTTTGTTTTATTTAAAGCTGGTTATATTGTGATTTGAAGTTAAAAACCACCCTAAAGTCCCGGGGCTGGTGCATTTGATCTCATCTCAGGTCATACAGATAAACTACAGTTTAGTTTTTACTGGTGTTCAGCACTTCATAAAAGCACATAAACCTTGAGAAAAATCTCTTGCCTTCCTCCAACTCTTTGTTGTTTGCATATTTTCCCACTTATCTGGGGACTGCCTTTGCTGTGCATATCACTAGCACAAACAGGAATTATTCTCAGGGATAAAAAAGAGAAACAAAGCTCTAAAAGAAACCAAAATGACACTGAATCCCCATGAAATCCAAAGCATTTTCTTACATATGTTCAGGGCTCACTGTCAGTTCAGTTGCCAGGTTATGGCAAACCATCTGATAAATCTCCTGGGTAGATTCGCACAAAAGAGACAATGAGAGTCTGGGAGGTGGCAGCAGGAAGGACGTGTGCTAGGTGGCCAGCTGAGGTCAGGACCCCTATGAGAAGCAGTTAGAGGGGCTGCTGCCCAGGTCCCAGATGCCCGCGACCCCACTGGGCAGCAAGGGCTGGCAGAGGAAGCAGCAGCATCCCTGCTGCTTGCCCAGGAACAGCAGCACAGCAAACCTGAGAGCCAGATGCAGGCCAACTCTTGCAGTTGTGAGGCTGCAAACAAGATGTGTCCAACTTTGACACCACAGCTGCTTCATCATGAGAACAGGGGTGGGCGGCCTCAGAAAGTAGGTGACCTGAAACCACCGAGCTCCTACTCCCAGATTCAGGGCATGGTTATTCACACTGATTCAGCAGCAAAACCAGGTTGAGAAGTTGTACCACAGCCATTGTTTCCTGATCTCACACCACCATCCACCACTCCCTCTGCCGTGCCACCAAGACGCAGTGGTGACTCTGAACCTGTCTTCACCTTCAACCCACATCTCATATAGCCACCAAGCCAGGTATCATCCAACAGCAACATCTCTGATTCAGAAAGGCGGTTCTCCCAGGGCTACACATGCTGTGGCACACATCGCCTAGAAGTACCTTGTGGGATAAACCACCAGCATCGACTCTGCTCATTCCAAGTTCTTTATCAGGGATCCCATCTTCCCCATTCAGTGATGTAATAATTTGGTAACCTCATGCAGAGGACCATAAATAAAGAGCACACAAGAGAGGAAGGGAGGTATGGGGAACAAAGACATTTGATCACAGACTGTTGTTACTGGAAATAGTAATGCGATAGCACTCTAGCATGTGGGAGTTTTCAAGTTTTACAACTCTGTGTTGGAGAATTTGTTGCACAAAAGGCAACAAAGAGAATTCAAAGCAGTTTTGTCCCCATTCTCTTCATGATAGGAATCTGTTTCTTTTGCAAATAAACCATGTTTTTCCCAGCTCATCCCTTTCTGAATGGGGGAGCTGGCAGAAACAAATTAATCATGCTTATGCTGCCTATTTGGTGTTTGCTCATTGCTTTAAGCTCCTTTGTGATCTCTCAAAATGTTTTCACCTGCGTGTTTGGGGAGAAACTTTCCTCCAGGCAGTAATGCATAATACAGTAATATAGGACATTGCAGCAAATTTCATCTTGTAAAAAAAAAAATTTAAAAAAAAATCCAAGGTGGATTTGGTCTCCCATTTCAATTCCAATTTGCTTACCTAAACAATGATGCTGTTATCCCCACTGTGAAAGGAAAGTCAATACGTTGCACATAATGATGTTTTTCTGTGGTCTGTCTATTCTCTGCGTTCTAATTTTCAGTGTTAACTTCCAGACACATCTAATGTTTCATAAAAGGCAATGATCCATCTCAAATTCCTTGGGACATGTCTCATTTTCTGAAAGATGTGGGTTGTTTACTGCTGGCTGAGGAAAAAAAACCAACAACCTTATTTCTTGCTGTTGGCCTTTATATCCCAGACTTCATGTCTTTTTAAATCCTGATGGGGAAAATACAAGAGGTGTTGACCCTCATTTTATGGAATTTCTACCCAATCAGTTTTTCTCTCACTGATTTCTTAGGGTTGATCCTATGTCCTGCAAGTGACCTTTTCAAATTGTTAAGGGCAACATTTTCATAATTGTAGCATTCAAATTGATGCTTGGGGTCCTGGTTGTGCTGAGGGGCTGTGTCTATCTAGTGCGCCATCTCTGTTTCAGCCCTGCAGAAGGGCTCATGTGCCTGAGAGCCAGCTGTCTTTCGTCTACTCCTCTATTGTACTGCAACTGCTCTGCTCAGCTAATTTAATGAAAGGTATCACTTCTCCCTCTGCATTTCCCCTCAGTCCTTTTCTGGGCAACATTTCAGGTTTCCGATAATTATATGAGGAATGTCCTTGAGCTTTCTGGGCTCTTTTTCCCAGCTAAAGTCTTGCATGGATATAAAAACCTCACTTTTCCCAGGGGCAGATCTTGACTTTCCCCAAAGGAAGTGGAAGTAGAGTTTACAGATAGTATCTTCCCTGTGTTTTGGTGGAAACATCTTGCCATCACACCACTTGTCCCATTCCAGCCCATTCTGCCTTTTCCACTTATTCCCAGCCCCTTGTGAATACAGTCTGGATCTGCGCAGCAGTGGAGAGCATCATACCACAACCTGCTGCTATTTCAGGGATGCCAGGAGGGGCAGACCTCTTCCATTTCGTTCAATGCAATGATCAGAGCAATACGAAGGGGCAGAAAAGGCTCCTTTCCCACAGAGGACACAGGACAGCACCTGAGCTTTGTGCCCTGACAAGAGGCTTTGTGTCTAATGTCTCCCTTGTACAAGGAAATGAAAACACAGAGGAAAATTCTTCCCCCCTGGGAAATTTCTGATGGAAATATTGGATTTATCTGATGGTACAGGGAGACTAAATGCCATGAGCATTCGGACAGGCGAGGAAGATCTCGGGAGGTCCCCAAGTTATAGCTCGAGTGTATCCATGTGTGATTCCCGGCACGGCATGCTGCTCAGCACACCTCCACAGCCCATGAGCTTGACAGAGTCATGTGGTTTGCACTGACATGAGCACACACTGACAAAACCAGAGAGCCAATGCAGGACGCCAGCTTTATTGCTCTGTGCCATTACATGTTACAGAGAACAATCCTTTATGCCCGCAGTAATGTTCAGGCATCAAAGTCAAATAAGTACCAGCTTTATGGAGGATTTTATATATTGATTTGTAAATAGACAAACCGATTTTGCCCAACTACCTTAAGACATTATTGATGTTTTCTGCTGTAAAATCTTCCCCCTTTTTTTTGTGCGTATTTATCAAGGACAAGGCAAATAAATGACAGGACTGCTTTTTCGTAAGGGTAGCTCTGGAATGAATTGTCAAGGATTTTGTTAATTATTTCCCTTGATACAGTTAGAACTTAAACTGATATTATATAGCAATGAGTAACATTCTTCTACCCATTGTTTATTGTTTTGGTTAAATTTGGGATTGATACATACACGTTTAAGTCTTCTATACAAGGCTCTTGGATTTACAGATTTTTAATTGTTTACACAGAATGTGTGACCTCCAATAAGAAAACAAAACAAGATCTAGTTTACATCTCTGGATTGTTAATCATCATGTTTCAATAACAGATGGACAATCCTCTGGTGAGGAGGTAACATCCTGGCACAGGAAACCTGAGAACTGATGATCCGGTGCTCAGCACCTCTGTGTGGTTCCTCTATAAGCAGGAACCAAAGTTAACTAAATGAGATACTAATGATTGTTAGGGGTACACATTTTCTAAAAAAAAATTAAAGACATTTAAAAAAAAATCATTTGATATATTAACAAATTGCATTGAAATCTGTTGTGCCTTCCACGGGTACTGATTAACCTGGATTAAAGGTAAGTGAATCCCATTGTGGTGCATATGTGCAGAGCTATGGAGGTATCTAAACACGCCAAAGCAATGTCTTGATGGATATTAAAATACAGCAGGGTGCATAATTCCCATTGCGGTTGTACATGCAGATTAAATCCTACCCCGTTGTGGTCCTGGCACAGAAGTTCTAGCTGAGAATGTCCCAAGTGTTTTTACTAATTAACCGTTTCCAGAATTTCCAGTCCCCAAAGTGTGAGTCAGATTCTAAGAAAGCATGATAGTTTAACTTATTTTTAATGCACCTTCTGCTTCCTGAGCCCTAACGTTGAATTCAAGCTTTTCTGTGCAACCCTGCCAGCTAAAAACGTACTCACTCTTTTTACCAGGAGCTGAGATTTCTATCTAATCGTGCATCTGCAGGAGCTTCAGTGCTAAGAAAAACATGAAGATCATACAAGTCAGAGAGTTTCACTCTGTTTGGCAGTGAAGAAAAAATTTCCATCCATTTCCTCCAAGATGTGGACTTTGCATTTCTATTCCAGGGTATTTCTCTTTATAAAAAGATGGGAAAGGTCTTCACTGAAAGAGTGGTTTGAGATCATACACAATTCAGGCTAATAGAAGTCATCCCACTGAATGAGCAAGACAGCCCCAAGCCCTGCGCAGACGGGGCTCCCCGTGCAGAGCTCTAGGAAGGACCCCAGCCAGTGTGACTGGTTCCTCATGACCTGAAACAGTGAAGTGACTTCTTTTCTCTTGCCCTTACCTCTTCTGTACCAAAACCAAATGCAGTCAGAAAAAACTTGAGCAGCACAACTCCTCAAATCAGAGTGAACATCAGTGTTTGCAATTAACAGGTGATCTTTGCTGCCAACAGCTCACAGACATAATAAGAGAAGGCCTAATTTTTTATCTGCCTTTGGACAATTAACTAAATCAGGACTCTAAGGGGATGGAAAAGTCAAAGCCTGAATGCAGATGGTCAGCACCATGTGGGTTGGGCTTTCTTCATTTTATCTATCAGCTCCTTTCTGGTGGGGACAAAATGTCTTATCTCTTGAAGATACCCAGCCCTTTTCACACCAGCTTTTCAGCTTGCGAGGTTTTCAGGACTGACATGGGTGTTTTGGTAGTGTCAACAGCTTCATTACTCCAGCATTCCAATTTCAGGAGCAGCTGACTTGGACTGATGGAGGGAACCCACCCATGATACCTCTGTTGGGTAATGATGAAGTGTCTAAGCACAAAATCAGGCAGGTTCCCTCTCCCTGTCCTAGCTAATTGCCTGAGCCAATTTCTAGAGAAATTGGAAGCTAATACAAAAGCCAGGAAATCAAATTAATTTCTGTGAGAGCTCAAAAAACTGAAAAACTTTAAACGAGACATTTTTCATCCCTAAAGGACAGCACTTGTGGGTCACCCTGTGCCATCTCTCCACATCAAACATTTTATTGGTTTTATCTTTCTCAAGCTTGAAGGGTCTTTTTGATCATTAAAATTCAGGTGAAAACACTCTGAACACGGGGAAGGTGTGGTGGAGCCAAACTTCCTTCCGCGAGGCAGCCTCATCAAAATGCCTACATAATTGACACTTGCGAGTGATTTCTTTGGAATCCCCAAAGCATCTTAAAAAAATAATGATGGCCCTCTGTCCTTCTGCTCCATTACTCTCAACACGCTTTTTCTTTCACAGGGGCACGTGCCATAACACGGACACATACCAGGCAAACTTTGTCTGCAGAAGAACCGCTCTTTAAATCCAGTGCTGTGGTGTTTCCACATGAGCAGACTAAGAGGTAGAGAGGAATCACTGATGAGGAGGAAGTTAGTTATCCTGAAACATTAATCGTCACTGCCAGCGCAGCTGTTTGACTAGGAAATGATCTGTGGGGCCATCGCCGTCGCTTTTGGCTGCCGGTTTGGAGTTCATCAGGTGGATGCAAAAGTAAAGGCGTTGTATGGAAAACAGCAGATGCACAGTGGCTCCCTCAAATACGGCCTGGTGAGGATTCAAGGTATTTTACTTTGCTGCCCTGACCCAATCTCAGGTGGGAAGGGGATGGCTGCGGGACTCCTGATGGCTGCAGTAGGTTATCTCAGGCTGCCCCAGGTCAGGGCTCTGCACCAGGGCAGTCATGACACTTTTGCTGAGGAGCAAATTGACTCTTTGTGGTGCCAGTTGCCACTTTTGCTGTGAACGCATCATCCGTACTTCATGCCCTCTGATGATTTTCACAGAGAGACGGAAGCAGGTTTGGGGTTTATTTAACTTGGGGTTTATTTCCATGAGAGATGCGGGAGTCCTGCTAATTACTGGGATCTGCTTCCAGGGGGAAATGGAGACTAAGATGGATAGCTGCTCTTAGCAATGTCTGCTTCATTTTCAAAGACTGCTTTTTGCTGTTGTTTTTTTGGTTGCTTGTCTAATAAGTCCAGAGCAACTACCAAAGTCATTACACTCAACAGGAAATGGCTTTGGGCCACGGCAAGCTGGGGTTGTTTTTGAGCTGGCAACTGAAAATGAAATTTCTGTATGTTAATTACCAGCCCTCCCATTCCCCCACTTCCCCCCCCTTGCCCTTTGTCACATGGTGGTGCGAGTCTGCTGTTGATGGATGATATCCAAAACCAGGTCCTCTCCTCGCCGTCAGATGCGAATGACAGGCAGATCTTGACTGCTGCACAGAAGTGGCCTCAATTTTTAAATGTTTAACAAAAGCAATTTCTCATCCTAGGAAATAATGACTGGAAAAAGAAGACAAATAATGGTTTGTCACTGTGGTTTTGGCTCCATCCTGCTTTTGTGGTTCCCGATACTGGCTCAGCCATTGTCTTGCCCTGATGATTATGGCCAGCTTTTGGGGGCACGGGGCTGATGCTACAACCACCCTCGGCACACACTCCTCCATCAGCCCTCCATTTTCTCCATACAGTTCATTTTATCAGCCAGCATGAAGAAATACTCTCTCATCAAATACAGAGGGTCCTCTCTGCAGCCAGAGGCTTTCCTGGCCCTGGTCTAGATCCAGGTTGGGTGCTAATGGAGCACCAGGAGCTTGGTGCAACAGGATGAATGTCCACGTTCCAGGGCTGTAAGGGGTGCCTGGGTTTTCTGATGTTCAGAATTACATGGCAGAGGACTGTTGGGAAGAAGATTGGGAGGGAAAGGTGCCAGGAGACAGGAGAAAGGAGTAATAGGGGGATAATGTCTGGAAATAGCAAGGGAGGGAGAACAGTGACATGATGGTGGCAGGGAATGTGGGGACAATGCCCAGAGCCAGGCAGGAAGCAAATGGACTGTTCAGAGTACACTTGCTCCTTTTGGCTCATACTGCAATTGATAATCTTTTTTTAATTGGTTTTTCTTCTCTTTTTTTTTTTTTTTTTAA
>VZTU01033426.1:866976-944009 GCA_013400835.1 Zapornia atra
TTTTTTTTTGTCATTTGCCCACACTGACAGCCCTGCTTTAATCCTCAGAAAGGTAACATTTGGGAATAGTTTGCCAGCCAAAATACTAGGGGTGAGAAATGTAACAGGTTTTAGGATGAAGCTTGCTAAATTTATCAAGGATATTAAGCAGTGGATGTTCCTATGAGATTTGGTACCCTTGGAGTCCCCTTTGGGCCTGTTTCCTAGGTTCCTATCTGGAAGCACTCTGCAAACATTTAGCCTGTAAGCCTCAACAACTGGCAAGCTGATATTATCACTTCTATTTTTTTATCTAGGGAACATTAGATACAGAAAAGAGTTAGTAAAAAATACTGTTGCCAATGAATTTAGCAGAATTCCTAACTGCTTAAAGAGAAGTATGTGCTTCAGTGCCCAGGGTCATAGCCTCCCTTGTGCTCACTTGGACCCATTTGTGCCTTACAAATGACACCCTATTAAGATACCAGCTCGCCCCTTTGCTTCCTAGTTGCTTAATGTGACCTGTCTTTCCAGCACTGCCTTTCACATTCCCAGTCAGATGGCACGGGGCATTTTAATACCTTTGAAAGCTAGAGGGGTATAGGAATGCATCACATGTTATTCTTGATAGTTAATGGAAAACTAATGGGACAACAGCTGCCAAACGCCACCGCTTCCCACTCCAGACGCACACGGTCCCTCTCGCTCCCTTTCCTCTGTGCCTGTCAGCAGCATGGCAGCAGTGAGGTTGGTGATGATGGCCGTGTGCATTAGGATGCAGAGTAGGCACCTGGCCTTGGGAGCAGAACAGCCCTTCACCCAAACGTCTCCACTCTGTGATCTCATCATTTCATACAGATGGATTTTTCCAGCTGCTTTGCCGGGCTCAGGTGGCACTTCTCAGGGACAGTATGAGGGAAAGAAGAGAAGGAGAGGGAGAAACCTGCAGAGCTCACAGCAAGTTTTACTCTAGTCAGGAGCAGGAAGCGATTTGCACAGCCAGAAGTAGGGAACAGTAGTTAATGAGAGCCTGAAAACGTATTTTTTTCCTTCCTTACTTTTTTCTTTTCCTGATTTTTTTCTGGTTGTCATTCCTAGCATCCATTTTTGAAAACACATTCTGCAGTTCCATAAATGTTCAAAGCTCTTCACCTCCTGAGACAGTTACAGCATACTTTTTGGGAATGAGCAGAACACAGACCTTCATTTCCACCTTGTAGAGCAAGAATGTCTGTTCAATAAATTTTACTGCTGTAGCAGTAACTGTGGTAGTAACTAAAGGGGTCCAGGAGCTGACAGAACGTCTGGATCGATATTCTGTCAGGAGGAAAAAGAATTGCCATATGGGAAACTCTTTTAAAATGTTCATGAACAATCAACTGTAATATATTTTTTAAGGACAATAAATTAGTTGCATGGAAATATTTGTTCCTCAGAGTACCTGACCCCAATGATGTTAGGCAGATATGTTTCTGCTTCTCAAAACTTCTTTTTTTTTTCAAGTAGCACCATGCAAATCCAGAGTCAGATTTGCACAGGCAGCTGTAACCAGACTGTCACCTACTCACCAGGACTGTTTGTTCAGGTTTGCTGCTAAAAACAGTGAGTGGAGAATTATTTCTGCCAAATTTAAAAGACAGTTGAACTCAGAAAGCTTGAAGGTAAAGTTCCATGTAATTGTTTCAGATATTGATTCAGTCTCAGGGCTGCTACTAGACCTCTCTGGCACCAGAGTGGAGAAGAATTACACTGAAACCAGACCACTATCTGCATCACACACAATTCCATCCTGGACAAAAAACAGAGACTTTTGGAGGTGAGAAGCCAGGAGGAGTTGTTTCACTGCACCACAGACTTCTCAAAATCAGATTTTGGCAAGTTCTGATAAAGGAAAAACACTTCTTGCCTGTAGCTATTTATGCAAGTATGTGTCTTGAATCATCTGCAATCTCATAATTATTTGTCAACAGTTCTTCAGCTACAATAATGCATGACCCTTGTGCATCGATCCACAGGCTTGTGCGGGGCAAACCATAAGCAGCGTGTTAAATTTCCATCATTAAAGTCTCAAATACAATTTACTCCTTCTTGATCTAATGTGGGCAGCCCTGTAAAGCCTCTGTCAATGAAAACTGGCTTCTTGCACTCAGAATAAGCAAAAGGGTAACAACTTATTTAACGCCCTCTCAATCTGTCTGCTCAAAGGCCCTTTCTATTGTATTTGCTGTGGATAAAAGGCTCTGGGATAACCAAACAAACTGTTGGTGCTTATCCAAATTGAATGAAATCTTAGAAACTTTCCTCTCTTCCCCTGTGAGCAAATCCTGGCCACACTGAAATGAAAGGCAAAATTCCTGTCATTTAAATGGGGTTTCAGTCATTCAATCCCCATGTCCCCAGCAATTACTCTGTGACCTGACACCTTCCTTTTTCACATGATGAATTGTTCCTTGTTCAGGACACAGAGGGGCCCCAGCCTGGAGTGTGTGGAGAGAGCAAGGGCGAGGTGGGCTGAAACAAGATGCTCCACTGAGCCAGCCTGTCTCTGTCTGGGTACCCTGCATTGTGCCTGCACAAGCAATCACAGGTTACTGTATTTTATTGTTTTTTAGAAATTACTGGGCCTGAACGAAGTTATTTGCAGGCTGTAAACTCTCAAGGTTGGCAAAATGCTTTGTAAGAGCAGGTCTGCACATCACTACCAGGGTCTGGTGTCCTGCCTCTTTTGATGAAGCTCTAGTGCTTCACTATCTGCAAAGGGTAGCAGAGGCAAATCATAGAATCCCCTAGAATCACCTAGAATCACCTTTAGATCATCAAGTCCAAGCATAGCCTAACCCTGACATGATCTCTAGATCATGTCCTTAAGGACTTCATCTGCACCCCTTTTAAATAGCTCCAGGGATGGTGACTCCACCACCTCCCTGGGCAGCCTGTTCCAAGGCCTGACAACCCTTTCAGTACAGAAATTCTTCCTGATACCTAGCCTAAATCTCCCCTGGTGCAATGTCAAGCCATTCCCTCTCTTCCTATCGCTTGTGGCTAGAGAGAAGAGACCAAACTCACAAGGTCTGTGAAAAAGCACCTTCCTCTCACATGTAAATTCTACTGCTTGTCACCAAATTAAATAAAACAACCTAAAATAATGATCTAATAAATAGTATTGTACCTTATCTTCATAGCATTTTATGAACAGTAATTACTGATTCATTAAAATAACACGTGCAACTCTTGCTTTTTCCTCAGTGAGATGTGTGAAAGCAGCATCCACCTTGAATATTAATGGATGAATCATTTAAACAGTTTACAGCTTCAGTTCAGATAAACAATTAAGTGCAATCTGTGTCTTGTTAGAGTAAGTGGAATACTTGGAGTGGAAAAACAGCCAACATTCCAGTCGTGCCTTGGATAATATCAGAGGGTATGGGAATAAAATGGGGAAAAATAAAGTTATGGGAGCTTTCCAAGTCAATGTGTGTCCTCAGCACCTAGATCTGTTGGGCGCACAGAAAGGTGTGTAAATCACTGAAGAAAAGTCTCTCCCTGAGACTGCCTGATGCTGCCCTAGGCAGGCAGGCTGAAACCAGCACAGGATTGCCTTCTTGAAACATCATTGCCACAAGTCGTCCTACCTTCACTACTCACAGAGAGGTATGGAAAGAATGCATCCAGTCTAACATGGGAGAAGTCTAGAATTAATTCTGTCACTAGGGCCAGGTTAATAGTGCTGTCACAGCTGACCCTGGTGTTGCAGAAGAGCCTACAGTGCTGCAGAAGCCATGAGGATGCCACTGCCCTGGGCACTGGACATCAAAGGTCATACCTTCCCTAATGAAATATCCATCTGGGCTTTAAACTATGGGGAAATGGTCAGGGAGGCCAGAGAAAGGCCAAGGAAAAATAAAATTACACCTAATGGCTGTCCAGTGGCCTCTACAGGCAGGGACAGTCACCAGCCACAAGGACAACCATGGTCTCTTGGTTTGTGTGTGTGTGTGTGTGTGTGTGTCCCACCCAGCTTCCTGTGTAGAACAGAGTCTGACCATCAGCATCCTTGGCATGGTTATTCCAGCTGCACCAGTGCACGATGGCCAGAGGACAGATACCCTGAGGTGGTTTCCCTGGGTGACAAACAAGGGAGATGTCCAGAAGACATGTGAGTCATGAAGATATTGAGAGAACCAGGAGCCAGGAAAGTCCAGAAGCATGAAACCCAGTGGAGGAAGGTCCATCTGAGAGCATATTGCTGTCAGCAGCAGACAGGCCACAACATAGATCTATGATGAGAAAATCAAGAGCTTCCTGCCCTGGAAACTTTATTTCCCTCAGTGCACAGGTTACGGGCACTTTGAGCATGTGCCAGGAGGAAAAACACTCTGACCTGGGGGCACAGATCCTGCATTTCCAAGAAGTCCAGCCCCACTCCTTTATCTGGACAGAGCAGCTTGAAGCGTCGCTACTTTGAACAGTCCTACAAAACTTCAGCTAAAAGATAAAACGCTCTGCTATAGTATAAAGGTGCATGCAGCAACAAGCTGTGCTGGGAAAGCCTGAGAACAGACTTACAGCTCAGTGGATGGGATTAGCAGGGGCTGGAATTGCTTTTACAGCCTGGCTTCTCGTTAACCCTGCAGTGCACGTGGGTCTGCAGCTCCTCAGCAGCTCTGCACGAGCTCCACAGGACTCAAGACAGCTTTTGAGATGGTGAACAAACCCGTGAAAACATATTGGCAGTACAAAGGCTGGAAATGTCAGCCAGTGGTTTTCCCAAGGTGAAGTATTTGCCCATCTGTCTGGCCACAATCCTCTTTCTTATCCAAACAGGGTTGTGAAGTGTTTTCCACTAGAAATATAGCTGCCTAAAGAGCTAGGTAGAGAATGATTGTTTGTGCACACAGACAGATTTCTCCAAGCCATTTTTCAGAACCAAAACTTACAAAGATTTATTTAACAAGTTTCCTTACATCGTCCCTAGTGTACAGCTGCGTGCAGCACTTCAGGGCTTCTCTGAGTGAAAGCCTCTACTAGTTATTAAAAATAATTCATTAATTTGGTACTGCTATTGTGTCTAGGTCTTCACCATTCTGTGCAAATGCTCCCCACCTGTTGGGATGAATATTGGGACATCTGTGTTCTCATCTGCGGGCTGCAATGAGCCAGTTCCCAACAACAGTCTCACTGCATCCACATGAGGAGATGATGCAGGTTTGGTTTATTCACTAACAGGACGTGTGCTTTTCTGAACAGGAGCAGCTTACAATAGCCATAAACCATGAGTTAGGATATAGCAAATATTTTTATAGGCAAGAAACCTTTAGGAGTGGGAGCAGTTTCATTAAATGCTGAGCCAACACCTAAGGAAGACCATTTCATTATAATATTTATATTTCATGTGACCCTTTCTAAGAGAAGTATGAGTCAAAACAGAAATATTCTGATATGGGTGTTACTAGATAAGAATTTCTCCAGCAGTGTCCCAAGATTTCCTAAACACTCATAAGATCCAGCTTGTGCACTATAGCAAGTCCACAGGCTTTGCTGTGACACAAACGTGTCTGAGATTTCCATGTGCTTTGAACAGATATTGGGCAAATTCTGCATCTCCAGTCCACTAACTCCAGTAAAGCAAAATTTTTAGTTGAAAAAGAACCACAACAAAACACCCACAACTAACCCATACCCACAAACTGACTTTTCACAAGCTTTTGGGGAATTACATAAAAGAAATCAACCTCTTTTCTCTCTTATCCTCAGGGATGTCACCCAGTACCCCTCTGGAGAATACATGGTCCTAATTGGCTTGATTAAGAGCAATGCAACCATCTGCTCTGAGCAGCAATTACAAACTGATCTCAGGTGTTGCCCCCAGACTGCTTCAATTAAGAAGGGAGGAAGCCAGCTCAGACCACAGTGCTTTTAAGGGCCACTAAGGCCCCCTACAATCACCTGGGAGCTGTGATCCCTGAGATGTTAGCAGGAGAGGAGAGGCTGAGGGATGAAGCTGAGAGGATGGCTGCATCTTGGGTCTGGTGAGTTGTTGTTCTTTATTTTAGAAGCCTTTTTTCCAACAAGTAGTGCTGACTTAGTGCTTTTTGTCTCCTGCTATCAGTTGGGGAGCTACTTACCACTTTTCTGGCTCTGTGCCTTATATCTGTACTGAGAAAAGGATAGAAGAGTGAAAGAAGGGTTATTCTTAGTTCTAGGCAGGTTATGGGCTAATTTGAGGACAACAGCATTCACCATGAAGCTGGAAATTTGTAATGCTGTTACTGGTGTGAGTGCTGGTGCTGTGGGAGGGTCCTGCCCTGCAGCAGGGCACCTTGCTAGGATGTACGTGTGCTATGGCCTCAGTGCTACAGTTTATAAGCAGAGTGTTAGCAGCAGCTGAAATGAGAAGTGGGGTTTTCTGTGAGTGTGCTGAGGTGTAAACTGCAGCAGCTCCAGCAGAGAGGCAGATGGCTGCTCTGCCCTTCCCAGCTGTGTCTGACTCTAACCATCTTTCAACTAAAACAGCAGTGAAAACTTTAGTGTTATGGGCTTCAATTGGGTCAGCACCTTGTCTCAACCCTAGTGTCCTGGATGTGCTTTGGTATTTGGTAGGCTGTTGTTGTGAGGGATGCTTGTCCATGGGTGATTTAAGATGTAAACTGAAAGGCCTCTGGCTATGAAAGGGAAGGAAGGTGCAGTTGTGACTCCAGCTTAGTGTGTGTACAGGTGCTGCAGCAGCACAGACACTGGGGTGGCTAGAAACCCTTGCCCTGCTCTGAAGTTGCAAAGTAGGCTTTGGACAGCTTATTTTTTTTCTGCCTGCCCTTCAAAGGGGATGGTGGTGTGGAATATGGATGGGACCAATGCTCCAGCAGTGCCAGCTTAGGTGCCTTATCCCTTTTTGTCAGGCTAGTTTATGTTTCAAACTCATGTTGCTGTGTTCTGACACTTTCCTTGGAAAGCACCCCTCCTCCTGCAGAGAACAAAATCAGGGCTTAATATGTGTTCTAATGAAATTACTCGTTCCCCTGTACTGCATGTTCCTTCCCTGTAAGCCCCTGGTCACAGTTAGAGGGGAAACATGGCTTTTATCCTACTTCTGTTGTTGCTAGTAATAAACCATAGGAGTTGTATTAACAGAACAAATAATGACCTGCTGTGAAACTTCAGACCCTGGAAGGGGCTATTGATTTGAGTGTGCTGCCTGCAAGTGCTAACAAGCCTAGGACAGGTGCAGTGGTGTGCTTGGTCTTGTCCTGCTCTGTTGGCAGTTTACCCATTGCAAAATCAGACTAATGTAGCTGCAGAGAATGGAATTTTTTTTTCCAGCCTGGAGATAGAGATTGGGAAGGGGTTAAGGGATTTCTGTGCCCCTCAGCTGTCATGCCATCAGGGCAGATGTCCAGAGAAGTTATTGTGACTGTCCCTACCTACTTGTACTTCCTGCTGACAAGGATGAACCATGACCTGGTGTCAGGGCCATATTTTCCTATCTGCCTCTGTATCATGATGCTTTGAAGAACAGGGGTCAGATCTCCTGTCCACAGGGGATGCCTGGGGTTACAAAGCATGCACAAACACCTTTTTCCATTCTCTTTTGGGTTTTCTGCTTTCCCTAGCACCAAAGCCTGCAGGCCTGCTGGACTTCACCTGTTCTCTTCAGTGGGAGAAAGGTCTTCTAGATTGCTTCATGGGAACGCTCATGGTTCTTATAACTTGTCAGGAATAATGAAGAAAAATGATAATGTGAGCCTCTGTAAAAGGGATAAATCAGTGTAATGGAAAGGACCCAAACTGAGGGAAAAACAAAGGCCGTTGCCAAAGTTATTTATATCCTGTAGCTCTTAAGCTTCAATATTTTTTCATTTTAAGAGACCACACTTCACTGAGGATGGAGACAGGAAGGCATCATTTTGGGGCTGGTTGGTAACTAATGTGCTGGCCATCTGCTTTCCCAGTAGCTCTGGGCATTTGTGATGGAGGAGATACTATATGTTTCCAAATCAAATCTATGCTTGACCAGCCTCTATGCTGGGAGGCTTCTTCCTGTTACCCCCTTGGAGACTTGGTGTTCCTCAAGACTGTCTTCAACCCTTACAGAGGTGATCAAAGACATCAGCTCCTGTGGCTGACTTGCCCTGTGTGTGGAGCTGCCATATAATATTGCCAAGATAATAAGCTGTGTCATTGGGAAAAGTGACTATCTGTGGTGATTAGTAAAGTGCAAATGAAGGAGGGTGCAACAGAGGCTGTACTCTGGGTGGCCCAGAAGGGGTGACTACTCTGTTCAGCTCAACCACTGTGTTTGGTCATGGCAGTGTACCCTGTGATTGATCTTTTAGTCTTTGGACTGACAGCCTTATTTAGCCCCAGCCCAATTTTATGTCTGTAACTAGGTGTTAGGAAGCTCCTCTGTGGTGTTACTACACATGAAGCTGTTTGGGGGAGGAGGGAGGGTGCCCAGGCACTTCTGTCACATGCCACCAGCTGTTATAAATGTGCTCACTGCAATCAGTGAGCTGAGCATTTCATCACAACCTGCACAGCTTTGCTCAGCAGATTATTTCTAATGACTCTAAAGCAATAATTAACACCTGCTTCTGCTCTGCATAGCACCCTGTTAGCCTGCTATGCAATGGCCTCCTTTCCCCTAGACCAGGAAAATCCTGGGCCTGCTGCATCTAAAGAGATGCTGTCCTCAGCAGTTCTCACTTGGAGTGGTTGGTGTCCTGACAATAAAAGCCAACAGCTCTTCAGCTCTGCATGTTCTCAACTGGCCTGCATGGCACCAGAGTCTGGAGGCGTATTGAGAGGGCATCAAAAGAGGTGTAAGATATCAGCTCTCTTCTGTTTGCTTGGCTTTTTCTCCTCCCTGAGGGAATTAGGCTTCAGTAGTGCAAATTCACATTTCAGTAGGCTTTTTTAAAAGCACATGTTGCTCTATCCCTTCACAAAGTATAATACAAAAGGTAAAGATAGGGCAGTGAGGATTTATTTGTGAATGTGAGGAGGATCTGACAATAGAAAGTATTGACAAAGATTCTATCTGAGCAGCTATCTGCCTCCTGTGCTTACAGATCTATCCATCTGTGCAGAACCAGGCAGCTAACTTCTTGTGTTGTCTGAGGGAGCCTAAATCAAACACACAGCAAAATAAGAAAAATTGAGATGGAGTCCTGGGTTACACAACTCTGAGCAGGTTTTTTTCTGCTCAGATTCCTAGTCTGAGACTGTTTGAAGCCAGTGTGTACCTTGAGCACATAAAGATGTGCAGTAAAAGGTGAAAAACTTGGATTTCTGCTTTCTGTGGAAAAACATGATATTTAAGCCCTCTTGGGGAAGTCTCAGCTTGGCAGATAGCTGGAAGGTGAGAAAAGGGTAGAATGACTTCAGACGAAAGTTCAGACCTTGCTGCTGGATGGACTGAAAGATCCCAGTTGCATGGACCACCACATCTATATATTACTGACTGGGACAGCTTTTCAGGAGCCCTGGTCCAGAGGTGCCTCTAGGTGCAGGGAGGACTAGAGAGCAGAAGGGTGCTACCTTGAATTTATGCAGCAAAAGGATTTCCTGATTCCACATCACCTTTTTAGCATCAGCACAATGCCAGCTGTCCTATTCCCCTTTACTTTGGGAAAAGCTTTTAAGACTCTTCAAAGGGAGCAAGGCATCGATTCCTTTTTATTCCAGTGGTGCCTAAATGCCTTACTTAGTGCCTAAAGACAATAAAATTGTCTTTAGTCACTAGCTCTGTCTAGATCCTTTTTCCTAGACTGGTCTTACCATGTATTTTCTTCTCTGTTCTTTAACAATTGCCCACCCAGCTGAGCTGTAATGTTTTGTCTCACCGCAAAGGTGCGGAGAGAGATAAAACAAAAGCACTCTAGTGAGACACTGAGAAACCCAACTGTGAGCAAGGGTCTGTTCTGTGTTCACAGTGTATGTATCAACCATGCTTGGCAGACCAAGAAAATCGGTCTCTGTCCTGTATAAATATGAATGATGCAAAAGGGGAATTAGATGCAGTAAAATACCCAGGTTGTTTTTCCTGCTGCCTTGTTTACTCCCTTTCATGGGTATTAAGTATGCTGGGGAAAGGATGGGAGAGATGTATTTTTGCAGAGTAACAGTAATGCAACAGGCTTAAATAAAAAGAATACAGGAGGCTACTTTAAATTCCAATTTACTGTGGCCTTTGGCTAAAGGCACATATTTATGATGTGGTGACAATGTGGGCATGCATTAATTGTACTATCCAGACAGGAAAACAAGTTGGGGAAGACATTTAGGATGTGATTTGATGTAACATCTAGCCAGGATTCTGATACTGAAAAGTGCAGCCATCACCTTCTCCTACTAGCTCTTAGCTACACCCTCCCTCTGCTTCCATTTTGCCCACTCAGGGCAAATTAGGTCAAGAAACTGATCTTCTGGAAGATTTTGTTCTTTTCCCCCCTCCTGGCTTATCAGCTCACTGAACTGACCCCTTGAGACTCGGCAGCTGAATGCCCTGCAAGGCTGAAGAGCCTTTGCAATGCAGAAACAGCTCTGACCTTCCCCAGCCTGCTGCAGGGTGAAAGGTGTGCTGAGAGGGCTGCTCACAAGTGAGAACCAGCCAAGGGAAGGAGCAGGCTGGCTTCTCTAGAGTTACTGGGACAGTATGGTGAGGCTGGGCTCGGTGCAGTGATGTGCCTGGACAGAAGAACAGACTCCCCTTCCTCCTGGACTTTGCCGCTTGCCTTCCTCCACCCAAAGAATCTGATGTGCCACCCACGGGGTTTATTCGTGTATAATTCCTTGTAAGCATTGATGCATCTCCTCAGGCAGCTCACTTTGCGGGGGGGGAGGAACCCACAAAGGGACTAAAAGAGCTGGGGTTCAATAACCCCCCATGCTGAAAGGAGGGGAAGCTGTTAATGTGATGGACAGGGAGAAGCGGGACAAGGTGGCTGCAAAACTATCCCTGGCCACAAGAGGGTGGCCTAAGGTCCTTCCTTACTCTGGAAGGTCTTTATTTTGAGGTTAGAAAAAGCTCTTATGTGCGGTTTTCCCAACTCCAGACAGCAGCACAAGTGCTGGGATATAAGGCTGATTTAGCTGTTGTTTTCCTGCTGTGGCTTGCAGATCAAAGGGGTGTGGATGGTTTATTTGGACAAGTCTTGCATAAGCTGTCAAACTTTCTGGGTGCTTATCAGCATGATGTTAACTCCAACAGGATTGAAGGATGCTTGAAATACTAAACAGTGAGTTGTTCATAATCTCCAGCTGAACAACAGTGCCAAAGAAGCTCCATTTGTGATCTGCAGGGTTGCAGAAAGTGGAATGCTTTTCTACTTCCACTACTGAAGGAAAAAAGAAACGTAAGACTAGCTTACTATCCCTTTCTCTCCAGTCAATTAATTTCCACCTAAACTTCTGCTTTCTCCTCTGTTATCTGGTTATTACCTTTGTTACCTTAGCTTTCAGACCCCATGAGATAGCAAAACCATGAGAGATTTTTTTATGCTACTCATAGCTGGTACAGACACAACTGCAATTAGAGATGACTTTTTAGCACTGAGCCAACAGCTGAAAAAACACTGCCTTTTGATGGGTGTTTTCTCCAAGATAACTGATGTCAATCACATCATTACCATGGGCTTTGTTACTTGTTCCACAGCATCCAGCTGCAAAGAACATCCTATTGTGCTGGGGCTTTTGTTAAGGATTGGTGGAGTAGAAATGAGGGGTGTGTTGTATTTTGCATTGAACTAGTATCGTTTTAGTTTATATTTATCCTAGATTCCTTTCTTGTGAAGAACAGCTATTACTATAGCTGCTGGAAAAAGCTGCAGGGATCCAGCTGAGCAGCAGGCAGCCTGTAGTTAAATGGAGGTGAGGCATTTTCAGGGAAAGAGGATCTTGGTGCTTGGAAGCCTTGGCTTCAGAAGGGCCACAACAGGTAGCCAAGATGTGGTGGGTGAGGTTTAAGGATGCCTCAGGCGAGGCAATAGTCTTGGGCAGCAAATGTAGGAGTCAGCCTCTGTCTTGAGCCCTAAGTAAGATAAATAGGTAGTGTTGGTGGTTATGAAGCAAGATGAGAAGTGAGACTTACCTTTCTGCACCAAAGGGTAACAGCTCAAATGAGAGCTGCAATCTCCAGTCCTCCATGGAGCCCTCAAATCAAACAGCTTCACCCCACAATGCTTCTGAGGCTGACAAAGCTCATAGTAGCACTTAGCTGTTTCACCAAGCAGTGAAGGCAGATGTTCAGGCCCAGGAATGCAGACTTTCTGCAGGAGGTTAATTTTCCTTTTCATTGCTTTATTTTCTTTCCTTTGCTAGAAAGGTGTTTTGATTTGCAAAGCAGAGAAACTGTTGCATCCTGTTGGAAGGGACAGTCCTGGAGAGTGTAGGCTTTGAGAGACTGTTCCCTGTGGCTTCAAGCAGCTGCAGCCTGCCTGGGGTTTCCATGCCTGTCTGGAGACTGCAGATTGGTAGGGTACTGATGAAAAGAAGCTAAAAACCTGGGTAGCCATTGTACTAGAGAATTTGGCAAAGATGATTAACAAAAGCAGAATGGGATTCTGTTTCTCATTTCCTCCTTCAGTGCTTAATGATTACTAATGGAGAGGTATTCCCCTGGAGCCTGGGCTCTGAGCATCTTCCCTGCAGCTTGCTGGGCCTCTTCTATTTGAGTTGAGCTCTGTGTTACTTCAACTGCAACACCAGTCAAGCCTTGAATGCTAAATGCTCTCATTAGTATTGGTAATGATGATGAGGAAGATGCCTCCAGCTTTCCTTGCTGAGGGCTTTCTCCTTTGGGAAAGTGGAAGAGGGATGTTACTGGGCATGCATCCACATCTTGCCAGCCCTATCTCACACTCTTGGGTGGGATGGAAGCAAGTGAAAGGCTCAAATCTTGTGGGGGGGAATGCTGCATCCTCCCAAAGCAACAGGAAGGGAGAAGCTGCCGGTGCCTTGGCTCTCCTTAATGAGGAAGGATGCTTGTTTGAACTGAGCACTGCAGCTGGATCCCCTGGCCTGTGGGGAATCAACTGCTGCTGTGCAAGGAAAGGAGGAACAGAAAGATCAGAGCTGCTGGAGTGGCACCAACAGGGCAGGCTGGGTTGTACTGCAGTAACCATATGAAGGGGTCTCACCCTCCTTAACATGCACTGCATGCTGGCTGCAGGACCAGACCTGGTAGTGCTGTGCAAGCAGAGCAGGCAGCTGGGAGTGGAGGTGAGGAGGTATCCTTTCTCCTGCAAATAAACAAACTCCAGGCCATGGTGCAATGACAATTTTGCATGGATAAATGGACTTTTGAGGCCCTTAAACCAAAGCTTCAGGTCTACTCTCACGAGCTTGTGGCCTTTGCTGTACAGGCAGATTTCATTTTTGGGAGAAAAGTGAGACGATGTTAGAAGGGGGGGAACCTGGTAAAGGGAGCATTATGTCCCCAGAACTACCAAAATTAAACACCTTGCCCAGTATGCTTTTTGTCTAGGTGTCATCCATCACTACTGCTGTTCTCATATTCAAATGCATGTTCACGCCCTACATTTCTATTTTAAAGAAACAAAATCAAACCAGATGTAGATGTGGTGATTGTTCTGACTTGCACTGATCTCTGTGCTTATGTGAACTGTGAATTCGTGCTGGAAGAAGTGGAGTTATAACTCAGATGGTCATTAAATACCTCTGTGCTGCAAATGCTGGGGGTTTAGGCATTTTGGGAAAAAAAAACCAACCAGTGTTGCCATTATCTCTAACTTTATTCAAATTTCACATAATGAGCTGCTCTTATCTCACTAGTGAATATAACAGCAAGAAAAAATCATGACACAAGTATGCCAGTGCCCAGCTGTCTCTGCTCCCCAGCACAAAAGATCCTGCCTCTTTTTAAGTAAAACTTCTGTTTGTCTGTAGGTGAACCTGTTACAGGGTTACAATAATGGACTCTTTCAAGGGAAAACAATAAATACGGTATCAGCTGACAGATGCTGTCCTTCCTGGCTGCAGTGTTGTATCTATTATTTAATAAGATAGACATGATGTTCAGGGGAGCTGGAGCGATGAGGTGTAACTGTATCTTTCTGCACCACACAGGAACCTCCAAAGAAATTGATGGAGGAGGAAGAAGAGGAAACTTCTTTCCTTCAGGCTTCTGGTGTCTTATGACTGCAGCTTTTGGGTTGCAGCCAGGACCTCAGAGGAGTCTTTCCTGATGGATGAAGACAGAGATGTACTAAGCTCCTAGTAGTAAGTTTTCCTGCTGCTTCTGCAGCAAATTTGTTTTCTTTAATGCAAGTTTTCAGAAATTGTCTACATAAGGAAGTCAAGTCAGGTCCAGCTCAGGTACTGTTGATACTATTGATTAGAAGGAGGCATGGGGGAAACTGCCTTGTTACTGTTAGTGGCTGAAGAAGTAACTGTGGAGCAGCTCTATGCTAGAGGCATGGACTGAAAATAGATCCGCAGGTGTGGCTCACTTGAGCATCAGCTCTTCTGCAGCTGCTAGCAGAAGGTACAGTAGGGTTTTCTTAGGTCTGGCTGGAGACTTTCAGAGGAAGGTAATTCTGGCACACAGCATGGATATTACATGAAGATATGTTCTGATATAAGCTTTGAGTGGTGTATTGACAATGAGGACAACAGCTAGCTGATATTAGGGAGCTTTACAGGTTCTGGGGAAGAGATCAAAGTCTCTTCTCTAGCAGTTGGTCTGCTAACAGCAGTTTGTTCTTAGTATTCCAATATAGCTGCTAATAAATACTATGGACAGGTGTGAATTACCCCTTTGATCTGAAAGGCGATGTTCAGATATGAGATCAAATATAGCAGGTAGTCCATATGTCTAGACCGGAACAAAAATACCTACCAAACCCCTTGGTTCATGCAGGTCAGATCTGTTTCAGAAGCAGGCTTTGTGCCTGGCTACTGGGATATAATGGTGGTTTGGCTCCCTGCCAGCAGAAAACAATCCCCAACCACCCTGGTTTTGCTATCACAAGACAATGTACCCCAGGCATGCTGACTTCCTCTGATCTGGCCGTAGGTGTTCAACTGCTAGCAATTAAGTCTGCCTGAATCTCACTTCTTGGGTATTACAATTCTAAGGAAGGGGTCAGTGCCTGATTAAGAGGGCAAGGGGTTAACATGTTTAATAAAAATATTCTGTCACTATAAAAAGATGTATCCTTATCTCTGGAAGTGACACATTCTATTACCCTGGAAATGACTGATTGGCCCTAATGAAGCTCCATGGGGAGAAGGTACTGCAATATGGCTGGCTCTGGTTACCTTAGCAACTCTCTCCTTGAGAATTCAAAGCCTAAATTTATATAAAATTAGAGATCTAAAAACATCTGACAATATTCCAACAGAAAAATGCTACCCACAGAAATTAACCTTGATTAAGAAGGATGATACAGCTGTAATTGATTTGGTGTGTGCCTCCAACAGGAGGGTTTTTAATGCTTATTGTTGTCATGAGTCAAGGGAAGAGCCAGGCAGCTCTGAAGGGGCCTGGAGAAGCATCCAGTGCACATCAGTGGGAAGGCCTGATGGAGTGAAAACCAGCCAGAGAGAGAAGTAGGACAGAAACAGCTTCCATATAACTTGAAGACATCTAGCTGTGCATGTGTTTAGCTCTTGCAACCTCACAGCCATGTTACTACACTTTTCTACTACTTCTGGTGGTGTTCTCAAGCTTTTCAGCTATTGGGCAAGATATATTGCTTTGTTTCTTGAGGCACCTACTTGGGTCTTGACCTAGACTAGGAGAACTGAAGATTGTCAGTAATGAATAGGAATAATGGACCAGGCACTCTAGTAATAAAAGTAGTCATATGTGTGTTGATTTAACTGGTATATACTAATGTACTTCCCTGGATGTCAGTGCAGATAAAATCTCTTACAGTTGCTGAGCATCATCAGCCATAATAATACTGCATAACTCAGAAATTTAAGAGAATAATACTTTTAATTCTTCAATCTTTAGCTTTTAAGCACTTGTAAATCGCTTTAAAAGTGGGTATGTTGCTGCTATTTATAATAATTTCAAAGGTTATCTCAACTGACTTAGTCTTTGAGGACTGAAATGAAGAGGTGTCTGTGACCTGAGTGGGGAAGGGGAAAGTGGCAGAAGAAACTCCAAGCTCCCACAGATGCAGCTGAAACTGTTGCTGCTGGCTGGGATCAGGGCCTGAACCACTCCAGGCTGTGGAAGGCCGTGGTTAATTTTACTTGTGGAATTTGTTGCTGGGGGAGGTCAGCAGGCCAAATACTCCAGTTGGGTTTTAAATAGGGCTGGATAATTTCATGATGTCTAACAACATTTGCAGCTCTGCAAGGCAAGCTAACGAGGTTAATCAAATCTTATGCTTCAGGAAACTGCCTTTGCTGTGCAGGCCTGCTTCTGTGTAAACACTGCAAATGGTGCATTATGGGT
Organism: Zapornia atra; assembly: GCA_013400835.1. NCBI lineage: Eukaryota > Metazoa > Chordata > Aves > Gruiformes > Rallidae > Zapornia > Zapornia atra. The sequence goes on from VZTU01033426.1 coordinate 883,382, forward strand.
ATTTGCCCAAAAATATCAGGAATCTGCATCAGTGAGCCAGTCTTGTTATTAAGCTAGAATGGTCAAGGGTTTGATCAGAGATCGGGGGGAAGGAATATCTCTCATTACTTCTCAGCTTATCACTCCCTGCAATGCAACTTCCCTGGCCTCTATTAGAAGGAACCAGGGCAAATGTGCAGCCACAAAACCCTGAGGAATTAGCAGTCACATTCTGCTCAGTGATGAGTGAGCATCTTGGTGATTGCTGTCCCTGTTGTACTTAATGCTAATACTTAGGGCAGTGCTTTCCTGCTGTAGCATAGCTTGTCAGAAGCTCAGTAATAGATTAGGAAATGGTGCTAAAAAAGGAAGGTTATAGCATAGCTGGGGCAGGGCATGGCATGGCTGCACAAAGTCTTTGTTCCTTTTCTCCTCCTTCACTGAGTGAAACCAGTGTAATTTCCTTTAAATCCGTTCCTTGTGGGGCTTAGCAGCCAGCCTGGTTGCAGCAGGCTGAGCTCAGTGTGTGCAGTGGTGACTCTGGGGATGCTGCAGAGCTTGGGACCACCTAGGCTTACTGCAAAGTATGAGTAGATACTTTGCTGTGTTAATGTGGTATATCCTTAATGGTGTAATGGAGGGAAGAGCTCAGCTTTCTGTTCCTATTCTGATTGGTCACAAGGGAATTATACTGGTATCTATTGACTATTTTTTAGGTTTTATAATCTGAAAACTGATGGGCAGGTTTTGGGTGGCTGGTCTTGTTTTCCTTGCTACTTGGCTCCTGGATGTGTTGCTTGTAACTGAGAGCTGAAAGCAAATGCAGAGAGCTTGGCCACTGAACAGCTTCTCTTTTGGTCTCCCTGATTGCACAGGGTTATTGCTGTCTTCAAAGGAATCCAGAAGGAAAATGTTCCTGGCTTGATCATGGCACTAATCCAAGCTGAGCCAGGTGGGCTCAGGCTAAGTTTGGCTCTTAAGCTATATCTAACAGGTCCAGAGCCATGGGAGATGGGGGAGAGCAGAGCTGGAATGCAGAATGCATTTCTACATGTTCATTTGAAGCAAGGGCAAAAGAACGACATTGGTCTTTCCTTCGCCCTTGCATCTTAATCTCTCTTCAGCTGGTGCTGGGCATTAGCCTGAAATGTGTTAGTGATGGCTGAAAAAAGCTCAGGGTTTTCATGGGCTTTTCAATATTCTGGTTGAAATATTTAAGGCATGAATCGTAAGTGGAGTCTTCTGGACTTACCTAAATGGTCATGTCATTAAAATTCACAGTAAGACAAGGTAGCAAATGTCCAAGTTTCTCTGAATTGCAAGTTTTAGACTGCAGATATGTTCAGTGTATCACAGCAACTAGTTCTTCACCTATTCACTTATTTTTTTTTAAATGTAAAATAATAGATGTATCTTCCATTCATGGAAATGTGATTTGATTACAGCTTCCTCTTACAAATAATTGCATGGTCATCATGGAGCATTATATTTTTGAGAATTAATTGTTAAGGAGGATGACTAAGACTTCCCCTTGGCATATTTATGCCATGCTTGGGAGTCTCTAGAAATAGTACATGATGCTGACCTCTGGCTAACTCAAGTCAACAGAAGTGTGATAACCCTTGAAAAATTAAACTTTTACTGTTTGTATATGTATGTTTGCCTATAATGTATCATTGCTGTGCAGGATTGGACTACCTGGGCCATTCATATTAATACTGTTTCCAGAGCGGGTTCTCAAGTGGTTCTTCCCAGGGGTCATACTTGCTGAATAGTGTCTCAGCAGAGTATTCTCTGGCAGTCAAGAGCTTCTAATACTCTTAGCTGTGCCACTTCAAAATACCCCTGAGGACCTTTCTCTGGAGGGGGAAAAATAATCTGAGTATGAAGTTAACTGATGGTTAACTCACCTGATGAGAACTTTTTGCCAATCAGGAATCACAGAGGAAGGTGATGGCATATGTGTGTGATATTTTATGGTGTTGTAGTGGATGATAGTCTTCTGTCAACGCTTCAGCTTGCAGGCAGCAATCTGTCACAGGAACTTAGAGTGAAATTTTCTGGTTGTCTTGGAGTCAAACACTATCATCAGGCTGGCCTGCCTAGCATGAAGGATTGCAGGGACAGGTACATTGGATGGTTTTAAATTGTTATTTTCCTTTTATGCAAGTTAAAGTTACTTTCATGGTAAGGAAGTCAGTGTTGTGTGTCCCCCCCTGTTCCCCACACTCCACTGGGCAGGGTGTGCTGTAAATGCCTGTTGTGAAGGTCTGAGGTGCTTTATCTGGACTGTAACAGAGCTAATGTAAAGTATACTCTGCAGAGGTGGATGGCCTGAAAAGAGAAATGCTCTGCAGAGGGGCAATAGTCAAGGACCCAATCCTGCACCCCTATGGCATGCTTCCCTTGCCCTGTCCTGCCTACCCAAGGGATGGATATAGGGTGGTCACCAAGTCTCAAAAAACCAACAATCAATTAACTTTCAGATCTGCTTTCTGCTGTATAAATTGGGCTACAAGGTATTGATAACCACTCATCTGACCTTTTGGTAGCCTTGGTGCTTTTGATTGATATTTTTTAATCACATCTGGCAGTGAGATGCCCAGATGTACCAACTGAAACCTTATCAGACAGTCCAGAAACTCATCAAGATCTCTGTTTGCAAAGCAGGCTTTGAAATGTTTCTTTCTAGTACTGGCCACACACGGTGTCTGTCTGTCACCTTTCAGCACACTTGTCACTCAAAGTGTGTGAAGGAGCAACCTGAGCATAATGAAAAACCCTGGATAAAAGGAAATTGAAAATGAAAGTCCCTGGCCTTTGGAATTAAAGGATGAAGCAATCACTGGTTAGCTCATTTCCCCTCAGGGAAGTCCTCCAGCCTCTTGCTGCCTGTGCTGTAAAAGAAGCTTACAGTAAAATATGCAGTTCATTTTATTTTGTTGAGAGGAAGAAGGGCAAATGAAATGACCAGAGGAGAAGCAGACAGAGTGGAGCAGAGTTGGCACTTTCCATTATGTTTCAGTTGTCAAGCCAGTTAGTCTTGCTGCAGAAATAATCTCAGGTTTTCTGGCCTCTTTTTCCTCTGGACACCTGCTGCCCTTTTGCAGTCATCTATCTCCTTGCCCCACTCATCCTTGCTGGGAGGGAGAACAGATGGCTATGGGAGTATAGCTGGACCGTCAGCTTGGAGGCAAGCCCTGCCCCATTTTGACTGTGCTTTGACATCTTTGCTTCAGTGGGGAGCTTAAGAGACTCCATTTTGTAGAGCTGTTGAGACAGCATCTAGTAAACATCTATCAAGATGTATTTTGAATTGAATTTGTCAGCAGACATCTCCAAAATACTATGTACATCTCCACCAGGAACTGGTGTCACATGCTCCTGCTTTCCTAAATAGCAAGTGAAACAACTGAGCTAAAACTCCTCCTTTCTCACTGCTAATGGCACCTTCCCCCACACGCTGTCCTTAAAGCCTGCTCATGGTGGGTGTGTGATAGCTGGGTTCTGTTGCCTGTGAATACTTGGCCCAGTATTGGCCAATATATGTCCAGTCTAAGCTACAGATGCTGCTGCTTTCCCTAGCTGAAACAATGTGGTTCTAATAGTTGGCAGTGCTGAACTGCTGCACTGTTGGGAGAGGTTAGAAGCTGTTGCTTACACAGAAGCTAACAACTGACAATATTTTTAAGGGAAGTGAAGTATATACTTGTACCTGCGCTCAGCTCCCTGCAGGGGCCAGTTTACAGTCCAATTAAACAATTACAGATCATTAAACTGAATTTTCGGAATCCTCTGGGCTCTCTAAATTGCTATTTACATAATTCTACATCTAAAAGTAATGAAGATAAAGCCATTGGGTGACTGCAGAACATCCTTTTCAAGTATATGAAAAGTTAATTGTCTTCACTTTATTCCCAAGTGCAAACACTGCCTTGTTTGAGGGTGACAAATATAATTCAGGGGGTGTCTTACCCACCTGGTATTTGGAAGAGGGGATAGACTGTACTTAACTGGAGAGGTGTCTTGGAGAAAATATTATTACTCTGTACAGGTCTATCGCCCTGTGGTGTGCTCATTAAGGGAATATGAGGTTGCTGGAAGATGTAACTTCTGAAATAGCCTCTGCTAGACTTGATAGCTTAAGGAGGAGGGAAGGCTGGAGTGAACTTTCCAGGTCTAAAGCCTGGTAAAAGGGAGTTTTACCTTTTTCTTTCCTGTTTATCTGCAAGTTCATGCTGACACTCAAACAGGAAAAATCCCCTTTGCTCACAGAGGCAGCCTGCTTTCTACAACTGAATTTCAGATTCTTCTTGGCCCAAATTTGGGTAGCATTCCCCCTTTAACCCTCAAACTTTAGACTAGAAAATTCCCCCTCATCTTATCATGCTTCTGCACACTCACTTCACTAAAGTGGGAATAGAAGTCTGGAAATAAAAGGATGAAATTTCTTATAGGCCATGCTGTATTTCAGCTGGAGCTCCAAAGTGCTCAGTGCTTCAGAAAACACACTCTTCAACTGACAAGTGATGGCTTATCCCATTTTGGACATGCTTAAATGCTTTGTGAAACAGAATGGCTTAAGCATCTCATTAAATGCCTTGCTGAATACAGAGCTAAATACTGATTATTTTGCATGACTCAGTTTCTCTATCCACCCAGAGGGAAGAATAAGAGTTTTGAGCCTTCTCTACAGCATTACAAGGGACACATAATGATATCATGCAAGTGAACTATTGTACAGATACAAAATACTATAATCAGCATTAGATTTGCTTAGCTGTGGAAATCTTGGGTATTCTTTGCTGTCACTGTCCATGTTTCTTGAGCATGATGACAAAAGTGCAACAACAAAACAGAGGGGAGGGTGTTCCAGGTGGCCAAAAACTGCTGTGAACTGAAGAATTAAAAACATAAATGACTTTTTCAAATCCTTATTTTCCAAAGCTCCAGGCACAGTTGATAATTTTTTACAAAAATTAAGCCAAATCAGTTCTAAATAACAGGGCTGAGGACTGGTACCTCAGTTGTAAGAACAGTTTGTTCTGTTACATAATGTGTTTCTAGGAAGAAAAAAAAAATCATTAGAAAATGAATGTGAGGAGCAAAAATCCCCCTTCCCTGCTCTTCCCAGGGGTGCCTGTTCAGCACCTCAGCAATGCCATGATGACTTACCTTTGTACCAGAGCTCTTCTAACTGTTAGAAATTCATAGCTGCTCTTGGAGGCCCTGAGGCACTCTGGCTGTGTGCTTCTGCTCCACAGCAAGAAGTGGTCCACCGCAGGGAACAAAGCCAAGCCCTCAGTTTTGTGGCAGGAGTAACCCTTTTCGACACAGGGCTAGGGAAGGACTGATAAAGGCATTACTATCATTTCTTAATGTTTACCTGTTTTCACTGGAAACTATATCCTGGATGCCACAAATGTCAGTTGACTGTAGGCCTGGTATTTCTGAATGCTTTTTGTTCCTTTTCTGTGTCATGGCATCCAAACTGTCTGGGGTGGCAGGAACCAAGAACCAAAGACCTTGGCTAAATTTGTATTCTTACAGCTAGTGTTCAGTCTGGGATGTGTAGAGGACTTGAAGGAGAAAATGCCACAGGGCTAGATCTGACTGTTTCCAACTCTGCCTCTACTGAAGGACAGGAAGAGGCAGAGATGTTATTTCAAAGGAGAGTGAGACTGGCATGAGGAGCCTCTGGAGATTTGGTGCTGCACAGCATCTGTTCCAATCGGTCTTCAAAGTGACACTGAGTGTGTGTGCCTCTGGGACATGGAGCTTCCCACAAGCTGTGCAGCAATGCCACTACCTGTGTGCATCCATCAAGTGCCCACACCTTGATGCTGCTGGAAGCAGATGACTGCAGGGTAAGCAAATCAGCTGCACCCAGCTCTGCTGACAGGCAAACAGCACCTCCAAGAGACACAAACATCTGAGTTTACTGACACCTCACTATCCTGGACTGTCCTATGCTTCTCAACAAGTGACAAACTGCTGCAATTAGAAGCATGCTACCAATCCAAAGTGACCTTGCCCTGTCACAGCCTGTAAGATACTCTATAAATCACAAGACAGTAATTACCAGAATTAGGTGAGGGATTTGAGACTGTTCTGGGTAATAACATTGCTGCAGATCCTCCCAGAGACTCCTCAGCTCTGGGAAAACAAGATTTGGGGTTTCCTTTGGGGAAGGGCACCAGGCTTTTTGTCTAGGCACATTTTATGACTATCCAGCTTTCCTCAGCTTGCCATGGTGGTTGCTGGCTGGTAATGGTCTCAAGAGGCTCTTCAGACTTCAACAATGATACTTTATTTACAGCATACTTATGCTTGGCTATGATCCTGAGAAGGTGGTCACATAACCTGTAGGTTGGCATGAAAGCTGAGATTGCCAAAATATTGTTTTCCTGTTTTCTGCACTGTTTCAGGGAGGCTTTTACTTTAAAGGATAAATGCACTTGGCAGCATATCTATGTTTGCAACTGTAACAGTTAAAGAGGCAGTACCCATGGCCATTTGGCAGGGCTGAGAAGTCCACAAGAACACAGAAAAGGACCAGTATTGCTTTTCAAAGTGGGAAACAACACTTTGATAGGTGTACATTTTCTTGGACTCACACTTTCAGGTGGATTAAAGCCCCTGAATCAGCTTATACTTTGTCTTTTTAACTTAAGGAGGACTTAACCTGCCTATGGAAATTAACATTTTCTCAGCCTCAGAAGATGTGAGGACTGGGGATTCCCAGTGCAGAAATGTGAGTCAGTTGCTGCCCCCAGCTGCCTACTGCTTCAGAGCAGCTCTAGCTCCCCTGAGACATGCCTTCTGGCCTGACTAGGAGGATGAATTGGCACCAGAAGTAATAAATAGAGAAAAGGGTTGTCTGGAAGAGGAATGGGGAGACCCTTGTAATTGCTGTTGAAAACCTGCATGCCTGCTGAAATGTGTTCTGTGTCATCTTCTGAGTTGAGACACTTTTAGTGCTTTTACTAAAATTTCTCACCAACCAAAAGATAGCTTTTCATTACAAAAATTTCATGTTGGTTATAGAAGACATCATTTCAGCAGTGATTCAGAAATAGATTAAACTTCCATCCCCCAAAGCAGGTCCACTAAAACCCCTTGAACTGATGCAACTTTGAAATCTTGTTCCATTGTGAACCTCTGCTCTTGTGGTTGTTTTCCTCCAGTGGACTTGTCTGAAGCTGATAAAATACCAGGCAGGATGCTCACCTCCAGCTGTGAGCATCAGCTTCATGTGCCTCATGCACACTCATGCTTAAAAGGGTAGACAAGGGCAGGATGAGGGGGAATGGATGGACCAAAGCAGAAGGAGGGAAGGTTTAGATTAGATATTAGGGGGAAGCTCTTTACAGAGAGAGTGATAAGGTGGTGGAACAGGCTGCCCAGAGAGGTGGTGGATGCCCCATCCCTGGAGGTGTTCAAGGCCAGGTTGGATGGGGCCGTGGGCAACCTTGTGTAGATCCAGGCCTGGAGGTTGGTGGCCCTGCCTGTGGCAGGGGGGTTGGAACTCTGTGATCCTTGGGGTCCCTTCCAACCCAGTCCAGTCTGTGATTCTATGCTTTACCAGGCAGCTACACTAGGCAAAGATCAGTCTATCCTGTCTGGCATGCCAAATAATAGAGGCTGTGTGCTTGACATAGGTCATGCAAGTGGAAGATACTCTGAGTTATACTCTCTGCTCCTGTGCCAGAACAGTCTTTCAGGGACCAAACCTGAAGTCCTTGCCTCTCTTTTTAAAAGGCAGGGGTAAATCTTGCATCCTGCTTTCATGGATGAGATTCTGTACTCTCAGACTGACCTGCCTGACCCAGGATGTCTGTTGTAGAGGCCAGGGGCTTTTCAGTGGGGTTTTCCTAACAATAGAAGAACTTCAAATAAAGCCCCTGTTCATGGAGATGTGTAGCTGAAACTTCTCCCAATTGTTCAAGGAAGGAAGTTAAACCTTAAGAGGAAAAGTCTGCCTTTGAGTCATGTTTCTTCTACTTCCTATAGCTATTTTGGAAGCATAGAAAGGGGATAAAAATAAACACAGGACTTAAAGGTTTTTTTTTCATCCAGCATTGCTAATGCCACCAGGAGCTCTGCCATTCACTTCAGTGGCAGCCCTTAATGCTGTTTCATTTTGGCTTGCCTCTAGTGCTGTGAAGCAAATTGGTGTGTTTTGGCTTTGCCAGGTGTCTTGAGCCACACACTCTCCTGCTGTTGTTCCTCTCCCCAGGAACTGAATGTGGACTTTTGATTTATGAGCTAGTTGTAAGGTGATTTCATCAGTGAACAGGGCAATTCTGCACAGTCCCTGGGCTGCAGCAGTCTGCATATCCCCAAACTCATGGGGTCACACATGTTCAGGTAGAGAAATAACAGCACTGCCCTTGTGTAAAAGACTTGTATAGATGTAAAGGACCTCAACATAAGCACACTCTGAAGTCATGCTTGTGGTGGTGTTTTGCAGTAGGAATCCAGAATCTGTAGGAGTGTTACTAGTATAGGAAACCTGCAGTGTGATGTACTAGGTCTGTCTTTGAAAAGAAGCAAGTTTGCAGTTGTAAATATCAAGGGGGTGCTTCTTTCACTCCAAAAACCTCCTTGTTTTTCCTCTGAAAACAGTCAGCTCTGTGTTGCTGGATGTCTCCCATCACCAGTGTGGATGTTCTCTAGGGTTGAGGGTACCAGAGCTGGAAATCTGCAGCATTTTTATTTTGTTGAGATACTTAGTGGAATTCAGCTCCTGGAGTTACATGATATACAAAGAGTTTAATCTCCTTTAAAAATTTCTAAAAAATGAAAAGACCTTTTGGACCCTCGTGGCCCTGATTCTATCTTTTCATGGGTGGTGGAGCTTCTTTTTTCCCTGATTAACTCTGGGTAACTTCTCCCCCTTGGTAATTTGCTGACTGCTAAGGACATGTAGAGAAATCTGCAGGCACAGGCTTGTTCCTGTGTATCACCCAGTGCTTTTTCTTTAACCCTGCTGTAGTATTTCTCACCTGTCCCATGCAGCAGATTTGGGGAAGCTGTACAGGGCCCAGGTCTGCAATTACATTTATCATGTCAGACAATGTAGAAAATCATGTTGCAACAGAGCAAACTACTAAATCACACATAATTATTCTGATAACGATTTAGGGAAAGCGACAACAACTAGGGACCTCTTTCATCTCCCAAGGTTAAATATCTTAGAGGTATTTGATCACCTTCTCCTCATGTGAAAGTAAATATTTTCTGCCTGGCTTTTTTCCCTGCATGAAGCAACTCCAAGAAAAAGGTTTAAAAAGTTTTGCTTGGTTATGTGCAGGAAAATAAAGGAGGATTGACTGTCTCCTGATGTGTACAATATGGAGGTCATCTCCTGTTGTGCTGGGCTAGCAAGAAGAGGGAACACTGCAAAGCATGTCCCAGTGCATGGCAGAATGCAGGTGTGAAATGGGGACTGTCCCTGTGTTACAGGTGATGTACACTGAAATAAAGGACCTTGCCTGAGACTGCAAGGAGTCATTGATGAATCTCAGGGTTACGTTTGGGTTGATCCCAAATCCCTGCCCCTGCCAGAAGAACCCTGAGGCTGGCATCCTCCTTTCTTGGTTTCATTGATTTCAAAGCCAATGTTGTTGGTAATTGAAATGTTTGTTTCCTTGTGTGGGAAGCTACAAGCGTGTTATCTGCAGGACCAGAAGAAAAGGCTCTTTGAGCTTAATTAGCACCCCCAGCTCTCCAAAATAGCCTTTCTACTGCCCTGCAATATTTAAACTTCAGCTAAAAACTGTCAAGGAGCTGCTGAGAACCAGGAGAATCTCACTGCCTGAGCTCTAACAAGTCTCCTTTTTCCATGGCACTTGCTTTGGCTTGTAGTAGCCAAAGACAGAGCAGGCAGCTCAGAATCATGTACCTTGTCCTAACACTCTGTCCTGTTTCAGGTGCAGGGCAGCCACCCAGTTACATGAGCAAGACCACATCCCTCCACTGACTTCTCTAGACTTTGATGCTCTATGTGCTGGTGGCTGGCTGGGCTCCAGGATAACGTGCTCACTCTAGTGTGCTGGGGGTATCTGAGCAAACAAAGTGAGGCTGTGAAGCTAGGCAAGGGCTTGCAGCCTTTGGCAAAGCTGTTTCCAAAGGTCAGATCTGGGGAAAGAGGAGGAAACCCCACCCAGGCTGTTTTCCTTGATTATATGGTTTTATGTCCAGCAGTGGCGCTTATCTCAGAGGAAAGGGTGTGGAGGCTTTCTAAACAGCTTGATTCTCTTCTGATTTTTCTCACCACTGGGAAGATTGTGTGTCTCCTCACCCTCCTCCCTGTAGCTCTGACTGCTCCAGGTATTTCTTAATTGCTTGTGAGAAGGTCTGCTGGAGGTCAGTTGCAGGAGAAGCAGGGCTTCCAGGCAGGTAGGGGTATCTGCCCCCCATTTTTCCCAGAGAGGCACAGCCACAAAGTCATTTGTCTGATGAAAAAAAATCAAAAGAAAATCAAGGTGGCTTAAGAAAGCAAAAAGTCTTCAAGAAAAAATTGGGAAAGGAGAGCATTAAGAAAACCAAACCCCTTGTAAATAGTGTCACTAGATATACTACACTCTGGCTAATTAATCAACTGCATTAATTTATTCATTTGAAAGCCTATCACATTGGTAAGTGGGGGGAGCAGTGGGGAAGGTACAATGAGGAAGCTGCTGTGCATCTGGGTGGTGGGCCTCAAGCAAGGGTTGTGCTGTGAACTGCTCAGCCTCTTGCCATGTGTCCTCCATGGGACAGGGACAAAATAAGATAGGATGGCTGTCTGGATGCCTCTAAGGACATCATGACTAGCACAAAACCCAGTATTCCTGTGCCTGTGACTTGCTGGGAAGTCCTTTGGGAGGTTGAGGGCTGGGTGAATGTGATCAACCAGTGTCAAGCTGAGCAGTGTGATCATGTGTGACTTTTGGAGCCTGTTCCCCACCTGCACATCACCAGCTGCCACCTTTTGCTCCTCAGCAAGCCCACATGAGCTGGCCACCTGCCAACACCCAGATAAGTCACTAAAACTAGGGATGAGGGGACTCCCTGTGACATGTTGGTGGGCTTGGAAGGATGGTGCACTCTGGAAAGATACTGCATTAGCAAGGGCAATCTTCCTCCCCAGTGCAAAAGAAGGGATGAGATCTGTACCATGACAGCTTCTGATAAGGCAGTTAACTTCATGCCTGGACCATTGAGTGCTTTACCCTGTCATGGGACAGTCAAGTGGGCAAGGTATTCTCAGTGCCACTATGTCCTTGTGTTCCTAATACGTGTACAAAAGTTGGCCTCACTTAGGACCTTGTCTTGGCATAGACTGCCCAGTTTTAGGGAGTGAGGATGTCAGTCTGAATACATACTTGGCATTGATGGGACTGTCAGTGCTGATGAATTAACTTTGGAGCTGTCTCAGCCATGCAGCTCCTTAGAGGACACCTTTGCTTTTTTCCCCAAGGTGATCCTTATGCCTTCATCACTAACATACATGATTATGACACCCATCCCTTACTGAAGGCTTATAACTGGTATATACCAGTCAGTTTTGCATAATGCCATACTGGATCCACATCCCCAGCCAGGCTGTTGACCCTCAAAGTAACTTCACTGGACTCAGTTTCCCAATCTACAAAAAGGCATTAGTAATACTTAGAATCATCGAATATCTGAAGTTGGAAAGGATCCATAAGGACCACTGAGTCCAACTCCTGGTTCCATATAAGATTAGCCAAGTCAGAGCATGTGACTGAGTGCATTGTCCAAAAGCTTCTTCAACTCAGTCAAGCTCAGTGCTGTGATCACTTCCCTGGGGAGCCTGTTCCAGTGCCCAACAACCCTCTCAAAGAATCTCTTCCTAATATCCAACCTAAACCTCACCTGTCATAGCTTCATACTGTTCCCTCAGGTTCTATCCCTGCTCACTAAAGAGAGATCATCACTTGCCCCTTTTCTCCCTCTCACCAGGAAGCTATAGTCTGTGGTAAGGTCTTTCCTCAGACTCCTTTTCTCCATGCTACTTCCTCCTTAAGATGCTGCAGATCATCACTTTTGTTTCAAAGGTGCTCTGGGCCCTTAAGATGAAGCTCATGGTTCAGCTATGCTGCCTTTCTTCGAGTTATGTCATTCTATTTTATGTTATTTGCAGTCCTTTGTATGGTAAGATGCTTCCTTGGGCCCTACTGAAGAATAGGTGCACCTGTGACAAAGGAATTTCTAGCAGTTATTTATCTACCCTTCTGAATGCTCATGGTTTATGTATGGGTGGGGATTATTTCTCTGCTGCCTCTTGCTCTGGGCTTCAAAGATGGGAACTGTCTATTTTTCAAGGTTTTGCTTAGAATTAATCTCAAGTCTGCTTTCAGTCCTGGAGGTAAGGCGTAGCAGGCTGCTGCACAATGGGATGTTTAAAGAAGCAGTTACAAAAGAGACAGTGTAGATTTATGTCATACTTAAAAATAAGGATTTCACTAGAACAATGATAAGTCAGTAATGTTTGCAAGACTGAAGGGGCTCTTCTAAGTCATTAAGTCAGACATGGTATTTCATAAACCTATTCATCCATTTATCAAATTCATTATATATGACAAGAGGGGTTTATGGGGGGTTTGGTGGCCCTTCTGTGCATGACATACACTTGTTAACCCTTTTCTCTACCTGGGTTTCTGTTAGGTTGTCTGGTAAGAGAATTGGGTCCCAGGACCTGGCAATTGTTTCTACAGCCAGCACCTCTCCAGTTCTACACCATGTGTGTGCTCAATGGGACAGAGTGGAACAGGAGAGGGACCTTCTCCTGTTGGAGCTCTTTAGAAAAGCAGCACACATTTATACTAATAATGGTGGCATTTTTAAATCCTATGTAATTTGTAAATGTACATTTCCATGGTAACACGTAGGTAGTGAAGTAATCCTCAATTCATCATCTTCCATGAAATTCCAGCAACTATTCCTAAACATTCATCCTTTTCTAATCCCAGAGCTGTTGCCATGGAAATGATCAGATAAGATACAGGCCTTTAGGCAGATGGGTCTATAAAGGATGCTAAATCTTGGTCCATTGAAATCTACAGAACTACTTAGTATTTCTTATTTAAAAGAAATGTAGCTGGCAGTGATTATTTTTTTTTTATTGTTTCAAGATTAAATTAACTCCACTTTACAAAAGGCTTCATTTCAAGTGACCCCTGGGAAATAAGAGTATCTCTGGTCACAGATATGTCCCTTGGGTCTCTTCTCCACTGGTGAGCTCCTGTACGGGGGCAGGACTCCTGATGGTCCTGTTCACTGCACCAGTGCTTCTGCTCCTCCCTCCACATATAAACAACTCAAATTCTTACCACTATTGCTTGTGGTCTGGGTTTTAGGCCTGCTTTTCCCATATCTTGTTCTGCAAAGGAGCTTATTTTTATTATTTTACCATCTATCGGAGCAAAGGGCAGCATCCAGGTGACTACAGCCAACACCCAGAGGATTGTTGCTTTCCAGTGTATTAAATTTTCAATTCTAGAAGTTGCGTGGGATGAGAGGTTCACATGTGCACCTTCTGACCATGTCTCCAAGCTGGACCCAGAGGTGTGTAGATTGTTAAAATGGGGGTTGGTTTCTAAGTTGAATGTTCTTAAGTCAGAGGTGTCTTGAAGGCTGTGTGTCTTCTGTCTTCAAGAAATTTTCATGCAGGAGGAGCCATTTTTACCTTCTGAAATCAAAAGGAGAGCTTTTCAAAGACACAAACCACTCATAGGCACTGATTTTGCTGACTTCTAATAGGGCTGGGGATCCAATTCCCATATATACCTTAGGCATTTTACTGCAATCTTCCTTATCTACCTGCACACAAATACCCATAAATTAATCTGAACAGCAAACATCTCAATGCAGTGCTTTTTTCTTTTTTTTGGTATTAGCTTTTAGGGACAGATCCTGATGGTAAAAGGCACACCACTATGGAAATGACAATGAGAGGGGGCTCTCTAACCAATCAGCTGGCATGTTACCAGTTTTTTTTAGTGGAAGTTATCTAGTGAAAGGTTGGAAAATTACCTGATGTGATATGTAAGCTGGTGAAGAGGTGTGAGTGGTCCTCATCTGCACCAGTGCGAGTCCACCAGTGTGGGTGCAGCTGCTAAGGAAGGTCAAGTGGATGTTGTCAGTCCTGAAGGACTAATGAGAAGTGGAGATAGGATGTGTGGAGTTAGAGTGAGAAAGTAGATGGTTGCAAATATCATGCCAACAGGGATGGTTTAACTTGAGGACAGGAAGAAAGTGAGATGAGAGTACTGGAACTGGAAAGCAAGCAGGAGAGGAGGAAGTACTCTGCCAGAAGCTGTTCAGCATATGAAACTCCAGGGAGAAGGCCAGGAAATATTACCAACATCTATCAGTGTCTGCACAGTCTGTTCCTGCATTCCCTCTGCAGGTTTCACTTTGCTCTTTCCAGTGTGGTGGCAGTTTTGTTCTCATTATAGGGTGGAAATTACAGAAATTATAACCCCGGAGCCAATGCCTTGTCCCTACCAATGCTGCTGGCAGTGGCAGTCCAGGGCATGGGACCTGAAAACTTCTGCAAATCAAAAGCTTCACTATTTGCCTTCTTGGAGTGGTATTTTGAAGATTCCCTGTGGATGACCTAGTAATGCCCATTAAAAAAAAACCTCCATGCAATTCTTTACAGAGCTTAAAAAAAATCAATATCAGCAGCTCTGTCTGGGTTTTAATCATCCACTGGCACTGTTTATTGCCTAATAATAATACTGCATGGATTGCAGCTCCTGTGCCAAGCACACCGCAGCCTGGGAGGAAAAAGGGGGAAAACAAATTCCATAAAATCTTGCCTGAGGATGGCACTTGAGACAGGCAAGAAGGGCAGCCAGTGGCCTCCACCAGAAAATCTGGCCAGTCTGATTTTTTTTCCTCACAGAGGATGCTAATGGCATTTACCTATATGGTGCCCTGAATCAAGGGACACATGGACCCCATTTATTTTTTCCAGCTTTAGCTTATAGATGGGGGAGGAGTGTTAGGAAGGGGCTGAGTCACAAAAGATCACAAACACTGGCAGGAATGGGACCCAGGTGTCCTGTGCTCTGTTTTGCAGCTGTAATTCAGAAGATGGTATTTATCTAGAGACAACCAAGAGAAGTTGAGGAGAAGGTTGGTGGAGAGAGGGTGGGAAACAGAGAAAGGCAGGGTGTGATGAGCAGAGTGGGAAGGAACAAAGGGGCAAAATAGGCAGCAAAGTAAGATGGCAAAGTTAGAAGGACAATTTCTAGTGTCCTCAAGTTAGGAGTCAGAGGAAGAAAGGAGTTTGGACTAGCAGGGGAGAAGAGGGACTAGAAAACAGAAGGTATCTTGAGATGGTACTATATAGCAGGAACAGCAAAGATTTCATACTGTAGTAGGCACTACAGAGCTACAGTCTGTGTCTTTGTATCTGCTCCTGGAGCTCAAGTGAGCAGGGCATCATCGGAGCCTCCCACATTACTGCAGGAACACTGAACCTTCTGCAGGGAAGGGAGACATCCATCTCCAGGGAGACAGTTTGGCTAAAGCCTCAGACAGCATCGCAGTTCCTGCTATTACACTTCAAGCAGCAAGCTGCTGTGACTTCAGTAAGACTTAATAAGTTCCCTAAAATATCCCCTTGACTAGGTCTGGCTGTAATTGCTTTGATTTGCAGATGTACAAAAACGCAGATGAAAAGTTAGGTGTGAAACAGGTGCTTTCATGCAAATGAAAGGATGGGAAACCAGTGAAATTTGTCTGGCTTCTCTCCCTCCCTTTCCCTTTAAAGACACTTACCTGCTTGCTGCAGTCCTGCCCAGACACCGGTTGGGGATGGGCTAGGACTTTCAAAGTGGCTGGAACTGCTGCATGCTGAACTGTGCTTTTGTCCCTGTGGTGCCTGACCCCTTTCTTTCCCAGGGCTTCTAGGAAAGGGCAACACTTCTGATTCTCACCTTTCTCTAACCTGCAGGCACACAAGTTTATTATCAGCTTTCAGAAAGATTTGTGGCCTTTTTTTTTTTTGTTGCTAGAGTGTGTTTCTTGCCCTCTCCCTCCTCCCCTGTATGTTTCAGGGACAGTAAGGAAGAGCTGCAATTCCCTTAAAACCTCCAGCACAAAGAGATGGAGGTGTCATGTTGAATTAGGGTTTGGCAGAAGCAGTGCTGCTACCTGCGAAGTGAAAAGTGCTGACCCTCAAATGCCAGAGACTGGCAGGCACTTGTCTCCCACCAGCCACTGAAACATTTGATTCTTCCACTATATACCTGATGTCAAACTTCCTTCAGAAGTGAGGATGCTTAGACAGGCAAACATTAGCCAGGGTTCATAACTCTTCATGAACCACAAAGACTTCCTGGAGGGTCCTGATTTCCCTCTTAACCCACAAGGTCACTTGGTTTGAGGGACATGGGATCCTTTACAGGGTCAAAGCTGCAGAAAGACTTTTTCATGGTAGAGTCTTTGCGGAGAGTTTCCCAGCCGTTTTATTTTCCCATCGTCACTCAAAAGTGGGGTACACTACAGACTCTGGTGCTACAAAGACTTTTTGGAAATATGGTGGTAAGTGCTATCACCAGCAGGTCTGAACCCAGAGCCTCTGGCATCATCTCTCCTGTCTAAGCTCAGGCAACAGCATCTCATCTGATAGCTGCCAGAAATTATTTTCTACATTTAAAAAGGAAGTCCCACTTTCTCTAGAAGTAAAACACTTGGAGAGTTTGATAAGAGACCCATTGTTATCTGTGTTTTAAGGCAGATGCATCTGTGTGTGCTCACAGTCAAGTACATGCTGAGCTGCCCAGAGTATTTTATAAGCTGTGTCTGCAAGCTGAAAACTCTGGAACAAGTAGCTTATCACTTAAGCTGCTTCGAGGATTTAGGATGGTTTAAATTACTTAAAGTGCTCTGGGGACCCGATCCTGCACCCACTGAGACCACTGGTGATTCTGTTGGAGACTTACAAGGGACCAGGATTTGGCACTTCAGGCTTAGAGAGCTGAAGTGGATAAACCCTTACGGCCCTTTAGAGATGCCTAAACCATTCCAAAGCCTTAGACCCCTTTACAGCCCACAGAGGTTGGCCAGTGATGGGAGTGCCTCAGGAGTGCACCAAATGCCTTGTTGCTGCTTACATTGAGCACCTTGTCCAGCCCCTGTAAGTGCAGCAACTCATCCCTTTTGCATTTCATACTGACAGCAGAAGTCCAATCCTGCTCATGGCAGAGGCAGCAGCAGAACTGTCCTACTGAAGTCAGCGACACAAAGAGAAATGAGGTGCTTTGCACAGAGCATTTGCAGAATCGCTTCCTGGGAGTTTGGCTGGGGATAACTAGGCAGGAGCAGAACTGGGCCCTGGGATGGCAGTTCAAGTGCTTCCTCCTTTTGATTTTTGCATAAGGAGTCATCTTCAGTCATTTGGATAGATTACATTAAAGCACCGTCATTTCCTAAGTTCCTGTCTTCCTTCCACATACGTCTTTGATTATTTAAAACCATATTTAATACTGATCTTTCACTTCTCATCTAAGAAAGTACCAGCATGAATCCTGGCTTTTAAGTTATTAATTAAAGTACCAGACTTCTTTTCTGAGAGGTCTCTCATGCAGGAAAAAAATACCCAAGCCTGAAACTTCAATTTTTTTTTTTCAGAATTAAAAGAAAAATCAAGAAAAATGAAAAGGGAGCATTTATACCCACTGCAAACCAGAGGGGAATTACTGCTCTGCAGAGATCCAGCCTTCCATTTGTGTGCAGGCCTGTTCTGCTTTTCGTGCGCAAGTGGAATGTGATCCCAACTACAGTGACAGGCCGCAGCGTGTTAGGGACCTCAGGCAATGTCGGCATGGCCTTGTGGGCACAGGAAAATTATCATCTGCTGGAGACATGTGAAACTGAGGGGCTGAGCCAGACCTCTTCCACATAAGACATGCAGTACCCAGGGACCTTCAGCAATGCTTCAGAATTATGGCATCCAAAAAAGAGGGTTTTTAATTTCTCTTTCTAGCTTTCTTCCCACATCCCACCCTCATGGGAAATGAAAAAGGAGAAATCACAATCCTTAAGAGAAATTTAGTGATCCACAATATAAGATACCAGGAGATGATTTCCTGAGTTATCCCTTATTGTACAGGACTTAAGAGGATCTGGTATTGTGGATAATAGCATAGAGATAGCTTTAATAAACCACCTTGCTTCTGCAGCAGTTGCCCACTAAGCTATTTCTCCCTTTCTGGATGCCCTCACCATCTCAGAAATCTCTTGTGATTTGGACTCCTGTCTCAAAAAAGAGAGAAGAGATGCAGCAAAACCAGGAGGGAAGGATTCTGCTCCCAGGGGGCTCCAGCATTTACTCTTTTTTTTTTTTTTTACCAGCAGCCTCTAGAATATATTGAAATCCTGTTGGAGTAAAAGCTGAAAGGGCTGGAGAGAAGCCTCCCAGAACCATCATATCAATAGACATGCCCTTGTGATATGAAAAAGAAAATGTAGTTTAAACACTTTTCTGCTCAGTAGAAGTCCCTTCATAGCACACAGTAATCTGAGCAGACTGACTAGAAATGTAAGTCAAAGACTAACCTGTTTTCATTTCTATATCCACCAACCTAGATGATATATTCTAGATTTATAGTGGATAGCTCAACAGTGTCCCCTGAAGGATGTACTGAAATAAGAGAGGTTAAGAGGTAAAAGATGACACAAACCAGGAAAACAAAGAACAGGGAGAAATTTGTGAAAATAGTTCTAGCTACTCTCTTTGTAACGATGATGGAGTTCTGTGGTTTTATAGGAGATCAATTAGTAGTGATGTCAAATTAGATGGGATTTAGCTAGTTGTTTCCAAGAAACCTCTCTGCATTTCTGGAGGGCACCACTGTAACAGAAAGGTCTGGTGCAACTTCTTCAGGTGATCAGGGAAGCAATCTCTTTGTAGGGTAATATCATTAAAAACCACTATCCTGCTGCACACAGAGGATGCACTCAGCAACTATCCAGAGGGCTCCAGGATGTAAAAATTAAAAAATAGCCAGACTGATGGTTGCTGAAGTAATCCAGGCAGACCAAAACAGGCCAGGCATCGAGAGCTTTGCTAGCCTCCCTCGTGATGTCCCTTGGTGCCACCAAGCACATCTTGGTCTGTGGGCTCATTCAGGAACAGATGTTTCTGCAGCATCTTCCCTTGAGCACTGAGACATCTACACAGAGCTGGGATTGCTCTCATGCAGCCGTGTTCAGCTCGAGGCTGTGATCCTGCAGCGAGCTCTCTGCATGCACTGCAAATTCATTGTGGGAATGTGGCTATCAGTAACAGCCACAGCAGGATTAGGAAGTTCCTTCTATTCATTTAATCATTGTGGCTTTTTTAAACAGCATCAATGAGGCTTTCATTTTTTTTCTCACAAAGGAGAAACAATCTGACCACGATGCATTCAACTCTGGTAGAGTTTTCTGTAGGGAATTCATTTGCTGAGCCACTGTGTCCATTGGCACTTTGCAGTAGTGCCAGCACTTGGTAAATATTGGCCAATGTGCCTCTAAGTACTATTAATGAAGTTAATTAGCAACAAAAGTTTTCAAATGTGAAAAAGCTATAGGCATAGCCATGGTTCATTAAGCTTCCCAGAAGCTTCAAACAAATCTTAAGTGCATTTCTCAGGGAAAAAAACCCTCAACTTTTTCTAAACAGTCGAAACATTTTAGCAGCTCTGCTCTACTTTATGAAAACAGCGTCTAAGAATATTGGCATCCTCTCTGCAGGCAAACTTCACTGAAGGAGAGAAGGAAGAATGAAAATAGAAAAGAAAAATGTGCTGTCTAGCATTGTGGGTTGAACAAGAGGCTGGTTTCCTTCGCCTTCCACATCTCCAATGTGTAGGAGGATCCAGGGATGCCAGAAAGTTTTAGATAATCCTTGTGGTCCGTCAGCCTTTACCCTCTTTGCTCAGCTTTGGAACTGGGGTGCTGGCAAACCTCCATTGGGTCAAATTGTCTCCCAGATCAGCTGACAAGGGACACCACCACTCCTGAACATGGGCCAACACAGCTTTTTGTCATGAACACCAAACTCCTCTTACATGCTCAGCAGGCTTCCAGAAGCTTGCCTGCTCCACAGCTGAAATCCTTCACCAGCAGAGTCACAGAGGAAATAACACGTGGTCAAGGTGAGGTTGCCACTAGGGACCACTGATTATTTTTCTCTCAACTACTAGCTTCCTGGCTGGTACAAACAGAATTACTCACAGTTCTGGGGAGCTCACCTCCTCACCTTACAAAATAGATTCAATTTAAGAACATAAAGCATTGCTTGGTGAACAGGGAAGGCCTTTTGCTTTGCAACACCCTTCGGTATAAGGAAGACCGGTCCTGCTGCCCTGGCACGGCCAACAGTAGAAAGTCTGCAGGTTGTCCTGGGGAAATACTTACCTGCAGGTAACCTTAGTGATGACCCCTCTTCTCATTTCAGATGGAGCTGATGGAGCATTTAAGAGGTATTTAGGAAGGAAAAGAGTGTAACCTTTTTAATAAGCAATTTGCCTATGACAGTGCTGGTCAGTCCAGCGTATCCTTCTCACATAATTAATCAAGACCAAGTGCTAGATTTCCTATCGTCCTATTTAATAGCATTATGGCAATCCAAGATTTAAGTCAGTGCTTTAATGTCCCTGCCTTGTTTAATACCATTACTGCATTATAGATTTAAGGTAGCACTTAGGTTGGGTGGTAAATTTTCAAAGCAATGCCTGGGATTTAATGTCAACAAAAGTTCCGCTGCTAGATCTTTGCCCTGCTTTGAAAATGTTGCTCTTAACCTCCTACCTGCTGCTTAATACTTGAGCTAAATGGGATACTCTTAGGGTACTCCTAAGAGTCGTTTTAGTCCCTGGTAAACAGTAGAAACACTTCACCCTGATGGAGACTTTCTCATGGTGCAGGTCTGGGGTGACAAAGACACTATGCTCACCTCTTAAAGCTTTTCATTTGAACTAAACTGATTTTATCTTGACTGGTAGAGAATAGGGTTCATGGCAAGCTGTAGGAACTGGGGGTAGGGAAATACCAGATACCTACTCTCTCCCTTCCCCATCCAGGAGATGCAGGTTTGCACGGAGCTGGTGCTGTTGCTGCTTCTTTGTGCCAATGTTTGAAGACTTTCTGATTCAGGTGGTGAGATGGCACCGACACCCACCGGACAATGTGTCTTCTCCTTTGCCTGTGACTCTGGCTTTCTCTATTTTTAAGTCTAAGATGGATATAGTGATTATTCCTTTAAAGTCAGGAGTTACTGTGCCACTAGCAGCTGTGTAGTTGAAATGTTACCTAAACGTCCCCTCATCTGATAAGCTCATATCACAGTCTCTAACTAGGAGTGGGACTTGATTTCCCAAAGAATATCCCTTCTCAAATAGAAAGGTAACAAAATGCATTCAGCACCCTCATTGGTTGCCAGAGCCTATTTTCCAATAATCCATCTTTCTGCACCAGAGTATTAAAGTCCAGTAAACTGAAAAAAGAAATTGTGTAGGAAATTAAAGTTAGTTCATTGGGGCAGCCATCATGTTCAGCTCAGCTGGCTGCATCGCTCCTTGTTGCTCTGGAAATTATTTCGGAAGCAAAATTCTGTTCTTGCACCCTGATATTTCCCCACCAGTTCCTGAAATATCTGAGAGCTCAGAGCTGTGATGTGGATGGCAGGGTCAAACTGAAGACACCCGGGAAAAGTTAATATGAGAAGAAGCAATGCCATTTCACGGTCTGTGCCCCTGCAGCACTACATGCACATGGAGCCTCTCAGTGAGTATATTTTGACACAGCTGGAAATACTTACCTGAAAGTCAAAAATCCAATGTTATTCTCAGCCAATCAGGAGACAAAGCCAGTGCAATGTTGTCTATGTATTTGGTAAGATTTAACCCCTGCCAATCTCCTCACAGACAAAACAAAATAGTTTTCTCACCTATAAAAAGAACAAGAAGAATCCTTCACCAGAATTATGTACTGAATTACCTTCCATGACTAGTCACTGAAGGAGAAAGCAAAGCAATGAATTGAGAAAGAGGTGATGGGAAGCTAACAAACTTTTCACAGGGTTTTATTCCTTTGGGCAAAGCCCTTATTCCACCAAAATCAATGAGAATACAATAGGATGACTTATGATTTATTGCTACAGTCAGATCTCGTTGTGGTGCATTAAGGAGGTTGTGATGATTACAGGTTTTCACTCAAAACGCTACAAACACAGCGACATATTTGGAAAGCATCAGATGTCAAACACCAAACTGTTTCCAAGGGAACTTATAAAATGTTATGCTGTGAAACAAATCAAAATAGCACTTTTCCCAGTTTTTCTCTTGTTTCCTTTTGGCAAGCACTAATTTCTCAATGCTCTAATCCCAATTCTTCCTCGATGTAGAGCCGTTGTAGTCAGTTCTGAGGACAGCGTAGTCACACTAGCCTGAATTTGGCAGAGTACATTGCATCTGGAGCATAAATCAACTTGGCTTTGCTTGTTTCCTTCCTTGATCGTGCACCAGATAATCAGTGATGACTCAGAATTACTCAGAGTAGATCTTGCTAGTTCACTTCGTTATCCTCGATGTTGTCTTGCCTGTGTTTGCACTAATCCTGCTCCAGGGTAGCTGGATTTAATGACGGTGTCATCAGAAAGTGGTGGTGTCTCTTTTGAATTCTTTGTGACAATATAAGCCAGCTGATGTATTGTTCGTGATATTTTTCTGCTTATATCCTTAGCGTGGATGGCACAAAGATGAAAGCAATGCTGTCAAGCCTTTTTGACTACAGCTAAAATTCCTATTTGCTATCAGAAGAGATTATGTTAAACTAGCCATACTTGGGCCGGAGGTACCTTAAAGACATACTGCAATGACAAAAAGCATTACCAACGTGAAGATGGAATTGCCTTTCATGGAAGCTTAGCTTCCAGGTATGACTGATTGTTTTAGGGCAGCAGCACTGACAGGCTGGGCCAATTTTATCAGTTGGAAATTTCCCTCTATTTTTATTTGATTTATTTTATTGGAAAATGTTCTCAAAATGCTGGTGTAGGGGTTTTTGTGTTAGGCATTTTTCTTTGCTAGAAGGGATGTGTCAGGACATTGAAGTCCATCTGATTGTAAGAACTAGGCAGTGACTTTCACAGGAAGAGGGAAGGTTGCAGCTTGCAGAACCTGAGCGCTGCTCTCATCAGTTTTTCTGCTTGTCACCAGAAAGCAAGTGAGTTTGCAGGGGGCTTGTGATGGGACTCAGCTGAGCCTCCTTCAGCCTGGGAAACTCAAACCCTTTACTGCTGTCAATCACACACAGCATCTGCAGAGACCCAGGCTGGTCCCGCAGACCTTCTTCCAGAGCACTTCAGACTGGTACCCGCTGTCCACAGATGCTCAGGAGAAGAAACCTGAACACAATAGCAACAGAAACAGAAGATGATCAGGAGCTGATTGACTTAGAGAAGCACTGGATGCAGGTAGATAGTGTGGTGTAAGATCAGTTATAGTTTATGAGTGGTTTGGTGCAGCTGGGCACATTAAAAATGTGCCTCCTGTTAGATGAGAACTGATGATGCTTGAAAAGATTCTGTGAGGCAAAATAAGTGCATAAACTTGTATAAAGGTTTGACCTGAAATAAATTAATGAATGATTTTATTCCCTTATGTGGCCATTTTATTTGAAAAAGCTAAGTTCCTCCTTTCTTCTTTCTACTGTAAACTGTTTACAGGGTCTTCTCAAGCATCTTGATCTGATATTCACCTGCCAACATCCAAGGAAGATGGCTGGGTCGGGGGGAGCATGATACAAGGGTCTTGCAGAGTAACAGGCTGCTGTTGTGTTAGCAGTAGAGATGGGGAGCTTCCCTCAGTCATTCTTTTCAGGGTCTGCTGCACATCAATTGGTAAAATTTATCTGGTGCCTAGTAAGGAAATAAAGGTTTGAGTAGCTTTTGGCAGAAAGTTGTAGTCAAACCCCACAGACACATTGGTATGCTCACTAGAGCTCTAGAGAGAGACTGAGGGTAGAATTCAGGGTAGAATTCTGAGGGTAAAATTCTCCTCTTCCCTGGGGAAATAGGTCCAGTTCTGGGACAGGACCCTACACAGACTGGACAGTCCTGAGGATGCCATCCCAGCAACATTCACAGCTGTTTGCTGGGACTGAGGCTACTTCCCTGTTGTTTTACCATCTTGAAAATTAAGGCAGCATCTGTTCCTAGGGTGAAAAGAGGGCTGCTAAACAGAGAAGCAGTGAGGTTATGTTTTATGACTGTGAGACTATTTCCTGATGTTACAGGCAGGTGTTCAGTCTGTGTTCCTTGAAGCAAGAGCAAATCTTTACCCAAAACATTGAGCATGGATGCACTGGCTGTCCTCCTCAGATCAATAGTTTGAACCCTTCGCCCTGCTCATGTAGCATCTCCTATATGTTGCTGAGAATTTTCCACCACTATTAAGGAATATCTGTTAAAGGACAGATTTGTGATTGCTGGAAGAGACTAAATATTCATTGAGTTAACTTCTTGCTTCCTGAATGAAGAAAATAGATAATCCTTCAACAACACAATGCAAAAAAACTCAGAGATCTGCAGTTGAGTGAGGAAAGAACAGAGGCTGAGAGAGGAGAATTTAATTCTGTGAATCAGTCTAAATAATTTGGTCATCCTAGAAGACAGCTGGGATCCAGGATCACAACCATCTTTAAAGGTCCAACAGCAAACATTTGTCATCTCCTAATTAGCGCTGCTCTGCTGGCGTAGACTCTCTCTCAGCCTGAAAGGGACCCTCCCTGGAGATCCAGTGAGATGATGAATAGAAGGTTATAGATGGTAGAACAAGAAACTTACTCTGATACAGTAATAACACCGTATGTCAGTGCAGTAATGATAGCTCATACCTAGTCTTCACAAAGATGCTACAGCATTTTATCTGGAGAACGTTGACACTCATTACAGGCAGAATTAGAGGTAATGTTCATAGTGAAGCTGCTGAATACTTTCCCCCTTCAGATCAGATCCTGTTGGGGGAAAGAAAGTGGTTTTTACTTATTCAAAATTCGTATCTATGAAGGGAGTGAATTAAAACTGGTTAAGCAGACTGAATTCTGGGCATATCCTATACATGGAGCATTTAACTGTACAACCTTAACACACTCTTAATGCTAGTGTTTTGAGACAATTTCACAGAGGCAGGTGGAGGAGTATGAGGAGCTGTGTTCAGAGAAAAACACTGAACAAATCAGTGCCAAGGTAGAAAGCAAAGGAGACAGCCGGAGGCAAACTTTCTGAGAGAGAGAAGTCTCATTAAAGCCTGGTGTGGCCCAGCTGCACAAGATATGCCCCCCCTGTACTTACAGCAGGGAAGAGGAAAAACTTTCATAAACCCCAAGATGTTTCTATTCTCTGTTGAGCTTTGCCTATTAAGCACAGTGCTGGATTGAGATCTGACTTTGGAGAAATACCCCCGATCCTCTAAAAACAACACCCTTGCTTTTTGGAGGCAGATTAATTTTGACAGACAAAAAGAAAGACTCTGGCACAAAATTTTAAGGCAAGAGATGGAGCTTGCTTTTCCTGAAAGCACCATCTTCAAGTCCTTCCTCTTCCCATTAAGAATAATCAAGAAGGCTGACGATTACCCACAGTCTATCACTCTCAAACATTGGACCACCAGGAAAGATTGACTTGGCTGCATGGTTAGCATGTTAGAGAATTATAGATTATATTCTAAACTAAATGAACCATTACATGTTCAGTATCATGTGCTTAGAGAGCTGTAAAACTTTGAAATAAAATTAACAATAAAAAACTCAATAAGGGAATGTAACTGGGGTGCACAGCTTCCCTGTCCTTGCTGGTTTGTTTCATGAGCAACTGCTTGCTTCTTCGGTCTACCGTGCTGAGTTATCTTAGGCTCTGCTAGCAGTAGGACTGCTACACTGCAGCCTTCTGCAAACCGAGGCAAGGTCCTGTATAAGAATTCAGATGGTGATAGCCAGCTGAATTTCCTGCTGCTGTCATTATAATCAACTAAACAGAAACTGCTGGGTGTGCTGGCTCCTGCTGGGCTGTAATATAGCATGGCCTGTGTGTGCAAGGTATCTTCTGCAGGCAAGATGTTTTGGATCAACATGATGTCAAAACCTTTCTTTGCAATTAGAGATCAAATGCAGCAGTTTAGCTCAAGATTAACACTGGCTTCCTATGGATTTCTAGGTGGAAATTGGTATTGTGGTTTACTTCTATTAGCAGCAGAGTAACCACAAATAAAGACTTGCCACTGGCCAAGACACTAATCTGTGGCTTGGTGATCAAAGCTCTCCATGGTTGTGTGTGTGCGTGCATGTGTGTGAAACATGGGGCCTATCATTTAATTTCTCTTTATCTTAAGCCTCCATCACTAGGGAAAAGTTAATATTTCCTTCAGGACTCTCATAGAAATGCAACTCACTCTTACTCTGGCATCCTGAAGGCATCCATACCTTTAATTTCAGAATTACGCATGTCTTAAAGGTGGCATTACATTCCCATGTTCTCTCTACAGTTCTTGCAAGCTCTTTGGCATAGGAAAGCTTTTAAGGTTTTAAAAAATAAAGTCATTCAGCTTGTCTCCTTTTGTCTTTTTTTTTACAGATGGGCCCAACAATGGGAAGTTTCACAAGACGTACGCCCACAAGATAGCGAGAGGGAAGGACAGTGCTCTAAATACATCTTTTTCCAGAAAAAAAAAGAGAACAAAGTAAGTGTATCTTAAAGAACTTGTATTACAAGTTTTCTTGATCACACTGTAAAGATCTTACTCATTTCAATGGTATTACCCAAGTTTTAACTTCAAGGAGAATTTGGCTTACATGGGATCAGTGCAGGAGGCTCTGGAGTAGTGGCTGGAAGGATGCCAGAGGTGTTTCACTCCCTATGGCTCCTTTTTCTGGGAAGGAGACTGAAAAGGAGAAAATCCCACAGCATACGTACTCAAAGCACTTCATCTAGCAGATCACTCACCTAAGTCATAGCCAAAGAGTCTGCTCTTCAGGTCTCAGGATAAAACACAGAGCTCTGACCTAACAGGTATTCTCTGTGCTGGAGATCTGGGGGGCATCAATTTATGTGGTACAATATTAAGTCCCGGAGACAGAGAGGAGAACTGACATTTCAAAGGAGGGGGATTTCTGTTTGAATACTGGAGGGGGTGACCGTGCTGCCTAATGACACACTGAAAAAGGGCTGCTCTCCAGCTCCCAGTGCAAACCACCCCCTGAGCTGCTGAACCAGCTCCGCTCAAGCGGGACCACAATAAACCCCTGATCTCGGTTCTGTGTATTAACCAGCAGATTAAATATTCACCACCAGTACCTAATCTGTAGCTGAAGTTATCGCGGTTTGCTTACGCATCTGACTGTCTGAAGCGCTCAGGTGGTTTCATCCAAAACTCCTACTGACAACAGCCAGACACGGTCTGAGTGTGGGGTCATCTGAATCTCCCTGAGGGTGAAAGATTTAAAGGATTAAATACGGCAACCCAAAGGATTTAAGCTAAACCAGCGGTGCTTGCGACACTGGCTCCATGGAAAGATTTATGATGGTTTGGCAATTGCAGCCTGCCAGCGAAAATACATGTTTTAACAGTACAGTGACTAAAACTAATGTTGTATTTCTGCTAGCTGCTGCCCATGCATTTGCTGATGTATTTAGTTTCTAGGTTCAGGGCTAGAAGACCTTACTCATCACGGCTCTTAATGCTCCTACCCTACCGCAAAGCCTGGCACCTGACTTGATTAATAGTTACTGGTATTAATCATTGGAGGGGACCAGTTTCTCCTTTGTACATTTGTCTGAGAAATTGCTCTCTTTGTGGAAGCTTTTAATGGATTTCTCAAGTCTTTCTCAACCGTGACACATAATGCCTGAAATTCAATGGTAACGACAAATGAAAGGGACAAAAACCTGAGATGGAAGCATAATTACCATGTATGAAAATGTAGTACTTTGGTAACTGAAACTCATAGGTGATGTAGCGAGAGTCAAATATTGCCAGGCACTGGGGTTGACAGTCCACTTCCTCACAGCCATCCATGCTGCCTCCCTGCTCTCCCTTTCCCAGACTTAATTGCCTTGCAATTATTGGTTAGGGAAGAAAACCCCTGTACTCACCAGAGATTAATTGCATCCTTCTGAAATGCCTCTCCCTGGCACTACAGGGAGAATGGTCTCAGTGCTTCTGTCCATAGCATCGTTTAGCAGGGAAAATACAGTGAGGCTTTTTTGGAAATGTGAGGAGGAAGGTGCTAGCTGTCCTCTGGGGCTTGGAAGGCCACTGGAGTACCATGAGTGCTTTCCTATTTCCATTACAATGGGACACAAATCATCTGATTTTCACAGGCGACAGTGACAAACCTTCTCTGGGGCTGTAAGAGAGGATGCATTGCACATAGCCCCTGCGGAGAAGCAGGAACATGGCTTATCCTGCTAGGAGCGATAGAGGGGAGAAATGGTGCATTGACCTGGGGTGGGACTACTGCTTTCCTTGGACAAGGCTGGGATGGGATCTGACTGAACCTTAGATCTTCTCCCCTCTGGCTTTTATACCCTGGAGTCCCCTTAAACCCATGTGCCCCTCACGATCACAGCTCACGGATCTATCCTTCTGTTCTAAAATTGTGTGGTCCTAACTAAGATTTCAGGCTCACTCTGACCTCTTTCCTTAATTACACTGTGTCACCACAAGACTCAGAAAAGCTTTGAGTCTTTCCCAGTCATCTTTTAAAATACCATAGGCAACACCACTATTTTGTTTGTCATCCAGAAGTATTGGGGGGACAGGCTTCCTTTCAGGTCACCATACCCAGGTTATGACCTGACCATAGCTCTTTCCTGTATTTCCACACATTTGACACAAGGTATGTTTTCATTTCATACCTTACAAACTCTCCTGTCTTGCTGTATGTGGAGCAGTATCCAGCATATAGTCATTAATAATGAAGCAATTAGTATTGTAACAAACAATGCAGGAAAATCATGTGCCTGGCTCTGAAATCTCCAAGTGATTGGGGAAAATCTTTGTGAAGAATTCTACCAAAAACACATGCAAGGATCACACTGTGGGAATTAAAGAAACACAGCCACCACATCAGTGCAGAACCATAATTTAGAGGTTGAAATTCTCATTCTGGGGTATGTGCCATAATTTTTAATAAAAACAATGCTAAAATAGAGCTGCTGCCAAGCAAAGCATTACCAGGGTTGCCAGAAGGCCCTCTGAGGTGCCAGCCCAGCAGAAAACCAGGCAGGCTTTAAATACGGATGGTAAGGAAGGTTTTTTTGGAAACCTGGTGGACTTGGATGGGAATTCCAGTGCGTTGGGATGCTTCTTTTTCACTGAACTGGCAAAATTCTGATGGGGAAAATAGGTCTGTCTGAAAATTTCCAGCCTGCAACTACTCCATTTTACATAGCAGCTGAGAACAACTCTTCCAGATGGTTGGAGGTAGGGAAGGAACAGCACGTTTGCTGTATGACACCAAAATTTCACAGAGCCAGATAATAGGGGTGAGCCTGGTTTGGGGACAGGACCCAGCAATGACACACAGAATTTGTGGCTTTTCCCACAGCACTTTATTCTTTCTGTTCTAATAGCATCTTGCTCCTGAGATGGGTAAAAATTTCCCACGGCAGCCTCTTGTACTAGGAGATATCTAGACAATTAAAACCAGGTTACTACAGAAAAAAACAGTATTATACACATTTTTTAAAAATGCAACAAGTACAATGTAAAGTGCTCAAATCCTGCACCTTTTGGTCAGGCACAGCCCTCAACTAATGGCAACTGGATACTTAACTTACCAAAGCAAAGCCTTGCCAAAATTCTTTTTCTGGTACACTTGCTGCTTGTATTAAGCACAAAATCTCTTCTGGAGAAGGTCAAGTAGAGTTGGTGGCAACTAATTCTGGCATTAGTTTCTGAGATATTAGTGGCTTCTCTGATTGCCCTAGTGCACTGATATTTTTTTAATCACACTTCCCAGAGCACCACTGAAGCTGTGATGTTAAACGACTGATCGAGTCCAAAACACATATGTGATGAGCTACTGGGCCCCTCTTCTATCTTGATAGTTTGTTACATGACACAATTTTTCTTTCTGCTCTGCATCTTGAAAAGGAAGATCGATGTTGTGGAGAATTTTAAATGGGCTCACACTTCAGAGTAGATTTCATTACCTACGTATCAGTCCTCGAGGTACATAGCAATTCTCTGCCCTGTATTACTGGAAATTTTTGCATCTTTTCTAGGAACCAGGTATTGATCCCTGGAAAACGCACAACAATTACAGTAAAATATAGACAACTGCAATCCCAGTGGTCACATTAAAGGATGAAATGCTTCATTAACACCTCATAAGAACATTTGGAACATCAGCAGAGGGCAACTCTCCTGCTTCATCATTGATGCACAGTGTCTGGAAAGGAATGGTTTCTAAATTTCCCAGGATTAGTCTACACACAAATTACTCTAGCGTAACTAAGCTAGCTTTAAGTTGAAGTGCTCTCTCCTACCACCTGAAGTAATTTTTTTCTACTTTGAAGGTGTTTTATCATATTAATATTCCAGCCTAAATCAGTTACTTAGTAATGTAATCTCTAAATGAAGTAAAGGAAATGTAAACCATCACACAAACAATAATGAGTTTAGTAAAACTAGGTCACATTGTAAATTAAACCAACACAACTTCCTACATCTGTATGCCCTTAAACATCTTTATCGTGAGGAACCTGTATCAAACTTCTGGATGTGACCTTCCTTAAAACTCTAGCTTTAGGTTTTGACTGGGAAAAAGCTCTTCAGATTAGCAGAGGTAGAAAAGCTGAAAGACATTTGAACACTGCAGAAATGCTGAGTCTCCACTCACAACTATATAATTTTTCTTGTATTTGTTTAAGAAACTCTGGGAAGAGACAACTGAGCAATGTGCTGATTTCCATGGGTGCTGAGGTACCTCTGAAGATTGAGCCCCCAGCTGAGCAAGACCAAGTTACATATTCAGTGGTGCCTGCACAGAGTGACTGGAAACACACTAAATTAGTGTGATTCAGTAAAGTGCAATTTTTGGTCAGTGAGGATCCCAA
Organism: Zapornia atra; assembly: GCA_013400835.1. NCBI lineage: Eukaryota > Metazoa > Chordata > Aves > Gruiformes > Rallidae > Zapornia > Zapornia atra. Next base: position 914,493 of record VZTU01033426.1, read on the forward strand.
GAGAATGTGTCTCCAATACTATTTTAAGTGCAAAATAAAGTGTAATCAAGGCCAAGAGGTAGCCATTCAGTGTGGAGCCAGGATCTAACTAAATTAGGGTCTCCCATGACTGTGAGAAGTTATAGAGCCTGTCCTAATTCCTCCTTATCCACCCGCATAGGGTGTAAATGATGCTTGGATCGTATCGGTCCTCCTTAATGAGAGAATTCCCCCATCAGAAACTATCTGAGCCCAGAGAAACAGAAAAAGGATCCAGCTATGGATCTGGCTTCCTAATGCCCAGAAAAATCTTATTCTGTATTTTCTGCCAATTTCTTATTGACTGTATTTCATCCAGCTATAGACTGATGACACCTGAGATCTATGGTGTTATGTAAATATCTATCCTGTAGAATCAGGGTTATCCACCTAAGGCTTCTGAGGTTTCTAGTTTACTTCTGAGAGGTCCACAAAGAGTAACTCTGACTAATGCTCCTTGTCAGTTGGCTTAAATTCCTTGGCTGGGAAATGCTTAGGGGGGCTGCAAATCCAGAAAGGTTGAAAATCAAGGCAGTCAATAGACAGATAATGTCAGTCAGTCAGATACAGTTAGTGTCTGACAGATGAAATATCAATAGCGGGCATGATTGATGGGGAATGAAGGAAAAACCACCCACAAACACAAAGGGAAATAAACAGGATTTGAAAGCTCTGTGTTGCATTCATTTGGAGACTTATTTTTCCCATTCTAAGCTGATTTGATTTCACTCCTCAGTGTAATCTTCTGACCCAGGCATCCCTTATAGTAAATAAATTCAAAGTGACCCTTATGGCTGCCCCAGTAATGAGGGTGCTGTGTCAGTCACCGTGCCCACCTGAGATGAGCTCCTGTGAGCCACCACATCACGGAAGGGAATGGAGATACATCTTCCTATATTGAGTGACCTCTGTGTAATCGAGGGTGTGTTTCTTAATGCCTTGTAACCACATAAGGAAAAAATAAAGGAAAAAGTTGTTTTGTTTGTTAAGCCTGAAGCACAGAAAGAAATTATAGAGCTTGGAGTTTTATTATTTTAAAAGTCCTTTTTGCACATGTTCATCTCCTTGTGTTTGAGATGAAGTGTTAAGCCACTCGAAATGATAGATAAGAGAGTTTTTGGCCGGAATCTGGGCCTTTGAGTTCTGCCAGGCAATAAATAAACATAGATTGATTTACATATTTATTAAATTTGTTTTTACTAGGTTGCAAAGATTCAGGTCTTTCACATACTGTGGTCAAAATGCCAGCAAGGTCATTCTGAGAAATACAGAAATTCACAAGGATGTCTCCCTGTGCCAGAAATCCATCAGTTCAGGAGTAAAGAAAAGAGAAAGCAACACTTGGGTTCTGTTGTGGGTACAGGAATGTTGTGGATGTGTTATATCATTAATAGGCAAGATATTGATGGATATCTCTCAGATGCTGTCATCGGAACAATGTGACCTAGATTAGTTTGTGCAATAGCAGATCGCCTTATATTGAAGGGCAGACCTGCTGCCTCAAGGAGGCATAAAGAAAATTAAGGTGGAGAAGGAAAGAAAAAAAAGAATGTGAATCCAAATCACACAACTATAGTTTAAAATGTGCCACTTCCAGGAATCTCTGAGAAAATAAACCCACTGGAACCATGAGCTCAGCTCTTGGAGGTAGCCATGGTACCAGCTGCACAAACCTGAACATTTCAGCAGGAGGTTTTAAGCAGGAACTCAAGATGCTGCTTCTAAAGACACTGATGTACAAAGAGGCACCTCATGGCATTTTTCAAGGCCTCATGTTTTTCCTCGTGTGGAATGAAGTGTTCTGATTTTTTCCAAAAATCCAACCAGAGACTATTTGTATGTTTAGCCACCGTCTACCCAAGTAAGGATTTCAGGGACTGAAAGACACACACATTTCAGCTAGGGTTTCACTTCAGTCCTGAGCAGGCCTTGAGTATTAACCACACCATCTCCTTGGTGCCTGCCATCTGGCTCAAGGCTGGAACACGCTAGCTGTAGAGTGAAGACACTTGGATATCATGAGGGGAGAAAAAAGGCTGCCTTACCCTTGGCAGCACAGCTGCGAGCAGACTGTGCCACGCAGCGTGACAAACTCAGGCGCACGCTGGCATGTTTAACAAGGACAATATAAACAGTGCCAACACGAGTTATGTTGGGAACAAGTGATGCAACTTTTTGTTGCTACTTTTCTTTCGCACCTTCGAGCCTTTTGACCAAGCTGAGCCACAAAAATGTGAGAAACATGTCATTCACTGGAGGGGTGAGGAAATACTGCTATTCTAGGCAGGAAAGAACAAAGTCAGTCATCGAGCCAATATGTAGATCACTCAAGAGTTTATATAGTCATCAAGTATGGATGCCAGAATCTGATGTCTTTGATGGCACATCAGCAGTCTCATTAGCAACATGAAGCCATCTCAGAATTGAGATTATTTGTCACACTCTAAAAGACTGACACTTGACATCTGGTTTGAGAGGTTATGAGGCATCATGAAAACACCCTCATAAAGGAAGAAATCCAGTTCATCTATCAGAGCCTATGGATGAGCCCACTGTGATCCTGGAGGCACTGGGATTCTCAGGCACCCACTGCAGCAAAGGTGAGTGTGTCAGTCATCCCCCTGGCATAATGCCACCCTGACCATCACATCAGGAAAGAGAATTTCTAATTGCTTCCCAACTCACACCTCTGAGAAGACCCAGAAGCCAAAGGATCAGCAGGCATGAGGAAATAAGACAGTAGATAGAAAATCTGACCCAAATGTACTGTGATTAGACAACCAAACACAATGGTAATATGTTACTACAGCAGGATGTAAATCCATCAGCCATCAGCACAACAGTCACTGCAGGGCACTTTTAAATACTGAGCTCTGAGGAAGGAAACAGCCTTTCAGTCCCTGTCCTCAATTTCTCAGGGATGTAGGGACCAAGTCATAGTATGCTATCTGGTCCTACTGAGAAATACAATGCAAAAAGCAGTGAAGCACTTTACAACAATTGTAAAGTGGTAAGGAGCTCTGCTTAGTAGCTGTAACAGAAAAATAAGGTCATGCCAGCAAGCACCAGTTCACCCTAACTGGATTTATCTTTTTTTCTTTGAAAGACCAAAGCACTCACACTAGTTTCTTGGCTTTGTGTGCAGGTGGTTTCACAGCACTGCAGTGTACAGAAAAGGCTCCATCCTGAAGGTGACTGCTGATTTTGTGTCCAAATATGTTTGGAAGAGTTTTGATGGGACAAAGACCTCAGAATGTTGCCTCAAATCAATTGCGCTGATAAGAACTCGCACAAATGGCTGTATGGGGTGAGAGTAGAGGTCTGTGTAAATCCTGTGTCCCTTTCCTCATCATGGTCAAAATCAAAAGATATGCTGGACACCACTAAATAGCCTTCCTGAAGCAATCAAACTCAAGTACATTTGCTTTGCATTTGTGCATCAACAGACTCAGATTCTGGAAAAGTAACAGGGGACATGTATTAAAAGCTGGGAGCTTTCCAGTAATAACTCCCATAAAGCAATCACACCCATTGAAATCAACCAGGCATCCCGTTTATTTGGTGTTTTGATAAATTATAGCTCTGGGGTGCATGAAGGGTCAGATTTTTAAAGCTATTCAGCTGTTTAACACTCATTGATTTCAGCGTAATTGATTTCAGTGGGAGTTAGGTGCCTGTATCACTTCACACTTTGGGCCGGTCCCTTCTATGGTAACTGTACCAATTAGGCAGGAGAGCTATTTATCAGGAGCCCCATTAAATGGAATCAGTGGTACCCAATTACATCTAAATTACCAGTTCAGCCACCCTAATGGCTGAATGGCAGAGGTGGCTGTTGCTGCCATCGACACGGTGAATCTCTTCCATTGTATCCTGCTCACAGTAGCACTCATCCAGGAAAAACATCCTGCTTCCTCCATCAACCCATGAGGGCGTTTCACCCTCCTACCAGGTCACTCTGACATTGAAACAGGCTGAGGGTGTAATGGGCACTAGGAAGAAAAGCAGGCTGAGTCCAAACCGAAATGAGTGGGGCTTACATAATTAGAGGGTGAGAGAAAGAGAAACTAGAGGCACGGTCTTTTCAAGGTTTCCAAGGCAGCAAGTGGCTGCTTCTCATACAGCATGCACCACAATCGTGTTTTCAGTGCTACAGCATCAGTTTCCCCTATGATGAGGAGGAAAAAAAAAAACCCCAAACCCACTCTTTTTGAAATGTGAGTGCTTTTGAAATAATAGAGAGAAGGTCTGGGACATTATGCTCCACATGAGTAGTTGTGGTGATATCTTCATTTATTTGATATCATCTTGTGACATTTCGTTCCATTTGCAGGCAAGTCATTTGTAATGTTACATACAAAGGATTCTGGTGTCGTGATCTTTAACTTTTGCCCTGAATCTAATACTGAAGATCATTCAACCATGATGAAACCAGCTGGAGGAAATTCCTCTCCTGCAAGACATGAAGGCCAATGACAGTATGAAAGATGTGGGGCTGCCTTGTCATTTATTGCTCCATATTCCATATGTTTGTCTGACTGGTGTAGGGAAAAGTCCATTTATTAATACAACAGTTCATGTGAACAGAAGGCTGTTGAAAGAAAAAAAAAGAAAAGAAGAAAAGGAAGAGGAAAAAAAGAGCCAGCCAGCCAGGACTGAGCAGGACAGCCTTGAGGGAACTCTTGAGCCGCTGCTGGAAACCACATAAAGATGGTAGGTGGCTTAGCCTCTCCTAGCACCATGCTTTGGGCAACAGTCTTGGTAGAAAGGGCAAGAAAAGGCAAGAAAAGACCCTCTCTGCAAAGCCACAGAGAATATCTGCACAGCTATGAGACTATCAACAGGTAAAGCGGGTGAAGAAGCTGACTCTAGGAGGTGTAGGAATATTTCCCTGGACAGATGGATCTTTCTATATAGGTCAAACTTTTGTTTTCCGACAGCCTTCTTTCTCACTCCTAGGATGACACCAGCTGCACCACACTGTACTGCTGGTTCCTTATTCTCAAAAGACACTTTTTTCCAGGTGGCAAACCCAATCAGAACAATGTAGGTAGCTCAGGTGATGACAGGGAGCCAGAGCCAATGTGCTGGGAGGAGTAAAATGCAGAGACAGCATTTCTATGATCCACACCACCAAAAGATACACCTCCTGGCCTGCTCATGCTACCAGGTTTCCCAGAACATCCCTTCCCAGTTCAAGCAAGCTTCACATCTCTCCAGGAGTGCCTGAAAAAAGGTAAATGCTGACTAAAACTGCTTTCATCTGAGATCAGCCTTTAATGGAAGGCTGAATTACCCACAACCTTTCTTCAGCATTAGCGATGCAGTTAACGCACTGATGGTATATCTGTGCATCGCTGTATTACAATTCAGTGTTTCATGCTTACTACTGTTAGGGGAAGAAATATGAATAACTCACTTAGCTAGATTTCATTTCTTTATTCTCTGCAAGGTCCACAAATTAATTCCTCGGAGGGCTTTTGTTGCAGCACTTAACCTGATCTTTTCAGCTGCACCAGTGATCATTTCTCAGTTCCTGCTCTATCCTGCAAGAAAATAGCTCCACAATGCCCTGCTTTCTGTGACCACCTCCCCGGTAGAGCTCTCACATAGCCATGCCCAACAGATTGGAAAACAACTTCACATATTTGGGTAGAATTCCTAATACCATGGTGGTTGTTTTTTAATGAGGGGGAAAAAAAATAATCCTTGTTCTTCACAGCACTGCCACTGTGGGGTTTCCCTCAGCAGGCATCCAAGCACTCACCTAGCTTCAGCTACAGCCAGGGAAAATAAATGTGACTCATTTCTGTTAAAAGAAACAAAGAAAATAAAGAAACTATACTTTTACGTTCCTCCTCCATCCTACCCCAATCTATTTCTCCTCTGTTCTTTACCCAGCTAAATTGTTCATTCACTGTTGAGTCCAACTAACCCTTTTTATGATGTGCTGGTCTTGATAGGTGTGGGAAGGAGGGCATGGAGACTAATGAAGTAATTACTCCCAGCCTGTTACTTGTAGAATCTGGCACTTAGGAAAAGCTTCAGTGGTCTGTTTTTTCTTGTGATGAGGAAAAAAAGAAAAAAAAAAAAGGTGCTGCTTGGCCAAAAACTTAGTGACTGAGGAAATCAGGTCCAAACATCCATACCTCAGGGTGAAATCTGGCTTTCTCCTTCCTGATTAGCCAATGTTTTCACAAGTTGGGCTGTAAAATTTTTAAGTGGAGTATTAGGACTTCTGGTTTCTTACTGTGAATGACACATAAGGGCACCTTCTTGCCATGGTAACGAGCAAAAAACACAGTGATATAGCTAGAAAATGTACAAAAGCAAAGCTATGCCAGTCACAGTAAAGGGGAACAGGAAACAGTTTGTTCATTGGGGAGCATTACTGAGATAGTGGGAATGGGAAAAAAAAAAGACTAAGTCATCAATATTGCCTGTTCTCGCTGAAGTAACACACGTCAGGATCTGGTGCTTCTGTAGATGTTGGAGTAGAAGCAAGATGAGACTGGGATTGCCAGTGTGCTGAGTCCTGCTGCAGAACGTGTCTCAACCAGGAATCTGGCAGTCTCTCTTCAGATGTTTTTTAACATATTGTCTGTTACAGCTGTAAAACTTCACATCTATTATCCTTCCTTCCTTACTGAATTTCTCTCTTTCTCAAGAAGTTGCTTCTACCCCATCCTCCTTAAGATAACACTCTCTTGAGCCATAAGTATCCCCATTCAGTTCCTTCTGAGATCAAACTCCTGTTGCACTCAGTGAGCACTTGGCCTAACACAGGAGTGATACCAGGTCCAGATCTCTGAGCAAGGCTTCAGCTCAGGTTAGTGCTTTTATTTTTACTATTAAGTATGACTAATCTCCAGTGCCTCCAACAGAGAATTGAGTGTCCTAGCCAAGAGTTTTAATACTTCCCAAAGGCCTTTTGCAGTTGATCCCGGCTGGCTAATAAGCCTATAGCTTGTGCAAAAGCTTTTAAACATCTGCTCAGAGTGCACCATTTTAGCCCTTTGAGTTTGGCCTTACACATGCTATTTTTGGCTTGTGCTAGTGACTGACATGTTGTCCTGCTGACTGTGTTATTTCACATCCTGGAAACACTGCAGGCTGCAAGCTACAGGACTCAAGGTTTGGGAAGAACACAGGTTTCTTCTGTAAATCTCCACAGTCCGAGTGTGTCCTAGCAAGTGTCACCTAGCAATGGCAAGAGGGGCAAGAAATGAGGCAGACACAGAAAAGCATTAATACCTAATAAATCAAACAGTGGCATAACAGACAGAATTTGATTAGCTGGAATCACAATTATTGGTGTAGAAGAGGAGTATTTCTAGATATGGACTGCTCCAGCCCTGTTTAAAAATACTGGGAAAACTTGGAGGGAGAACTCAGATTACTGAGTAGGGTGGAAATGGCCAACCTACAGCATAACATTTGCAATTCTCTGGAAAACTTTGGTATTTCAAGCAGCTTGGGGCAAAGTATACTTCACACACATGGTGATTGCCATGTGTTCAGCACTCTCTGCTCAGGAGACCAACTGCCAGGATTTGCGCAGCATGCATGAGTATGTGGATAAAGCATTACTGGAAAGGGAACTTTGGCAAACTTTTCTTCACTGAGGTCACCTGAAAAATCTCCACCTAGTTGTTTAATCTCGAACCCAAATGATGCTGTTATAGAATTTTTAACCTTTGTGACTGTTCCTTCTTATTCAGAGTGGGGGTGGTTCTATCTGTACTTCAGTAGTTCAAAATTCAAGCATCCACAAGTACAAATACCTACTGCACCTACTTCAGGCTCCCACGCAGATGGCTCCATCCTGGAGCACGAGTTTGGGCCTCAGCATTTGTCCCTAAAGAGTTCCCATTTGCTCGGCCGCATGCAGCAGTAAAGTGCTCAGAGCTTTGGAAGGACAGTTGAGTTTGACACAGGTTTCATTGATTCAGCGGATAATAATCCTTCCTCTGGCAATGCAAATAGTCTTGGCAGCACCCAAAATGTCTCTGTGAGTGCTGAGGAGGTGCCAGCTGCTGACATGGCGGGAGATTGAATTCAGTCCGGGGAATGGGGGGTGGAGAATCGTTTCTGGTTGTGGCTGCAAAACAATAAGAGGCGAAAGGAGAAGGGCAGGAGCATCCATTCCGCTCTGTGTGTTTTCCCCAAGATGACCCCTGGAGACACATTTATTCTGATTTCTCTGAATTTAGCATTTGTTTGCTGGCTTTTTTTCCTATTATTATTCTTGCTGAGCCTCTGAGGGTCCATGAGATCATTCTGTCTGTGTATCCATGTATCTACATGTCTGCCTCTAACCTGTCCTGAAACCATTGAGCCTGCAGGTCAGATTCTGCCAGATTTCAGCTGAAGAAAAGGCTGAATCTTGGTCTTTATTAAACAACTAGACAATGTGCTCAGAAAAGAGACACTGATATATCGCACGAGAGTTCAAACCTCTCAAAATACTATAACTGCTAAGCACACCACTGTAGGAAACCAACCTTCACTACTGCTTGGCTTTATTAAATATGCAAATGACTGCACCCCCCAGTCCACCCAACCTGCCAGCAGTGATGTTTGATGAGGTACAGCAGGCAGCACACAACAGTGCTTTTGTTATAGCTCGTTATATCTATGCTTCAGCAGAAAACTTCAAAATGAAGCCTGAAGATTTAATGTCTCAGTGAACACTGACTTTGCCATTCACCAAAGGTACAGAAGAAGCAATAAACACTTCTGTAAACTCAGAGGAGAGTCCTTGCACAGTTATGTTTGCAGACGCTGTCTCCCAAGATGATTAACGAACAGCAGTAACGGGTCTGGATTTGAGCACAATGCTGCTGGAGTTAATATCCAGATCCTTCCCTGTTTGGGAAAGGCATTTTATAGGTGTTTGAAAATGGGCTGGTTAATCATCAAAACTGGAGTCATTCAAGCGAGAGGTACTTCAGAGATGAGCCAGCAGAAAGAAGAAAGGCTGCTATGTTTCCTAAAGGTGACAGATCTGACAACATTTTGTTTCCTCTGGAAGACAGAGATGCTTCATCTGGGTTGATATCAGGGAGTACGGTCAGACTTTGTTTTATTGATACTACATGCAGGCAAAAACTGGTTTTTAAAATCGTTATGGTTATTATTGCATTGTTTTAACGGTCACATTTTGCAAGGCAGTATCTATGGAGAATAAGAAACACTGCATGAGAACGGTGGTTCATGTCTTTTAATATTAACCAGAGTATTCGCACCGACAGCGCGAGTGAAGATGATCTTTACCTGTCATTATAGCCAGTCTGGATTTTCCACTCTTGGTTTGGCTTTCTGCCAGCGAAAGCATCATGCCAACACCTTTTCCTTTCAACCTTTTGTACTAAAACTAAAGGAACAAATTCATGTCAAAGAGCATTGACTAGCCAGAGAGCTGACGTTAGTTGATGTTTGTTGAATGCCATGAAGATGTAGAACGCTTCAGAAATGCTGCTTGTACTGAACGGTGATCGGAAGAGGTGGGGGGTACACACACAGCATGCCTGCACTGCCTGGGGAGGAGGAAAGGCCTATTTGGGTTCCATGAGATGGCAAGCAGTGCTGAAGGCACAGCAGGTTGAAGTGAAGGGCGCGAGGGCGGCGTGGTTAGACATTTGGGAGCGCAGGATGGCTGTCTGTTCCCACTCCAGATCTGAATGCATTTATTACAGCTACGAGGCTCACGCTTTCTCTTCTGCGCTAACTTTGGTTCACTGCAGTGCACATCCTCCCTTTCTCCTTCCTGAGTGTCTGCTCTGATCGCACCTTCTCCTCTCTTTCCCCAGCCTCTGCATTTTCGGGACAAACCCACATTGTTTGTTACCTGTACAGCACCCAGCAGGCACCCAGCCGTTCCTCCAGGACTGGGTTACACAGCATCACTAATAGAGTGTGACTTACACCATGGACAGACATTCAAAGTGTTGGCATAGAAAGGTACTTAAAGGAGATTCCATGCTGTGCACTGCAGAGAAGCTTAAGCTGTGCCCGCACAGTAAGGCCAGCTCAGAAAAGCCTAACCCTGTGCTGTTACAGCTTGGCGAGGGACAGCCTGCTTGTTTGGCACATCAACAGGGCTTTGCTGCTGCTGGGCCCATCCTCACACCTCCATAAGGGGACAGAGATATCCCAGAGTCACTGAGCCACATTGTATTTTTGTCTTCTGAATTAAGGATGAAGAGACAGGAAACTAGCAAGAGCCAGGAGACACTGCACATCCAATACAGCACTGCATTGTCAGTACTTTTTCTCTGCTACAGGTTCTGGTCTGGTGGAGTTTGGGATCCAGGCCTTTCCCTGCTGCCTCTTTTCAGATGCCATGCTGATGTCAACCAAATCCCTTCCATTACCCACACTGGCACCCATGCTACAGTTTTCCTCTGTTGGTGTACGCACCTCAGCTGTAGTTTGGTCACAACAGTGGGGTGTCCATCCTGCATGCCATTGCCTGGCTTGTACTATCCTGGTCTATATGTACCACCTACAGACAGGGTCAGGTAGTCAGCACATAAGTGAGTCCTGCAAAGAATCAAAGACAGCAAGTAAGGTCTCTTAATCAGAAAACTCTCACTAGATTACCTCTAAATGAAATCCTTCTTGGTCTTTCCATAGAGCTAAGAAGCCTTTTCTTTTTTCAGCTTAACTCTTAAGATGTTTTGCATATTCTCTACCCAGGGAATATCTACTAATAAGGTCTGAGCACGCTCTTGCAATTTCTTTTAAAGCTAACTAACACTAACCTGTCCCAAAAGGGTTGCTTTCACATCAGGACTCCACCTTGATTGGTATAAATTTACCTATACTCCTGGACTATATTTTACTGACCTGTCTGCCAGCTCGACTCGTTATTTGCAGATGTGGCAGGTTCTGGGACATGGGGCGTGGAGATCATCTGTGAGGGGGGAAGATGAGAAAGAGCAAGAAATAGTCAAACAAGTTAGCAAATTTCTCCACTCTGTCAGCTCCCAAATGTTCAGTGAGGGGAATAAAAAAAAAAAAAGAAAACTTATTTTGACTCCAGGGAAGGATCCAGCTGGAGATTTCCCTTACATTTCCCTTAAAACAGAAATTCAGATGGATTGAGACAATGCAGCAGAGCTCACTTCAGTTAACAGGGAAGTCTGGAAAAACCAAGGGGAGAAGTTTTTATGTCATTACTTTCATGTTCACATTTTTAAAACACTTCAGGTGTGCCAGTTGCAGGGGTACATCTTCAAGCTGAAAAGATTTGACTCTTCATGCTGAGACAGGAATTTTTACTGAAAAATTGACCTAGAACTGATTTTTTTTTTAAAAGGGAGAAAAGTTTATAATGGTAAATAATCCAAAGCTGAAGAGAACTATTTTTCTGAAATACCCATTTTTACTTGCACTAAACTGATTTTCTCCATCACTCTTATTTTCTATTTCTGCCATTAAATCCCAAGGTTGGGTTTTTACTGTGCTTCAGCTCTTCAGGCTGTGCCGTTCTCACTCCTCAGCACTCCAGGGGCCTTTGCAGGATTTAAGTGCATCTCACAAAAAGGACATATTTCTAGGGTGAAGGTTTAATTTGATTTTGGACTCTGTGACTGTGAGTGGATGAAAAAGCAAACAAGAACTTACTCATGGCTTTATATCAGTTCTGCTGATCGGAGTTCGGAGAGTAAATGAGTTGATTCACTCGGTTACGGGTGGGAAATGAACTGAAGCAATCCTCCACCCACCAAACGTCCAGCCAAAAGTAACTTAGCCAGCTAGGAAATAAGGACAGCAGTGATGTCCTGCTGGTCCAGGCCAGCCATGCATTATTATCCTCCTGAGGCAGGAAGGTGATGCCATGAAAGTTCAGATTAGCACAGACTCCACAACACCACACTTTTGTTAGCAGAGCTTAGCAGTGAACACAAGAGTGTTTCTGGGTTTAAACAGAAGGGTTGGTCATGGGTTTCTGGTGTAGCATATTCAATTTATAGTCTGTTGAGCATATACAGAGCTGCAGTGAGCTAGTTTGGTAACTCAGATATCCCACAGTCTTTCTCTTTCCCTCCTTCTGGGGAATCCTTTGGGGTCTTTCCATGTGGGATCTGTCAGTTGTTGCCCCACAATTTCTCTTCTTGGATCACTGCAATGGATCCTCAGAGCCTACGTTGCGCTGGCAGCTCTGCAGTCCAACACATAGGTAAAAGGAATCTTCCCCAAAATGGGGAGACAATATTGACAGGTCCCTCATAACATCCATCTGAAACAGGTTAACACATGATTATCATTATTTTTTTTTAATATAGATGGGTGGTCATCTCAGGGGTAAATCTGGAGTGGGCTGCGCAGATTGCACAGGCTGCACGGAATGCACGGCACTGCGCAGAGCAGCCAGAAGCAGAGGTGTGACTCCCAAAGCAGTGCAGGCATACCAGTATATGCTGTGCCCCAGCCCACCTCCAGAATCAGCTCAGCCAGCACTTCCTTGGGGATCCCCGGTGCACCACTGCGGGGTGCGCAGACACCCTTAAAGGGTGAGCAGCACAATTAGAAACACTGCCCAATTTCCTGATATCTTTCAGTCTTGTCAGCTAAACTGTACTTCTGTCCTGGGAATACCCCGGTGATGCATAGCTTCAGCTGATGAGCTAGGATTAGAAGGACTTTATATAAGGCCTGTTTGATTAAGTGGCTATTATCAACTAAAAACTTGGTGCTTCCCATTAAGTACTCTCAAGTGCGTGTCCTCATTTTACTTACTCTGTGCTTGCATTATGCTTTGGAAGTGGCTGCCTAGCCCTTTTGCCTCATCCAGGCCTACTGTGCCAACACTAATAAGCTGCTTCATCTTTTCAAGTGGTAGCGCAAGGAATGCGATGCCCTGATGGAGCCTGTCCTGCTTTCCTGGAGACATTCAAACCCATCTGGATGTGTTCCTGTGTGATTTAATCTAGGTGACCCTGCTCTGGCAGCGGGGTTGGACTAGATGATCTTTTGAGGTCCCTGAGAACTCCTAATGCTCTTCTGTGGCTCTGTGAAAGGTGTTTCTGTACCCTCACCACATCACCCTGAAGTTTTCAGTGGAAATTAGCCCAGCCCCTATGAACTTTCTGCTCCAGGTCCTTCAGTGCTTCTCCACGAAGGCAGCTTTCTCCCCTGAGGAGACTGAAAGCCTGTACCACTCACAAAAAGCTAAACCAGTAACACTTTCACCTTTTGCTTTGCTTCTATTACCACACCAGCACAGTTTGATGTGCTGTCTTTCACAGCATCTGGGCTCAGGCTTCAGCAATTTCCCATAATAGCCCAATATACTTTTTGTGATCCATGTTCAATTTATACACACACCCCACTTTAATCCTTCTGTCCAGATCAGTTATTTCATACTTTTGTACATCAAATTGCATTCACCATCTGTTGGCCCAGTTGCCCTACATAAGCAAAACCCTCTGAAGGTATAATTGCAATATTGTTCATTATTTGCTCGCTGCCTTTCCTCCCAATATACAAAATGACAGGAAAATTGAAGAAATCATTTCAATCTAATTTAAATTCCCTTCAGGTTTTTTACAATGCACTGTTCGAAATAGTAGCTAGGGTCTTCAAAAAAAGAAGCCATCCATCTGAGAAGAGCCTTGATGCCCTCCGATAGCTATCTGTGAAAACAAGTGATTTTTTTTGTAGGACTGGAGCTTGGTGTACCAGCATTAACTTAGCTGACGGCAAATGCTATCGGCACATCAGCATGCTGTTAAATCATTGCACAGAATAATTCCAATCTGGTTAATCAGGACCTGATTTTATACTGCCACTTCCACCCCAAAAACATTATTTCCTATTTGTCTTATCTATTCTGATCTCTATTTCAGCCAAAGCTCATTGTTTTAGGACTGCACGCCGTATGCCATGCTCAGGCAGTTTTTCAAGCATCTAAAGTGAAATCTTGTAAGCACCAACCCTCTTCCCCAGGGATAATATTCCTTGAGCTTTGATTTAATTTCTCCTACAGTCAGGAGGCCACCCACAGATCTCCAGTTCTGCCTGACCTGCTTCTTTTCTGCCTCAGCATTAACAGCAAGGGCAGGGGGGGAGGAATAAGTCTCTGGTACGACTCAACATAGGTTAGTTCAGGCCTGGTTGCATTTCCCTTTAGGACTTATGGTGGAGAGGAAACTGCTACGGAGCAGGGGAAGTACCTCTGACAAACATCAGAGGCCCACGCACCGGCACAAGTACATTTCACTGGCGCGTACCTCCGGGAGGAGCAACTTTGGTGGAGATAAATAAGACATGTAATTTCTTGTCAGGCCACTGCATTTCCCACCACTTGTTTTAACAATTACACTCTGTGACTTTTTTTTTTATTAAACAACTGAAAAAAACAGATTCTTGTAACCTAGGAAGAAAAATTGCCTGGAGAGATGAAACATACCCAGACTTAATTTTCTCTCTTGTGTTTTTTTGAGGTGTTTGCAAGGAATGTGTTTTCAGTGCAGCAGCCAATAAGAAAACCTGTGGTTTTGGCACTTTTTTGCCACAGTCACCTTCTCAGCGGCCAATCTCCTTACAGCCAAACCCAGGCAGAATAAAAGGCCTCATCCAATCTGCAGCCTTGATTTTTGCTGTTAAAAAGAGAGGGCACAACTTTCTCCCTCTGAAGTCAGTGGAAACACTGCTGTAGATTACAACAGGGATGATTAGAGTCCCATCATTATTTCATAGGCAGCTTTACCCAAATCTTATTTTGAAAGCAATTAATAAAAGAAATGATTGCCCTTTAGCAAGCAATGTCCCAATATGAATTGTAATCATTGCCTCTTCCGAGTGCTCCTTTGCACTGATGTCTGTACCAATTAGAGGCTTCTTCTGTAGAAAGGTTATGCAAACACAATTTTATTTCTTTTATTAATTATTTTTCAGGCAGGGCCAAGTTTTAAGAGCGTGCCTGGACTCACAGCTTCAGTATTGGAGTTGCTCTTGTAAGGAAGAGGCTGCCTTTAAGACTGACCTGGAAAATATATATTCAAGGAGCACATGTGCTAAATGCTTCAGCACTTCTCTTTGCTTGCAAGACCAGAAGGTTGTACATAAAGCACACACCAGCATTCATGACTGCAACTTCAATGCTTTTTTAAAGTGATGCATCTGAACTCAAGATCAACCTCTTGTAAACAGCTAATAAGATCAATCTGAAATCCTATTTGTTTGCTCAACTGAGGCACCTTTGAAAGCAAAATAAAATGTAAATGAAAACAATCAAACTGTCTTTGAGGACCAAACAGAGAAGGATACAACTGAAAAAGAGACACTGAGACAGACATCAACCTGCCCTCTCTAAACACCTACGTTTAATTCTGATTTAACAAGATGTAACAACAGTGACAGAGATTATTGAAATAACCGGTGATAAATACGTCTGGTTGTGTTCTCAGCCCATGTTAAAAATGGGGAAATTGGGAAGGGAGGAAGGATGGGGCAATAAAGGCTTTTGTTCCACAACATGCATGTAAGTAATTAAAAATGCATCCAGCTATACCTGGAATATTTCTCTTGTGAGGGACAGAAATACAATCCCCTTGAAACAACTTACCACAGTTTTGTTGGAGGTGTTTCTTCCAGGCAGAGCAACCCGAATCATCCCCTGGACAGCAATATCTGCTGGAATCAGTGCCCAGGCAGAGCAGATCCCTCACTGCAGAGGAAGGATGGCTCAGGACCTCCAAGAAGACTCAATAAATGGAGTACATCGGTAGACTCAAAGAAAGACTTGCAGAAGTAAGTGCTCAGCATTGCCACTGCGGCTGAGTTTCAGGGTGATTTTTTAAGACAACATCTAGGTTATGAACATGAAAATATGGCACTCCAGACTCTCAGCCATCTGAACGTGGCCGACGGTGAATGCTCATTTCTAACATTTCTCACCAGGGTGAGTATTGATTTCATTTCTCACACTACACTAGTCACTTGACCAAGCTGCAATCACATGTTTAATGTGTTAGTCACGCCGGCTTGTGGGGACCTGTGGTCTCTCGTCTATCATATGGTGACCTTTATGACTGGTATAGGCTTAATCATGATAGAAAAGGCTGATATAGAGGTGTTCATGTCATTATTTCTCGCACTAGGCAATGAGATAGTTGAAGGAGTAGTAAGGTATGAGTAGAGTGGCATTTACTGCTCCCTATAGATGAATGTAGTGATTTGTTGTACAATTTAATTTAAATTTTTTTAAGGACAAGGGCAAAAAGTTGGCTGGAAAAGCAGCTGAGAGGAGGTAAATACTCTGTTTTCTGTGAAGGAGTGCTCAGAATAGAGGCGCCAAGGCTGAAATTCCTCACATTAACTGCTTGTACAGCTTTTCCCAGCATCCTCATTCCTCTCCAAAAGCACTGAGCGGACAGTTTGTACCACAAAACAAGGGATGAGCCGGTGACATCCTCAAGTCTTGTAAAAGCTTCATGTTTGTTCAGGTCAAAATGGAAGATGCTCAAATACTCTAGCAGCTTACAGACATTAAGGATGATCGGGAGAGTCCAGACCACAGGGAATTTGCAACATAAGATGCTGACCTATGAGCTGGAAGGCCTCTGCTCCCCTGAGGAGCCTTACTAGCACAAACTGTATTTTTCATCAAGATCTGTCTCACCCCTCAATGTCCTCCCCACTCCCTGTAAGAAATAAATGAAAGGGATCAATATTTCATCATTCTAATTTTGCCATTTGCTAGCTTTCCTTGTAATTTTTGAACTCTTCCAAGCCGTCCTTCCTTTCTAGAAACATTATCACCTGTCCAAAACATTTCCCAGTTATTATGTGAGCTGTATCAGCATACTCCAGAAGAGTACGAAGCTGTGATTTACAGTGAGATCCTCCCCACTGTGAAGGGTTAACCTCAACCTTACGTGTTACTCAAGCTCCCAGGCTGACCCTCAGTGAAAATTAATAGCTTGTATCTGTTTAATATTCTTTTCCAGCACATTGTCAAATCATTTCATCCGTGCTTATATGGATCAGTAGTTTCCATCTTCAGTGTTTTCCTCATTCTTTTTTTGTTTTTTATTAATCCTTTGCTGTCTTTAGGTGCTTTTAAAATCATAGAAGAAAGTAGTTACGATCATTGCGTTTATTCTGTAAGGTTATAAAAAGGGAGGTAAAAGATACGTGCCACCTTAAGGGATCTATGTTGCCTTGCTCCAACTAAAATGTGGACCACATCTCTACATTTTATGAGTTACATTACAGACATGGCTGCTAACCGAAATATGCCAGTTGGTCACAGACTTCCTAAACACATGTAGCAGTATTATTTGTCATGCAAGTCATTAATTTAAAAGTGATGCATCTGTTACAATCATTGGTGGGCAAGATGGATAAGATCCATAGGGAGGCTTTCAGCTTTCCATTTAGTGCTAAAGTGGAACTGAACCTATCAGATGTATTATTATTGTCATTATTATTTAATAACCCCCTCTGTCTCCCCTGCACACTAGCCACTTAACAGAAAACATGAGTACAGAGCTCATCTCATATTGCTTGCTATCCAAGAGATGGACTAGATGTCCAAGTGACAATAAAACACGTATCACAAAGAGAATGGCCTGGATCCTCTTGGCATGGCTTATGGGCGCGCAGGAGAGGCAGGCCAGCTCGCTGGTAGACAAGGAGGGATTTGGGCTTTGGTTTTCCTGTTGAAGTGTACATGTGATGGTACAGCTGCGAGTTTGAAGCATGGCATGATGGCAAAAAGGTTCAAGGAGTGTATTTGAGCAATGGTACTTTATTAGCATGCACACCAAAGTGCGCTAGAAAGAAAGAAGTATAATACAATATATTGCTGATATTAAATAACAGAGAGATGATAGACTAACCAAACTGCTGCTGTAAATTCCGTCTTTCAGACTGGGTTCAGATGCTCTGCAAATATTGGACAGTGTCTAAGCCTTGCATGCCCTCAGGCTTGAATTAGCCATGCTTCCAAGCCCAGGAACTTTGTTTCAGCAATGCTCACGAAATCTCCAACTTGAAGTCTGTCCTTGCTCTGTTTCTGCAGGATTCACATGCCTGACTTCCAAAGAAAATGGGCCTGGCAGCCAAGGCTGGGACCTACTTATCTTTAGGAATGCACATTGTTCATTACGCTTTGCAGGTTACAGAACTGCAGATACTGAGTTTCCAAGAAAACTGATGTACATTAACTTTGGGCAAAGGCAGGGGCCATTCTGTCTGCTTCCAGGTAAGCCCAAATTCATCACCCAGCCAAGCTTTCCTTAGAAAAGCATATTTTGAACTTGTTTAGATCTTAATGAGTCGTCTGTGAACTATCAGATATTTCACCTTCTATATTTGAGTTTCCTAAATGACACATCAGATGCAGTGACTGCAAGCATCGTAAATAATCTCCTCAGTTTAATGAATTACCATATGAGGAAAGGTTCGTCTACCAGGTAATGACTCACAGCTTCACTTTGTTGTAGATCAGCCAAGACACTTGATTTACCGAGAGGCTACCTGTATTAAAACTAATCAGAGGCTATCGGGGAAACCCAAACAGATCCAATCCACCACAATTTAATCTCCCCACAAATAAAATATACTCATAAATCAGGGCAAGCATGTAAATGTGCCTCTCTAATGCTTCGATTAGGAAAACTAAAACCACAAAAAGCTCAGTAGGATGTGGAAATCGTGGTAATGGTAGCAGTATTAGACTAATTCATAACACACAAGGAGCTGTAAGATACATTCTGCCCTTACAGCTGGGTAATTAGTCGAGATAGAGAAAGCAATTTGTCAAAAATGTTGATGTCTCAGTTTCCATTTTGAAACTTAAAATGGACATATTTTTACATTTTTATTGAACTTCCCAGATAAACACAGAGAAAAAGATAGATAAAAGGTATGAAAATCTTCATCGTAGTTTTTACAAAATATACTGCCTTCAGTAAAAGTGTATTTAAAAAATGGATTTCACAGAAGTATGTATAATTATGGATAAAGCATCTCTTACTAAAAACAACAGTAAGGAAAATATGATAGAAATACTTTGATCAGATCTGCTAATGAGCTATTCTCAAGCAAATGACAGCATTACTTCATTGACGGGCTATTCAGCTTGATAAAGAAAAGGCCTATCGATACAACTGAATGGCTGCAGGGAAAATCACCCTCCTGAATGATCGTTATCATATCGTGTTGTCCAGGTGGTAAATGAATATCCACGCAAAGGAGAGTGGAGACAGACTGTACTCAGGAGATCGGTACCTCAACTTCAGTCCCCAATGGATCAGTTCAGCACTGCTGCTATTTACCTAAGTCAACAAAGTTGAATATTATCAAAGCCGATTTTTTTAAAAATACCTTGATTCTCATCCCCTTAGCAAATGTACAACTTCAGTGCTGTGTTCCAGAATTGCTTTTTTTTTTTTTTTGGTGCTAGCAGAGGAAAGAATTAAGATCCTTCTCATCAAAAGATTAATCACAGAACCACAGACTACTTTGGCTTGGAAGGGACCTCAAAGATCATCTAGTTCAACCCCCTGCCATCAGCAGGGACACCCTCCACTAGCCCAGGCTGCCCAAAGCTCCATCCAACCTGGCCTTCAACACTGTCAGGGATCCAGGGACAGCCACACCTTCACTGGGCACCCTGTGCCAGGGCCTCAGCAACCACACAGGGTGTAGAATTTCTTCCTATTATCTAATGTAAATCTCCTCTTCTTCAGTTTAAGGACATTACCCCTGTCCTATCATCCCATAGCCTTGTAAACACACTCCAGCTTTCTTGTAGGCCCCTTTAGGTACTGGAAAGCTGCTGTAAGGTCTCCGTGGAGACAACCATTAACAATATATGTCCACATGAAGAAGATGTGCAAGAAAGTTTTGTATAAGTACACTCATTTTAAGATGCTATATTCCATTTTGCTTCAATGTGATGTGCACAGACTATTAATAGCAGAAAATTATTGCATTTAGGACAAAAATTCAAGGAAATAATTTGTAACAAAATCTACATTCAAAGCCATCTCTCAGCTTCCACATACTGGTCATAAATCACTGAAGAAACAGTCATGATTGATTTACAAGGAGATTTTTATATTACCGTAGATATATAAAAATAACAGTCATCTTCTGAACAATTGCCCTTCATCCTAATTATGCAGCTAAACATATCCTTGGTAATTGATAGGATGTTTTCAGAAAAAAAGACTTTGAAAGTCAGAAAGAAAGGTAAGGTATAGGTGCAGAGGTTGATACTAGGTGATATTTACAAGTTGTTACTCACATATCTCCCATGCCAACCAGAAGAAATTACATTGTAGAACAGTATGAGAGCTAGTGGGGCATAGTTCCCATCCTTGCGGTGACAATATTGGTTGTGGTGGCTTTATGGCACCAAAGCCCTTTCAGCTCAGAGGACTGTCTCTGAAAACAACATCTCAAGGCCATTTCTTTCATCAGGCTAGGTGCTGTCTGTAACGTTCTTGCATAGGAGCAAAAGGTCTCCTCTGGGAAAATGAACAATTTCAGTGAGGGGAGTGAATCCCATCTCTTCATGTCCCATTTTATGTGTAAGAAGCTGGGACAAGTTTCTTAATCTAGAGTGGAGAGGTATTTAAACAAATTGTGAGAGATGAGTTATCTTTTCATCGATTCGAACTAGCCATGCCGTTCTCTGCCATGAGATAGTGATTAACATCCAAACCTTCACTGCTGCACTCTGAACATTAGCAGAATGTCATCCTTGGCTTGTGGAAAACTCTTCATACTTTGAATACATAGGAGATAGAAATTGTGGCTCTTTCTCAATGAAAACTAACTGCCGAGTGCTTACCTGCACGTGACTCTACCCAAACAGCAAACATTCATGTGAGAGCTTTCAGAATACTTCCTGTAACCCAATTATTTCCCTTTTAAAATAGCAGTGAAAAGTGGAGCAGCAGTATAACCTTCTTAAGAACCTGTCATGCTTTTCCTCTCCTTGCTG
The DNA here is from genome assembly GCA_013400835.1 of Zapornia atra. Lineage (NCBI taxonomy): Eukaryota > Metazoa > Chordata > Aves > Gruiformes > Rallidae > Zapornia > Zapornia atra. The sequence continues at coordinate 935,482 of VZTU01033426.1, forward strand.
CTCTTCATTTTGCCCCATTTTCAATAAAAGCTCTAGAATTAGTGTCAGATAAGGCTGCGTTTGAGAAACATCAAGTAACAAGCTCACAAATCTCCTTTAATAACACCTTCCTCTCCCACATCTTGCCTTTTCTGGAGGGGGTCATGGGAGAGTTGTTCTCTTACAGCAACCAAAGCTGTGGGCTCTGCGAGCCGTACACTAAGTCCACGAATTGGGCATTTTTCTCCTTGCTTATTTCAAGGTCAAGTAGAGCAGGTCTTTGCTGCCTTACTGAGGCGCTATCAGATGTCTTGTTTTTATTCTTTGACCTTTCATTGCGTTCTCCTGTTTTCATATTGAAGGTCAGTTTAAAAGCAAGTGAATTCTCTTTATCTTCCACTGATTTATTTGAGTTCCAATGAGGTCAACAACTCCCTCTCCCCTGCATTCCTCCATCCAGCATTTTTGTCATTATTCCAGAGATATTAGACTCCTCCTTACCAAACACTGTAAGGATCCTTCATAAAACAAAGTCCCTGCCACTAAGACATTAAGGATGGAAAAGATGCAGCAAGACGTGGGTGCTTTTTGGATACAGCTCGCCTACAGAGCCCTGGGAAATCTGCAGCAACGTCTTCAACCTTCATTGCAGTGACCAGTAAAGATTCCCCTCACCCTTTAAATGTTTATACTAGATGACTGTTGCCTTATGTGTCAGCATACCCAGGTATTATTTATTATAACAGGGTGTTAGAGACATTTCAGTTTCGCATGCTTTCACAGACACAGAGTAATTTAAGGATCCTGTTAATTCTAAAAGCTGAACTAATAAAACACAGTAAGGGTTAATCAGTGTTCTCCAGAATAAACTTTCAAAAAAATAAATCAAATTACTTCCGTGGGGTTCCTACTTGCTTGCCTTAGCCTGTGTGCAAACCTGTTGAGGACCAAAGGCTGTCAAGAATGCTGAAAGTCAATTATTAAAGGCTCTCAGAATACAAAACCAGAAGAAAAACATCTAATTCCTGGCAGAACTGCTCACTATGTGCTCATATTGCCGCTGGTGTTCAAATGGAGATTGTTGCTTACTAGCAGGAACCCAAGAGATTGTTGTTCAACTCAGGGATATGTGTCCAGTCAAAAAGATTGTGACTTGACCTTATGGTACATGAAGGCATTGGTGTAGCTAAGGTGACAAAAAGGTGTTCTTTTACATGAAGCTAGCTCAACTGAAATTACATAAGTATATAAGGTAACACCCAACAATACTGTTAGCTGCTGCTGAGAAGCAGCAAGCTATTGAATTGAACTGGCATCATGCATCAGTAAAGGGGTGAGAGAATTCAGTTCTGGCCAAAAAACAGGCAATAAAAAGGCTGTTTTCTGGGAGCTAGGTTTGTTGTTATCATGCAACATCACAAGACTGCCAATGCAGTTCCTCCCTCTTCTACCTGTATGAGGCCTACGTTGTATTTGCTAATTGTCTTGATTCTTTTATTGATAGGATGCTATTTTGTCATCTGCTCAGTATTCAGCTTCAAACTGTCCCATGTATACCTTTACCTGAGCTTGAGAGATGTAACATCCTCCACAGTGGGTTACAGCAGGTCTTTCACCTGCAACTACAACATGTGTTACAGAAACTCAACAAATTCACCACAAAATCGCGTAGGAAAATCACTTCCATTAGAAGATCCAGCAAAACCCTAAGCCAGGTTTCTACCAGCTCAGAGATATTAATAAAATCTATTCTGCAAAGAAATACACCGGTAATTTCAATAAACTCAGGAAATAGTGTCATGAGACAGATAGATGCTGCACGTAATGTCTAGAGAAAAAATATGACTGTGTGGAATAAAGCAAGCACAACTGATAGTTTGAAAGCATTCATGCAAAAGTGGAAGATCCACTGAGAATACAGTCATGGACAGTAAATAAAAGGCTCGACAGGAAGTCAGTTGGTGCACCCATGGCTAGATTTTAAGATGCTATTGAGTATCTGAGTAAACAATTTCTTTATAAAGGAGACAGTTTGATTTACAAGTATTGGGTCCATCAAGTTATTGTCTAGAAAGGAGTGCCAGGGCACAACTGTTCAATGTCTGGCTAGACCTTCACTTGCTCACAACACACTGATAGCCCCCCTGGTCCAAAGCACTTGACAAACTTTCATACAAAAGCTCTGCTGCATTTTACTATTGAAGGAAATTACTTAGGAGGGAGAAAGTGGTTGCTGTGTGACAACATCCAGTACATAGAAGGAACCAAACTGTGTCCAGCTAGCACAAAAAACCAAACTAAGGGGTCAAAATGAAATCCCAGGAATAAACTTTGGGCTGACCCACTACAGTCCCTTCCAATTAAGACAATTCTATGATTCTGTGACTAATGCTCAGAGTTGGGCTGAAGTGTCCATGTGTCACCGGCAACTGCGACTGTGTGAGAGCTTGCTGTGGCTTCCTACACAAAAGATGGCACCATCACTCCTTGTACTACCCCACCACCTGGAAGACGAATTCTTACTGACTCTAGGGAACATTGCCTTCTGCTGCATCATCAGCCACGGATAAGTCTGGCCAAGAATATTATCCAGAGTGTTGACAGTGGCAGGAAAGCAGAACGTTTGTAATAAGGTGTTCCTACCAGGGGCATTTTAGTTGTTTCATAAATGCATATCAATTTGTAAAATACACATGGACTACATTCCCTTTTTACATTTTGATTGACTAAATAGAATTATCTCCTAGAATCAGAGCTTCAAGGTCTCATCCTTACAATAAAGAAATTAAATATTTTTACTGTATATTGACTTATGGTTTGGACAATCACTGCCTTATGAGATGCTGATTAATAGTCAGGAAAGTGGTAGTCTATTGTCCAGTAATTTGCTTTTCATTTTCTGATTCTGCAAATTAGCTTTCCTACTAAATGAGGTGTTACGCTGATGTCAATATTTGCAGGTACTCCACAATTATACTGTGTTTGCTAAATCACATTGCTTTAATTCAAAAGTCATTCTGATTTCCATTTAGATCATGATCCTGCTGGGTGCATAGTTCTCCTGTAAAAGTGTCGCATGCCCTCGGGTCTCGTGGAGTCAATGGCATTAGAGATTACACAGCTGCCTTCAGATCCGAGTCTCATTTATTTGGGAAAACCATAATTAGAGGTTAGGAGCCAGGTTTATGCAATGTAAATTGTAGACAAGTCATCCTATCCTTACACTTAAGAATCTCCTCTCTTTTTTGTTTTCCTAGTGAGAGATTTCAAGGTGAACCTGCACCTCCTGCTAAACTAATGTGTCTTAATTTTCTGCAGTTTTTAGCTTTGGTAAGGTGTTCTCCAGCCTTTCATCATCTGGAGGAAGGAACAGCTATCTAATCAGCTTGTCTGAAGGAAATGCCTCTTTAATGAGTCCAAGTCTCTAGCAAGATTCAAAATAGCAAGGCAGTAAAGTCAGAAGTGTTTATAGAAAGAAATTGCATTAAACCTGTTAGCATTGTGGTATCTTGGAAATGACAGCTGCTGATAGATCCGCAAGCTGTCCTAATCTCAACCCTCCTCACTGCTGCACACCCTTGGCTGATGTGCATGCTTATGCCCCCATTCTACACTGGTAGATGATAAAAATCCTTTCCTGTCCCCTCCCTCCTGCACCAGCTGATCCAAAGGGCTTTGCACCAGCAGATTGCAAACCAGAATTTCACAGCCATCCCAAGGAAAAGCTTGTTGGCCATAGTCAAGCCATAAGATTTCTTATTTATTTATGTGTTCTTCCTTGCTCTTTGAACATATCTGAAGTTACCCCTCATTTTCTTAATATGTCAGCCTTTCCTCAGACAAACGCACCAAGTAGGACCAGCCAGGGGTACAGATCTGGTGCTGAGGAGACATGATTTATGCTACTTTCAAACCCATTTTGGCAGCATGTGAGCCTTCCTTCCATCCAAATGGCTTAAAGCAAATGAAAACTGTCCTCAACATGGCTGCACTGTCCTGGAAAGAAACCCAGAGTGATATCGGAGACAGCTGCGCCTGGTTCTTAACTTCACCCACATAATTTTGACTGGAGCAGAATGGAACGTTATTTTCCAGCACCTCATGCAGCACCCTGACATCCTCACAGCCAGGTGAAAGCATCTACTCCAACAGATCAAGGGGCAGAGCAAGTATCAGCACGGCAGATGGAAGCAAGCATGCCCTGAAGGTGGTTCTCAAGATGATGTTCCTTATGCACTCATGCAATTACACTGGATTAACAGTTACTTGCAGCTAGGTTGGCACCCAGGGCCACAGGGCAGGAGAGAAACCCTACAAACACCTGTCATAAAACCATAGCCATGGGGAAGGGCGAGGATGTAGATGCTTCTGTATCAAGTGCTAATAGCTGCTCCTGACCTATAGCAGTGTGAACAAGGGCAATGAAACACAGGGTCGCCTTGTAGAAAATACCCAGAGCAGTTTTGGTGAGAGAAGATATGGTTGCAGCGCTGCTCTTGTTGTTTGTGGTTTTTTTATTACATACCACAAGAGCAGTATGTCTCCTGTGAGACCATCATCTTCCCTTAGCACCTGTTCTTGTTTTTCTCTGCTGCATCCTCAGCAAGAATAGGTACACTGGGTGCCCACCACTGCTCCAGTGAGGCTGTACTGGGTGAGGCACACATTAGCTCCCTGGACTGTAAAATATGTCCGGAAGGTTTGAGAATGTGATTCCAATGGCAATTGTAGAGATGCCTAATGATACAGATCAGCTGCTTGCCTTGGCATGTTTCACAGGAGAGCTTTCCACCAGCTCTGCTTAAGGAAAATCATCCTCTACTCTTCCTCCTCCTGTTACAAACACTACTGATGCTTAAGCTTAGATTTTCTTTTTAAGTTTTCACTTTTGCCCCTTGAAGTGTAAGATATCAGGCCAGTGCTTCACAAAGGTCCTCACCCTTCATAGCTCTCCCTCAGTTCTTCTGTGCTAGCCCTAAACCCCATGTACCACTGGCACTCTGAAAAAAAGTTATGCCTGTCTAGAATCAAGACACACAGCTACACAGCTAATTTTCAGCAAGATTAACCACAAACAGGAGAAAAAAAAAAAACAAACAACAAGCTGGAGCAAAAATTGTTTTAGGATGGTGACAGATCAAGAAAACTCCAACTGCTAAGGTTACCCAAAGATGAATGTTGACGCAAGCCACAGGTACTCACAAGGAGTCCAGCAGACACAAGGTAGTAAGACTGTTTTGGGGGATCTGACTTGTTCAAGATTGTAGCATCCAACCTTATCTGTGGCAGCACGTTGCCTCCCAGCTATGAATGTTCAAGTTATAAATCTGACAAGGTATCTGCAAGAACTTTAATGCAAATTATTGGGGCAGGAAATGGCTAATGCTTGCTGTCGTTGGGGAAATAGCTGAGAATCATGTTGGCAAACCTACTGAGCCCTGAAGAAAAGGGACTATTCCAGCTATGAAGTCCCTTTTTGTTCTAGGCTAATGATAATCCAAGAATCTTGGCATTCTGCACATTAGTTGTTAAAGCTGGGCCAATTTAGATCAGAAAAACTGTTTTGGTATAGCAATAATTAACTACTAAGTCCAAACAAGTCACTTGTGCATCCCTGAAACACTCTACCCAGATCTCTCAGGAACGCGACATGCTGAAAAGGTGGCAGAAAGGAAACTGAGGTCCACTGATGTACGTGAGTGCAGGTGCAAGACCCTCATCCTGTCTTTCAGCAGAGCTATCCAGAAGAAATTTTCCAGAATTAATTTCAAGTATACAAAGTAAAGAAGAGGAAAAAAACCTCCAAAATCAAAGCATTCTGTCTATTCCAGACAGAAATGTAACTGATAATTGTATTCCACTGCAATAAACTAACCAACCAGATGTTTCAGATAATTAGTATTAGAGTCAAATTTTTCTAGCAGCTGTTTTCCTTCTAACAGACAAGCATTATATGTGCTTCCCTAGCCTGGACAAACTCTTCCAATAGGATGTCTGAGATATGATCAAGACACACGATGGCACTTAGATATATATATATTCAAGAACTTTAAAGCATTGACTTGACTATTGGTAGCTGTGGTAGCATGTGCATGTACTTGGGTCTCCAGATACACACTTGGTGAGTTACATGCTGACGGAGACCAGCTCAAGACGCCTGAGACCGACGGGCTTAAGGCTCTGGTGGCTCATAAGCAAAGTTTATTGGGCGCAGTAGGCAATATATACATGCTGATAAACAAAAGCATAGATTTTCCGTGATACCATCAGATTGTCTTCTTTACTGCTGGAGCGTGTGTTCCGAACACGCGTGTGTTTGGAACATTCTTTACTGCTGAAGTGAGTGTTCTACACTTAGTGTTCGTTCCTTGTATTCAAAGATGATTGAGTACTCCTGCTTGGTTAAGCTTAACGTATTGTAATCTTTCTCCTTAGAAACCGCATATTCACACAGGTGTGCCCAGCCCTTTGTGGTTGTGCACTCTCTTGTAACTGACCCTTTCAGGCCAGTTACGTAGTCCTGGTAACTGCGGTTTCCCTCAACATGCCTTAAAAGTTTTAATACCTTTAGCACCTAACCCACAAAAGGCAAAAACTAATTGCAAAGACCAGCGGGCCCCAAAAATGGTTGGCTGTTGTTTATTTTTCCAAGGAATTTTAAGACTTCCCTTCCATAATTCTATATGCTCAAGTGTTTTAAGAGACACCTCTCTATTTTCAGTTATTGAAAAGTCTGTTATTGTCCATCCTGTTTATAACGCACCACAGCATCCATCTGGAGCAAAGCATCTGTCTAGCCACGCTAATTGAATTACTCTGTGAATCTACCCATCTAGAGAGAATTCTAGCTTTATAACTTCAGAATTTTTTATAACAGGGTTTCCTAAATAAACATGTTAGGAAAGGAGATGAGGACTTTTATATTCTAAAGAGATTTCAAGAAAATTAGCTTTTTTGGGGGGGTTCTTTTGGTGGAAGAACCAGTTTTTCCTGGATGGAAAACAAACACCCTGAGAACTGCAGAATCCTGTATGGGTGAGCCAGTTTTTCATGACCTCATGCAAAAACCTTGGCATTTGAGGCCTCGGGTAGCTTCTAACGTGCATCCTGTGAGGTGCACAATGTCTGCAAGATTAGTGTGTGTAACTCATTCAAATTGAGGCCACATAACCACAAGCACCAGACTGTTCTCCCCTCTAATTGTTTAATGACGCCCTCTCAGACCAACAATGTTTAAGACCCTGTCAGATGGGACTATGGACACCTGTTGGTATGGGCCAGACCTGCTGGAAAAGCTGTGGGGAGCCAAAGTTCAGCATGGGAAGGAGCTGCTGGCAGCTGATGACCAAAGGGCAACAGCTGAGCGTGCCAGGTCTCTCGCATTTCTTTCTGGCAATGGTCCGCAGTTTTGCTGGGGCAGTGTGCTTCAGCTGGGCTTGGTAAAGACCTGTCAACTTGGGTGGAGACTCCGCTCAAGATTAATTTTCAGTATTGTATTTATTAAAGGTACTCATATAAAAGAAAGCCAAGGGGGAAAAAAAACCTCAACCCAAACAATGATGGTATTTTGGGAGAAGAAGTGGGTCATTTGAAATGTCAGTTTTCTTGACTGCCTGGTGGGAGTGGCTTATGCCTTGAAAAATTCCTGTGTTCTTAAGCTCAATTTTCAAAGGTGTTTTCCCAGGTACTCAGGAGTTTTGAAGCCCCAACCACCAACTATATGATTTAGGGTCCAAATCATATAGTTATTTTTGAAAAATGTAATTTCTGTTTCCACAGAAAACTGTTCCTCTCAAAGGCCAGTACTAAGTGTATCCAGTACCTAAATTCCCACTTACCCGCAAGTTTAATAACATATGGAAGTCAGGCAGCAGCCCCAGTGTAGACCCAGAAGTGAACTGGGAAAGTGCACTTGGAGAGCAAAGCAGATCAGGTTCTGCTATTACGCCAACAAGGAATGCGAGCTGTAATAGTAGAAGTGATGATTAGTGGTTTTTAAAAGAAGGTATCTCTTGAAATTAGAACTCGAGGTGGGAGTAACAACAAAAGGCACCCTCAGAAAGGCACGTGGCTGGGGACACGAAGCATGGCCCCAGTGCACAACCTCGCCCACGTGGCAGCATCGCTGAGAGGCGTGACACCTACTGACACCTCGGGGTTTTTTTGAACTTGCAATTTTTGTACAACCCCCCTGCCACCCCTCAGAAAGGAGCACTTGCAGGAGCAAGGAACTAGGACACCCAAGCCCGGGGGGTGCCCTGAGGGAGATGCCGGCCAGGCCTGTTTGGGGCAGCTTGCCCTCTCTCTGCATCAGAAACTTCCAGCCCCGTGCGGGAGCCGTCTCCGCTCCCTCCGCGTGCGGGTTTCGTCCGCTGGCCCCGAACCGGGAGACGCCAGCCCAGGGGGGAAGCTGCAGGGCGGGGGGAGTGCGTGTGTGTGTTGCGGCAGCGTGTTCCCCCCCCCTCCCCGCAGCGATAAGCGCCGGCAGCGCCGTACCGCGCGTATCCCGGGACGGGGCTGCTCCGCTCCGCCCGGCTCCGCCCCGCTCC
>VZTU01033426.1:944253-1141355 GCA_013400835.1 Zapornia atra
GCGGCGGCGGCGGCGGTGGTGCCCGGGAGGATGCCGGGGAAGCAGGGCTCGGCGAGCGGCGGCGGCAGCGAGCTCCCGGGGGCCGGCGTGCCGCGGCAGCGGAGGCGGCGGAGGAAGGTGTCCTGCTTCTCCAGCATCCAGCTTTTCCTGGTGTCGGAGTGCGCCCTGATGCTGGCCCAGGGCACGGTGGGAGCCTACCTGGTGAGTGGGAGCCGGCCCGGGCACCCCTCCGCGCACCCCGCCGCGCCGGGGCTGAGCCGGCGGCTGGTGCCGGGCGGGGGACGCGGAGCGGGGGATGCGCCGGCAGAAGTTTCCTCGCAGCCGGGGGCAGCTCGGCGGGTTGCGTGTGTGTGTGCGTGCGTGTGTACCCCGGCGGTGGGTTTCCCACCAGCCCGGCGTTTCACGGCTTAAATGACTCAGCAGTGCTGAGGGGTTACCCTTCTGCCGTCCCTCTCGCGTGTGCGGCGGTAACTTCTGCAGCCGGTGCCCCGGACTGCCGAGCCCTCGGTGCACGGCTCTGCGGGCGGGCTTGTCGCTGCCGCTAGTTCCCGAGCTGGCCGGTAGCTCGGATGAAATGCTAGCTTTTTCACCTTATACTAAGCAAGCACCAAGAAAATCTAGTGGGGTATTTACTTCGTGCTCCCCGCATTACTAATTTCCCCTGTCCTCCTCAAGTAACGCGGCGTGTGAAGTGCAGCAGCCCCGTAAAGCCTCCGTGTTGGGCAGGGACCAGGCAAAATAAGGCTTCGCACTGAATCTGCATAGTGAGGTCTGCTGTCAGAGGCAGAACTGTAGTAGAAGAGTTGGAAAGATGTCCATACGGCTGTGCTTGTGCCTCTGAATGTACGCTGAGAGAGGCAGCCTGTGAAAATGAAGTAGTGTTCCTCCAGCAGATGTAAGTGTATAGTTGATTTAAATTTCTCAAAATAGCTTGCTGGATTTGAGAATTATCGTTTCCATGGAAAAGAAATGTATTCATAATCTCTGAGGCTTTTTGAGGCCATACACGTGATATATTATACAGTAAGTGTAAGATCTCTGCATTCTGTACTTGTATTCAGCGTTTATAACTGCTCCTCTCTCCCATGCTCGAACTACTTATGCAAATTTGTACCGAACATGATCTGTAATTTTTCAAGGTATGTGGCTAAACTAACTGTGGTTAATATTCCCTGTTAATGTGGAATGGAAATTAGCAGTCCTCTCCATATAATAAAACACCTAAGTTTAGTTTGGAACATACTTGTAATTCCAAAGGAAACTGCATAATGCCTGTTGAGATAAATCAAGTAATTCTATACCCTGTGTGAGTATAGGTGGTTATCACTTAATTTGTAGGAGCCTGAAAGTGACTGCTTGCTTTATGTGAGTGACACCTTAGTAAATACATCATTTCCGATGAGTTACTTGCAAAACAAGCCATTGGCTTGAATGAGTGTGAGAGAATCCTCCCCTAAAGTAGTGGCCAAGGAAAAGCCCACTGAGGTGATGTCATCAGTGGGCACCTGGATGCTGGAAATGTATAGATCTGCTAGAGGACTGTATATTGGCACACTTTGCTACAGTGTCTAAGCATAGGCTCAGCAGTAAGAGTCCCTAGCATGGCATCTTCCTCAAACTCCTTTGCATTGCACTCTCCTCTGTGACAGTTTAGCATTTCTTCTCCTGTTTTTCCCCAACTCGTGGCATGGTTTGTACCACGCTTGCTCCCCCTCACACACACCAGCCCCACTGGCTGGATAACTCCTGGAGTCCTACCTCCTGCCTTCCTCTGCGGGGTTAACTGCACCGAGGTGCTGCAGCCTCCACCCTCACCCATTCTCCAGAGCTGTATCCTGACATCATTCCCCTGTGGCCAGCCCCATCCACAAACAGTACCAGACAACTGGTCAGTGGGGACAAAAAAGGACAAAACTAAACTCAAAACAATCCTCAGCATGCGTAAGCAGTGGCCCAGCTGTGCTGGGCAAGTGTTCCTCCCTTCCCTGTATAATTTCTCTTCCGTCACTGCAAATACCACACAGCTCTTCATACAATGAACAGATGCAAATGTGGAATTATCTTTGGAGGGTAAATATGTGCTTAAAGCGAATCCAGACGAGCGCTGTGCGTACAGGTGTCATGGGGCAGTGAAAGCAGGAGTGGGAAAGATGCTTGGTGGAAAGAGTAGAAGATGTAATAATTTTTGTAGACCAAGTGTCCCGTGGGGTCAAGTATGGTTCCCAGGTGCTGTCTACAGGAGGGGGGGGGAGTGAACTCCGAAGAGGCACTGTGGAGTTGCCCAGGTGTAACTGCAAGTGGATATTCATTTACTTGGGCTCCTGGGATGAGCGGAGGCAGTTGGGCTCGGCGCTGGTGTGCTGGGCTGCTCCCCGAGGGACAAATTAGCGGGCGAGACAAACCGGAGAGCAAACAGAAAAACAGACAAATAGAGCGATGCTGTGGAGGGCAGATGCAGTGTGTAGTTCTGGGCAGTTGAATAAACTACTAATTTTAGCGTGTCAGCAGCGAGCAAGTACTGTATTCATACTTCTGCTTCGCTTGGCCACATGTGTGACTTTCCCTAGCTATTTGTAACTCGGGAAGAGAAACCTTTTTTTGCCTTATACGGTGACAAGTTGGGTTCCTTGGTTTTTTTGTCTGCCTTGCTCTGCACAGGGGGACCATGAGGGCAAACACTCAGCTTGTTAAGAAAGTAAGGCAAGGGCTGGGTGTAGGAGCAACTGAAGAGCTCTGATTTGATTAGGCTTGGCTTTAATGTCTGTACCTTCAGGAAAAGATATTGTTATTTCTTTTTAGAGATGTAAAAACTTCCTTTTTCCATGTTGCCTGTGCAATAAAGTAGCAGTGCCCACTTGAATGCATGTACAAAGTAGACATTCATTCATTATGTGGTTTTGAAGCAAAGATCATTCACTTTTATTTGTTCATAAAACATTGTGCTTGCCAACAGAGCTTTATAAATAATAAATGCTGATAAAAATCTATAAAGTCCAATGCTTTTCCCACAGAACTCAGCAGTGAAAATACCCCAGGATGCCAACAGTGGATGTCTATGGTTAATTACTACAGTGTCGCTGAGGTTCTCCATGTGAAGTTTTAGGGAGTATTTGATCAATGTCACATTCCAAAATATTTGTTAATTACCGTGCTTGCTGTTTGCAAAATGCACGTTCCAAAATGACTTGGTGCCATACCCTGCATAGTTTATGCAAATACGAGCCTGCGCTGCTGCCTTAATTTCTGGGGCTGCTGAATACACCCTATTATTTGCATATTCTTGTAAGGTTTTGTGTATGCATTTATTTGGCTACATCTAATTATTCCTGCGTGCTTTTGGAAACTTGGATTTCCCAGCAACTGCAGTGGCAGTGGGGAGAGTGCTGCTTGTAGTCAGCAGGCGTTCCTGCCGCAGAAGTTACTCGGGGTTTTCGCAGCAACTTTTAGAAAGCCCAGATGATTTCCACCCGCGGCTGCTCTCCTGCACTCCAGGTCTGTGGATTACAGGGCCGAGCATTACTGCTGCAGATGGCACCGGGAAGGGAAGGATGGAACCTCTGTTTTCCAGCTGGAGCCTTGTGCCTTTCAGGCGAATGCAGCAGTGTGATCAGTCATGCTGGCCGTGCAGCGATGAGGATTTCGATAAGGCTGATTCACATACCTTGGCAGCACTTCCCTCCCTGTTCCCCCGCCCCCCACACACCCCTGAATTCCTACGTGTGTTATATTTTGGAATATTTTAACTGGTAATAACATGCCAAGTGCTCCCAATGGTTTATCACCGAGGCATTTTATCGCTCTGCCAGTCAAATCTTTTGCCTAGCCAGTGGTGAAATCATTGCTTTAGCAGAAGGCGAAGAGCTCTGGGTTTGACAGCTACAGTTTGTGGAGCAGGAGTGTGATTTAATTTTCTCTCCCTAGCCTTTAGCCTCAGCTCGCTCCGGTTCAAACTGACCTAGTTGCAAGCACCCAACATCTGCCAAAGTCACGGGCTTCTTTAGATAAAGGGCACGCATATGGGAAGCGCGTTGAGAAACAGTTACTTGGTGTGCTCTGGATAGCTGTTTTTACAGGGCTACTGAGATGCCTCTGTTTGCTGCAGCTCTGAATGCAGCTATTCATGTGTTTTATCAAGTGATAAGAGGATGACTGGCCTGAGCATGAGATGGAAAGGAAAATAATTGGTCCCTCCCAAGACGGCCGCATTGGTGTTTGCGTGGGAATGAATGCCAAATTATTTCTTGTTTTGCTGAATGAAAACTTTTGAGCCACGCTTAACTTCGCTTTGCCTGTGCAGCACTGTTTGACTGCAGTTTGCAAAAGCCCTCTTAACGTGTCTGCAGTAAAACAGGTACTGTGGGAGCCCAGGTGAGATGGTGTGTGCCTATGTGGTCTCTGAGACAGGCTCCTTCTGTTCCATCTTGTTGCTATAGAGGTTGGGATGAAAACTTTAAAATTCCATTTTCAGGTTAAAAAAAAAGTATCTAAGCTAAACACAGAAGTTAATCATCAAAGGGTTCCTGCTGGAGCAAACAGAAATAGGGGTCCTGTGAGATGGACACCTGGGAACTGAGGGATTAAGGGTAGAATTTGGCTCTTGGATTTTTAAGTTGCTTTGGTGCACAACCCCTTCCCCTCCTGTGTTAAATATACCATAGAACACTGCTTTCCTGCTGCAGAAAGCGTTTGTCTCCTGTTGTAGAGACCTGGTCGAACCCTCCTTGAAGTCAGTGCAGGGGACATTAAAGACAGTTTTCATATAGGGGTACTGCAGAGCTTCAAAGCTTCCTATGGGCTTGGTGCTCTGCAGCAAAAGTTGTCCCTGAGTATTTGAGGTCTGGTTAGACTGGGTGGGAGAAATGTTGCAGATGGGGAAACTGAAGTAGATATTAAGAGTTCTGTTCTGTTTCTGAAGCTATTGATAAAGCTTTTGCTTGGTTAACATCAGCAGAGCCCGAAAGGCTAAGGCATGGGCAGAGAAGAGTCTGGCCAAGCAAGGAATTCCAGTTTCAGGTGCTTCAGTCCAGTGATTTAACTGCAATAGCTGGTTTTCCCATTGAATTTATTAATGTATTGTTTTTATTAAAGTATTTATTTTCCTAGAATAAGAATTGACTTTAAAATACTGCTGTCTTTTTTTTTTTTCTTTTTTTTTTTTGCTTTCCATCCTAAGCAGTGCTGAGTAATAAATGAGCTGTAATGCTCATAATTTATTTGTCACTGGGGTATTTAAGGGGGGAAAAAAAAACATGGAATGAAAATAAATGTTTTAGTGGGGATGAAGATTGCCAAGCATTGGCTGGTTATTGCTTACAGTTCATTTTCCCTTAATATATCTTTGCTGCCAATGTTATTTCTGGAAAGTTGTTTCTAGTATGCCTTTCCCATTAGAGAATATTGTCTGTTTTGCAGCTGAGTTGCACAGAAAGTTATTCTGAACCAGCTCTTTTGACTACATTCATATTTCTTCTCTAAGAAGCCTTTTGATGTTTTTCAGGTCTCTGGCTGCAGGGTGGAGGAGGAACCAGATCCAGCTTTGGGTTCTGATGTCTTCAGACTCCTGTGGGCTGGGGTTGGGAGTGTGGCATTGACTCAGTAACACAAAAACTTCTTATAAATTAATAGAAACAAATTCCGGTCCAGGTGTAGGCTGGACTTTTGGGCACCAGGAAGGTTTGTGAGTAACTGGCACATATGCTTTGGTTTAAATTTGCTTTTGTCTACTACTAATAGATAAAATGGTTTAGAGATAACATCTCTTACATGATGTACTTTGTCATTTGCTGAGTAAATCCAAACTTATCATATGATGCCTTCTTGATGAAATGCATTTAAAGGCAAAATGCACTTGATGTGTAAGCACGGACTAACTGAATTTAAGGTTTTCTGTTATTCTTAGCAGGGAGTTAGGCAGTTCTTCCTTTTTCTCTGTAAGGGCCAAGTTGATGCTTGTAAATGCTGAAAGAAGGAGCAGCCTCTTAGAAATGTTACGATCTGTCGTAAAAGCGGTGTCTCCTTTCTTTTGGCCAGCCTTCACTTCCAAAATCCCCTTAACGTTTTCTGTGTGCCTGTGTGACAACTCTCTTCCAGTTTTAATGGTCTGCGGTATTAATGCAGAGGTTTAAAGGGATCTTGTATACGTTGGGCTGCAGGTCTGTAGTGTTCTTGCTTGGTAACTTTATGCAGTGTGACTATTCAAATCGTAACGTAGCCCATGTCCCAGAAGGGGCTTGGCTGAACTGTGATCCCTCTCCTTCTCTGCAAGGGAGAGCCGATACTCCCTGGTTCCCAGAAAGGGGTGTCTCATGGGTTGTGTGGGCTTTCTTTTCCATTACATTCAGGATATTGTAAAGGATCAAAAGCCAGCTTCTGTTCTGCTACAGCAGTGTAAATTTATTGCTTTGAAAGAGTTATTCTGCAATTCATCAAGAAGAATTTGTCCTATGTGTACAATAATCTAAAATGCTTCCTTACTTGTATGCGCCTTGGTCTCTAGTTATTCCTTCACGGTAGCAAGATTAAACAATGGCATACTATTTAGTGGGTGAGGTTGCATCTTGGATGAATTAGTGTAGCTTTGTCTTCTGATCAACACCAGATGAAGCTGCAACGTGATCTATTTTAAGCATCACCCAAGGAAGTTTAAATAAACACATAATAATACTTTGCGTAGTAATTCCTTAAAGTGCTCCAATGAAGTTGGGAAGAATTCCCTTTTTCCTTTTGCATAGCAAAATGGGCCACTGATTTTGATTTACAAGGCTTCATTATACTCTGCAGCAAAACCAGGACTAGAACCCCAAGAGTCCTGTCTCCAGGTCACCTTGGAACAACCGCTAGACTCAGTCTCTTTGTAGATTCATACTGCAATGCAAATAGTGCTGCCTGTTCCACTGAGTAGAGGTTTCACACTGCCGCGCTTCATATGCTATCAATACAATCAATAGCGATAGCAAGCTGTTTAGGGAGTTCCTGGAGCGTCTGGCGCTTCTTCCCATCCGTGCTGGGAGGCCTCTGCCCTGTTATGGGAAGCACTCCCTAACGTTTAGAGAAACGGGTCTTTGCATTCAAGAGGTTTCAGTTTGAGTGGATGGATCAAAGCACAGAGCAAAGGAACCGTTCGTTCTCTTTCCCCAGATTTTAAGTGGGGGTGTGGTTGTCATGATGTAGAATCATAGAATCAGAATGGTCTGGGTTGGAAGGGACCCCAAGGATCATAGGGTTCCAACACCCCTGCCACAGGCAGGGCCACCAATCTCCAGGCCTGGATCTACACAAGGTTGCCCAGGGCCCCATCCAACCTGGCCTTGAACACTTCCAGGGATGGGACGTCCACCACCTTTCTGGGTAGCCTGTTCCAGCACCTCGCCACTCTCTCTGTAAAGAACTTCCCAATTTAGACCTTCCCTCCTTTAGCTTCAATGCACTCCCCCTTGTCCTGCCATTGTCTACCCTTTTAAAAAGTTGATTCCACTCCTGTTTCTCTGCTCCCTTCAGGGATGGGAAGGCTGCAATGAGGTCTCCCCACAGCCTTCTCTTCTCCAGGCTGAACAAGCCCAGCTCCTTCAGCTTCTCTTCGTAGGGGAGGTGCTCCAGCCCTCTAATCATCTTCGTGGCCCTAGAGATGATGACTGGATCATACCACCTGCCCCGCCTCACTTAGCAAACCTAGGAAAAGCCTCTGAACTAAAATCAGATTTTGTAAGCTCTCCGCTTAGCAACTTTCTCTTTTCCAGTGTTATTCTGAATGTGATGTGCTTCTGTGTTTCGATATCTAAGTATTTTATTACTGAAAGGGGGGTGGCAGGCCCCCTCCTCCCACTGCTGCACAGCAGTGTATTGAAGTTGCAGATCTCTTACCGGCACTTGTATTGCAGCGGTGCCTGAACACACGCCATAATTCTAGATGACTGCTTGCAGCATAAAAGCAAAATCTTTTATTTCAGGTTTGTTTGAATATTTATCATTGCTGTTATTTATTTTCTATAGTTCAAGAAGAAGAAAAGCCATTTGCAGTGGTTTGGTTTTTGTTTTCCCTCTCTGTTGCCTCTAACTTGATAGCATCCTTCCTCCTTGCCAAGCAGCCAGCTTGGTTTCCCTGGGTTGTTTTGGGTTTTTTTTTTAAACATCTTTATCATTGTGGTGTCTGCAGGTATCGCATGGATGATTTCTGCCTGTTTGCAGGCCCAGTGACTTTTAGACAAGTGCCTGTGAGGGCAGGTGCGGGAGCACAGAAGTTGTTTTTCAGTGGTACATAGTGATCTGTCTTCTGGGCAAGGATTGCTGGAATTGTCTTATTTTTAATATTTAAATGTCCTTTTAAAACACTTACCGTGCTGTTCACCTGTATAATTCATAATGCCTTAGTTTACTGAAAGTGGAAAAAGACTTAATATTCGGTTTTATGGTGATCCATAAAATGACAGTGAAGTTTTTGAAGGAACCTGGATAATTCAGTTGTTTTGAGGTCTTCGTGACTCACCCAGCGTTATGGTTTCTGAAGCAACTGTCAGATTTGCTTTCAAGTTTGGTGGTTTTTTCTTTTTGGTGCTTTGATGATAGGATCTGAATCCAACTTTTTCTCTAGGTTGGGGGTTTTTTTCACCTCTTTTTTTTTTTTTTCCCTAATAAAAAGGCAACTACAAACTCAACCACAGAGAACCTGAAAGAAGGAAAGAAGGCTTGGCTGTTTGGGAAGAATTATGGGGTGTGGAAGAATACAGAAGCCTTTTAGAAATCATTCACTTTTCATTTTTAGAAATGTACAGTGGTACTACTACCCACCCCACTCCCTACAAAAATTGAAATTAGCATTGGTTTCACATCGATATTTGGGTCAATATCCAATTCAGCCTGTTGTATATGTGTATTTTAAGGTGATACTGAAGTTTTATGCCTGAAGAATTGAATGAAACCATGTGGAATTGCTTTACAGTTGAGGGGCCCAGTAGAGGTGCCCTGCATGTTCCTAAAACAGGTGAATTATTCTATACGTTTATGTAAGGTGAAAAGTAAGTACTTTTCTTGGAGTCTGCTTGGAATCTGTGTCAGATGGAGCTTTGCATGTTCCTAGCTGGCTGGGAGCACCTACAGTCCATTGCAGGATGGCCAGAGGGTAGCATTGATGGGTATGGTTGCCATACCAGGACAGAGTTTTGAGTCTTCTGTAGTTTCAGATTTGTTTCATCCCTCTAATTCTCCAAAGAGATAGTGGGAAGTGAGAAAACACTTATACTTCATGGGATTGCAGCCCAGGGCGTTAAACAATCAGTGGTCTTTGTTTCCTCTGGTAGGACTTCAACAGGAAGAGCTACAAAAACCATTCTTTGGGGTTCTTGGGTTTTTATTTCTGAAAAGGAGGATGTGAAATAGCTGCTACTTCTTTCCACTTCTCTCCTCAGCTTTGTGCAAGCATAGTTTGGCATATCATTACCAGTAGACAAGAGAGTTGCTTGGGAGCGTTATGATGCTGGAGCATGGGCCAAACCTCGCACTTGGGCTTGAAGGGAATCTCTGACCAGATGCAGGAGGACTGCATGTGCCCTGGGTGATGCAGTAGCAGAACAGGTTCCTGGCACCTCTGAATAGTACTGGACCTGTATGTAGAGATTACACATGTCTACACTGAGAAACGTCAAGAGAGAAGAGGGGCAGCGTTAGAGGCTTCCAAAAGAGAAGCTAAAAATACTGACTGAAAGAAAATTATTTTGAAAAATACAAAAGAGGAATGCCCCCAGTGGTGGCCTGCTGCTTGTTGTGTTGCACTAATGACTTTCATCTGCTGGAAACAGGCTGGCTCCGTATCCTGACACGGTTTGAGTGTTGCATGATGTATTGAGATGCCAAATTGTGGGCTGATCCTTTCTTTCCTTGTAACTGTGAAACAACAGAAAAAGAGCTATATGTAACTAGGTGTTGATTTTTAAGGAAGAAAACCTTGGGTTTAGATTCCTGTTTTTTCAGTCCTATGGCTCGCTTCTCGTTCCTCTGAGCTGCAGGAAGAGCTGTAGTTGTTGTGGTTTAGTAAAGCTATTCTTGCCGAGTAGTTTAAAGCTCTACCTTTTCTCTTTTAAAGAGCATCCACCTTGCTGGGTGAGCTATTGTGGTGGATGAACCTTGGACTGCAGCCAGATACCCACCCACCTCTTCTCCTCTCTGTAACAGGGCGGGGGCTGAAAACAAGGTGAAAAAGCTTTAGGCCTGAGATAAAGACTAGCAATTACTGTCTGAGCAAAACAGACTTGACCTGGGAAAATTAGTTTTTATGGCAAATTACAATACACTTGCAAGTTGAACACAACGGCAAAAGTTAAAACACTGGTTTTTTTCCCCCATCCCTTTTCCCAATCATACTGGGAGCATGCCTCTATCAGATGCTTTCTGGGAGAGCATCCATCCTTGCCCATGAGCTGTAGTAAACCATTAATCATGTTAGAGCATCGATATGGTCTTTACAGAGTGTTGGCTGGCACTGGGCAAGTGGTTTTCCTTCTGCATGGATCCTGTCTGTGCTTGGTGGTCAGTCTTGTCTTTTTGTGTGTATGTGTGTGTGCCACTAAGCAACAGGCAGGTTCAACCTGGGGAGAAAAACATGTCTGTGTGACTCAAAGGCAGTGATGTTCTTTCTGTCCTGCAGGCGTTGGCTGTAAAATTTGATTATTGTGGGAATTAACCTTCCCTATAGCCTGTGCCAAGTGCTGTGGTTTGGGTGATGGGCAGAGAAAGCACTGGGTGTATCAGTCCTTTAGGAGAAATAGTGGGCAGCGTTTTTAGGGCTTTACCAGCAAAAGAAAACTGTGGGGTTTGTTTTTGTCTTGCTTGATGTACAGGGCTGAGAGCAGTTAATTACAATGGGCCTTTCAGCCTCTGCATGAGATGCACACTTTGTTTCCTGCTGCCTATGGCTAGTTATAATGCAGGTCCTTATGTCTGAAGTCAGCACAGCTGCTGGCTGAGGGACTGGAGCTTCAGCTGAAGGGATGCCTTGTCTAGGGGTGCTTGTTTGTGAAGGGCAGTGATGTTAGTTTTGTAATATCAGCTGATTTGGGTGATCCTGTCTTTGGGTTTCATCTGAGGTGCTAAGTGCTATAAACACCCACTGAGCCCAATTGTGTTCATGCAGGAACCTGCCATGTCTTGTCTTCTTCAGCTTCAGCCCAAAGAGGGGGTGCTTTGGTCCCAGTTTTGTATTTCTGTCATCAGAAGGGGTCATCATAAACCATGTGGCTAGCTTGAGCTCTTGGGTCATAGTGCTATGATGTTAGTCTGGGTTGGGTTTTGTTTTCTGTTTCTTTTGCTGAAATCTGTGGTATTTAATACTAAACTGGCTCTGGGTTACAGAAAAACATTCCCATAGTCTTTGGGATTCAAACCTACCAACTTGAACTTGGAGCACAAGGGAAGATTTCAAGTATTCCATGGAGCCAGATTAAACCATTCACTTCCAAGTGTTTATTTGCTCAACTGAGGCCACTTCTGCATTGACAAATCCTCTGAATGAATGGATTCCAAAAACAGCTTGGGAGTTATTCGATGGCTGTTGAAGTTAAGCCACGCTAGCAAACCATGTGCTAGAGGCACAGCTTTGTGGGTTTGCTGTGGTGTTTGGTGTGACTGTCCAAGCTTTCTCAAATGCTGGCCCTGCACAGAAGTCCAGTGTTTTCTGTGGATTAGCATGCATCAAGGCTGCTGTGTTGCTCTTAATCCAGTGCTAGCTCTTACCAAGAAGGCATAAGTTTTAAATTTCTTCTCTCTGTGTCTTGTGAAAGTGTTTGGGGCTTATGGTATAGCCTCTGGTAGCTGAGATGGCATTTACTGATATGAATCATTCAGCTTAATTCAATGCTGGACAAGCTTTATGACAGAATTTTTATTTCGCTTTCTTATTCAAATAGGTCCCTAATGAATTACTGTAGTTGGGCGTAATAACTCTTGGGAAATACTGGATGCAGCCTCTAGAAGCGATTCTGTCCTGTTTTCAATTTGCAAACTCTTGAAGTACATATCTGAACAGTACCCAGGGTCTCTTGTCATCATCTGAGTTTTCAAGATTCTTCTACATTAATAAGATGCATCTTTGATATTCTGTGAGCAGGTACCCAGCGAGCAATTGGCTATCACGGTAGCAAAGGTAAATCTGGATGCAAATTTCTTTCTGCTCTCACTGCATTGCTGGGACCAGAGGGTTGCTGGCAGGAGAAAGTGGCTTGCTTTCATCCATGAGAAAAGTCTTTTATTTCTTCAAGGTGGGGACTTAAAGCCAGTTGAGGACTCTGCTTATTAGGGATTTTGAGTTGAGGGAGACTAGAAGATTCTCAGATGGAGGTAGGAAGGCAGAATTGAACTCAGAGAGCTCCTTTTATGTATGGAGGAAGTCCTTCAAGTGAGGCTGCAGTAAATAGTCGTTATGTGGCTTCATTGAATTAGATTTCTTTGCTGTGGAAGCCACAGTGAGTCTGTGAATCAGTGTAAGGTTGAATGGTCTCGCGTCTGGAAGCTGTTTTTGCAGGCTATTCTGTACTGTCCTGGTTCAATATTTCTGCATCCTCATCTTCAAAGTGACTTGCTCTGAGATAGCATTACACTATGGGGGTATCGTTGGCCAAAATGAACCAAAAATATTCTGCAAATAGCGTGTGGATCTCCTGTTTTAGCCGACAGTGCCTTTTGGCTTGAATGGAGCATGTCTGGTTACTCCAATGTTGAAATTGATCAAAACTTTATGGATTTCTGCTAGGCATAGTGCTGAGGCTCAAGGTGTGGGGTCTTTGGGATGCACAGAACTTTACTACACTGGAGATGCAAGTTGAAACTGAAACAACCTTTGCTTTCTCCTTTATGTGCCCCTGAGGGTGTATAGCATATAGATTCAGACACTTTCAATTTGATTCTCGGCATCCTTTTTCACAATGAGGGTGACAGAGCAATGGAATAGGCTGCCCAGGGGTGTTCTGGAGTCTCCATCTCTGGAGATACTCAAAACCCATCTGGACGCCGACCTGTGTAACCTGTCCTAGGGACCTTGCTTTGGCAGGGGGGTTGGACTCGATGATCTCTTCCAACCCCTACAATTCTGTGATTCAGTGATCCTGATTATGCTCAGAAGTCTTGGTATGCAGACCACATCACAAAAAAAATTAAGTTCATGGAGTGTTTCCAGGAGTCCATGTCACTGTGTTTCCCTGCCCTCTCCCTTGCGGCTCACACAAGTGAGAGATTACATGATGAGGGAACAGCAACTTGTTTCCTCAAGCCAATACTGGCTAAGCAGATTCTGTTGATGGTGGTATCTTGGCAGCGACAGAGGAACGTTTCTGCCACAGGTGGGTAAGGTTTTCAAGCCAGGCTCACTCTTTGCAGCTGGCTGTCCAGAACTGTCATGTCCAAATCAACTCCCTTCATCAGTCAAGACTAATGTTCGTGCCCAGAGAAATCTCTTTTCATTTGCATCTGGGCAATGTGACATGTGGCAGACATGGGAGAGGACAGCTTTGCCCATGGGGTACTGCTTGTTGGCTGAGGAACAGCTACTATTTGTATTTTCTGGTGAAGATGCAGACCAGAGGTGTTTGGGCTCGTTTCCTGGCTCTGTCATGGACTTCCCCAGGCATTCGTTGGGCTTTCTCTCTCCATCAGCAAATGCACTAGCTTTGGTATTGTCTGGCTTCGTGGGCATCTTGTGGGCTGGGGCTATGGATGCTCAGCTGCTAAAATAATGGTAACTGGAATAAAAGAGGCTCCGTGGCTCAGACCCTGAACCAGGTCTCCATCAGCTACAGGAAAAAGTTAAATGAATTAATGGGCTAGTAATTTTGTATTGCCCTACCTGTGGTTGATCTGTGAGGCTTCTCCTTCACTTTGGGTTATGATCCAGCCTTGTTGCCAGCTGAATGGAATCGCTGCTTCCTTCAAAGCTCCCTGAAACCACAGAGTTGAAGCATCTAGCCCCTCTACTTTCTGAGCCTTCCCAGGAGAAGATTCAGGGCCGCTTTACTAGTTCTTTGGTAGCGATGGATTTTAAAAGACCCTGAGGGTATTATTTTTTCAAAGAAGCTTTCTGAGCCATACTCCTATTGACAAAGGTGACTTACTCCAAGTGTCTCTGAAAATGGGACTCTGGTTCCAAAGCCACTTAAGTGCTTTTGAAAAAATCTCTTTCCTTGTTATTGACTGCAGTGGACTGCTTCAGTGGTGTCTAGCTTCATTAGAAGCAGGCCAGTTAAATCCTCTCAGTTGATGTCACCTACAGACAGGCTAATGCAAGTGCCAGGTTTCCAGCTTCTCCCATGCAAGATGGACTGGACTCATCCCTGTTCTCTATTGTGGGCTCACTAATGTCATCTCCCAGTTTGAGAAACCCATGCTCAGGGGCTTCATGGGCCACTGAGATATTGGGGGCTTGGTCTTACTTGCTTTCATTCCCCTTTGCTTGCTACATGAAGCTTAGCATGGCTTTGGGCAATGCACCCGGAGGTGGCAGATTCCTGCTGGTGGTGGGAATACTGCAGCCACATGTGACCTCTTTGTCCTGACTGGTTTGTCATGCATCTGCAAAAATCAGGGTTAAGAGAAAATAGAGGTTTGGAAAGTATAAGGAGAAAAGAGGTAGTGCTCATGCACTAACTAATTGGTTAGCATACATGTCTGGCTTGGTGTTGAATAGTGAATGCAAAAACATTCCCACTCAGTGGTGCCCGAATTCTGGATTCCTCAGAAAATGTGGTGTGTTCCTGCTGTAGGAGCAGTGGTCCTCCATGGGAACCTCATATAGTGCTTTTGCTCACATCAGCCTCTGGTAGGTAAGTGGAAGAGGTGGTGACTTTTCCTTGCATATGCTTATTGAGTTTTTGCAGGGTCTGGTGATTCTGCGGCAAGGGGACCCCATCAGCTGCTGTTCGATGCCTGTCTCTGACATGGGTTATTGTAAATCCTGCAGGCACAGGGGTGAAATTCAGCCATCTGTGTGTACAGCCTCAGCAGATGCATTTGTTCCTTGGGTTTTTGATAGCTCACTTCTTAGTGAATCCCAAGGAACAGAGCTCCCATCATCTGGTGAGACATCGCGTTGCCTGTATCCCCACTTCATAGGGAACATGCTGAGACGAGATTATGACAAGTCTGCAAGTTCTAGATAAATCTCCTATTACATTTTTCTCCCTTTTTTATTCTCTATATGTTATTTTGTGTGTGTACTTTAAGAGACACTTGTAAATCACCTTCTGTTAGGGAGGAAAAGGGCTTGCTACCTTTAAGAAGTGGCAAAATGGTGAGATGATATAACCGTATGGGAAATAGTGATGTCACTCGTGTTGTGCTCAGGGCTGTCAAACTTAACCATGCAAATGTTGCAAGGCTGTCCTTTACGCCTTCCACCCCCCTCCCCGTTCTTCACACAGAAAACGTTCAGATAATAACCACGCTCTCAGATGGGAAGAGACCTAACATCACCCTCAAGTCCTGACTCCTGCTCTGTTTACACCAGGACCCTTCTGCGCTTGTCTCCCAACCCACCCCGTTCTGCAGCGGGAAGTTTGGCAGCAGCCACCACCCAGCTTGTACCCATGGCTCTGCACAGCCACAGTGTGGAAGGAGAAACGAGTCATTTTTGTGAACAGCCTTGTGGGAGGGTGTTACTTAGCAAATGAGCGGGATGACACGGACAGCTCTTGTGTAGGCTGCGGGGTGCGAGATGGGGATAAGTGAGCAGCTCACGCGGCTTTGGGACAAGCTCAGGGTGTTGCTAGTTAGCTGCTAGGGAGACCTTAATTCCACCCATGGATGCTTACAGTAATTTGGTGTTTGTTTTATGGGTTGTTACGGAGTGTTGTAGATTGATGATACAATGTGGTTGTTGTGCTGGTTCCCTTTTAAATGGCTTCCTTCCTCCTAAGGCTTACCGAATGAAAGCGTTTCACATGGTGGTTGATGAGAAATGCCTCTAACTTCTCCCTAAGCTGAGTTCCCATTTGCTGTGACCAGGCAACCTTGCTGCTGTGTAGGGAACGGAGCATGAGAGGTATCAGCAGAGGCAGAGCAGATGAGGAGGGAGGTATTAGGACTTGTCAGAAAACCTCCTTTCTCGCTATATAGGCTCTATATAATCACTGCTGTCCTTTGACCGTGAACACAGAATTTGGCTTCCATCAAAACTTCTATTAATGCTGTTTCAAAGCGTACTGCCTGTGTCACTTCTGCCCTGGTTTGTGCCTGGCAGCTGGGAACGCTTTTGCAGCCAGCTCCATGGACCTCTCTTCTTGATGCAAGCCTTAGCCCTGGATTTGGCTCTCGATCATAAATTTAAGGTAACATGAAGTCCTTCGCATGGCAGGTTTTCTTGTCAGGCTTGCATTATAGTTTCTGCTGTGGTAAGTAGTCCTGTTTATAGTAGAAAGCCTTCTCTGCAGGCATGAAAGTGTTGTGCTAGGAAGCTGACAGATAAACAACATTAGATAAGTAGATAAACAGTGTTAGATAAACAAGGAAACTTGCATTGATTTGGGAGAGGGAGAAGTGGGTGTGTTGGAGTCGACAGCTTAGGATCCTGCCTCTTCAATGCTTTGATAGCACATACAAAGGGGATGTTTTTTCCTGGGAAGCCTTCCAGAGGCATGAGTGTCATCTCTTCTTTGCTGGAAGTGAACCCAGGATGATGGTGCCCTTCTTGCAGTCCTGAGCCCACGCATCAATCTTGGCCATATACAGGAATGGCAATAAGAGTGATACTGCAGGAGCCTACATGTGAGTTGTTACACTCCCTTTAAGTTACTCTCTGTCTGGCTTTGCGCACCTACTTGCTGGCCACAGAGATAAACATAAAGGTGATCCATCTCTGAATGTGTCAGAGATGCTCCAGCTGCCCCTGCTCATGAGCCCCTGCTTCCGCACGTGTATTCCACATGTAATTCTCATTTTCTGGGATTGAAATGTGCCAGCAGTGCTGTTCTGTGCTATGGTGTTTAAAATGTGCAAAAATGCATTTATAGCACTGAGGTTTTGTGCTGCTGTACATGCTTACGGGGCATCACTTTGCTGCCAGGGAAAATGACATAACATTTAAGAATAAATAAAGATTGAAATATCCGCTTGCTTCATTGAGTGTGCGTTACTAAAGAGCAGAGTAGGCTACAAACGGGTTCTGGCACTGGAAGTACTTGTGCAGATCCCTTGTCAGAGACTGAAAGATCACCTGCCCTCACACGGTGAGGGGACACTAGAACAGCAGGTTTGGAGGCAGAAAGCTTGTGTGGATACAATGTGTTGGGGGTGTTATCACCATCATTTGGAACTTCAAAAGGTTAAAAAAAGATCAGATTTCATCCATGGTGCACATCTGTTTCAGAGAGGAGAAAAAGCCTTTCAAGTTCTGCTAGGAAGTTCGGTTTGGCTTGGTGCTCAGTACCTGGGTCTATTTTGAGCTGTCAGTGACTCATGCTAACTTTCCATGATGGATGTGAGGGGGTAGGTCTCAAATAACAGCCCTGATGATCTTTTTTTCTTTTGTTCTCATCCCTCTAAATGGGGCAGTGCTCCTTCTTTTCCTTAGGGGAGGCAGGGAAAGGGGGACAGTCCCTCGTGTCCTATGCAGGATCTTTAGGAAGCAAATGGAGAAGATAATGGCCCAACTGCATTGGGGTTTTTTTGGTGGGACGATTACTGGATAAAAGGTTGGGTTTTTCTGTTGCATATTTTATCAGTATGGATGCCAGCTTCACTAGAGTAGTGAAAAAAGCATTCATTTAAGTTGAAACAGAAAAAAGTTACATGTCTCTTGAAGTAATTTTGAAACAAACTGTGGCTTTGCACTGGTGTGTCAACTCCTGACCAAACAGGATGTCTCCTGTGGGTGCTGAGTGCTCTGTGACTGTTTGCAGCATGCAACAACATATAGCGTGCTGAGTGTTTGTGGCAGAGCGTTACACTTGCTTTGTGCCCTGTGCTGTCTGAGGACAAGAGGCACAGGATGCTGTGACTACTGAGATGTGGGGAGTAGATGCTCAGTGAGGTACAAGAGATGGCAGGAAAGTTTTCTGCATGGTGCCAAAGGAGGGTGTTGCCAAAAATGTGTATTTGCCTTGCCCACGAGTGTGATGTGAGGCTTCTCTTGCTGCATGGTCTACATAATGCCTTCTCTACTCAGGCCCCTGAAAATCCCGACCTTGAATGCGTGCTTAATTTGGACAGAGTCAGTAATCTCTGAGCTGGTCACTAGGATATAAAATGAATTTTCACACCAGCAAGGCACAGATCTGAGCTGCAAACTCCTCGTGGCACCAGTACAATAACTTGCAGATTTTCCAGCGCTGGCCTAGAAACAGCATAGGCACATGCAGCAACAGCCAAGCTAATAACACCCTACTTCTCAGCAGTGGTTCAGCTGCGGCATCTATTATCCATGTCATGTGAATGCAAATTTCTATGCAGAGATGATTTCCAGACCTTGAGCAGAGCCAGCCTGGGTGTGTTCGCATCGCCACCATTATATATATTTTTTTTTTACTTTCCCTTCTGTTGGCACACCCGAAGCCAACACGGGTGTCAGCATCTGTGGTGAGAACATCTTTCA
Organism: Zapornia atra; assembly: GCA_013400835.1. Taxonomy (NCBI): domain Eukaryota; kingdom Metazoa; phylum Chordata; class Aves; order Gruiformes; family Rallidae; genus Zapornia; species Zapornia atra. The sequence continues at coordinate 962,816 of VZTU01033426.1, forward strand.
AGTTTCCACCGACTTCACTGCTCCGGGAATGGTGTTGACACAAGCGATCATCAGCCTGAGATGGGAGGTCCTGATGCCCTCGCTGTTTCAGCAGGGTGGAGAGCAGCAAGGAATGCTGACACCTGGGGCTGGGCAACGGGTGTTCAGCTTGGTGCCCTCTGAGGAGTGGGCAAAATGCCAAGGGAATTGTCTGCGTTTTTAAAAAATAATTGGGCTCAACTGCAAGAGAACATCTCAACGCTGGAATTGCGGAGCGGGGAAACATCTGAGCAGAGGATGAGCGTTGTTCCCCTGGGCCTGAAGCCTGAGCGTGGTGGCTGTGCTGTCAGCTGGGAGGGTGGGTGGCAAGAGGGGGTTGAGCCCGTGGGTGCGAACCCCCCCGGGAGGAGAGCTTGCCTACAACTATGGGATGCCCTCTGCCATGTTCCACATGACTGCTGGAAGAGAGGATGAGGTGACATCTGACAAAGTGGGTGGAAGCAGCAGTTTTGTTTCTGGGATGGTGGCTTTGGCTCTTCGAGGAATCTTGTGTTTCCCAGCTCTGTAATGGAGACTGTGGGAGACGGTTTGGGTTTGTTTTCCTTTGGGAACATAGTTGCCAGGCAATTATTTTACACCCTGTAGCACTGCAGACATGTCTCTTCAAGTCCAATCTCTCACCACACAACTGAGAAAATGTATTTTACATTAAAAAGAAGCCTTTTAAAATGCCCTTCAGGCATAAAGTCAGTGTGTTTTCTATATATAACCCTGTATTATTAATACAATGAACTTATCTGTAGACACTGTGGGTGAATATGACTTGATCATTGGAGATACGAACAATATGATATTCATTTTCAATGCATCGTGTGTCTGACTCCGTAACGGTGCCCCCAGCCTTCAGTTCATTTCTTAGTGATAAAGTGGGGCAATAGTGTGAAACAGGTTTGTGGATTGCATTTTTGCTGAGCGTTAATATAAAACACAGTCTATAGAGAGAACAAATTTACCTTGGTTCAGAAATGGCAAGATCTATAGATTTGGGGCAGACAGGAATGATGAATGTGAGCATGTATTATTGAAATAAGTCCAGAATGGCATGGCAAAAGTTTCCCAGGGTTTAGTTACAGGGATTGTAATATAAATTCCTTTTGGCTGGAAAATTTTAAGGTGCTGATTGATTTCTTTTATTATTTTTTTTTAATGCAGATCATTTATCAGTGTGTGCATTATGCGAGAGATCATTTTCATTTTTCAGTCATTGAGGAGTGTTTTGGGGTGTATTTCAGAAGCCCCGTGAGCCCAGACATTTTTGAGTGTTAGTCTTCAAAATCACCCAAGGCAAACCCGTGTGTGCGGAGTTCTCTGGGTCTGAAAGGAGAAGGGGTAGCGCAAGTCTTAACTACTTCTGGTTACTGTATGTTAGGCATTGTGTTCACAGAAAGGCAGAATGCTGGGCTACATGGTCTTTCTAGATCCACCCCCCCAAGCCTGCTTTCTGCTGTCTCTGTGCTCTCGTGCCTCCTCTGGACCTGACTGGCCTAGCGGGTGGTTGCACACCACTGAGTTTTTGGGGTTGAACCCCACATACCTCATTCCAAAGCACTTGGGCCGTGTATCTTGCTTGAGTTTTACTGGCTTGTTGTAATAGCTTCCTAACTGTTTTAATCTTAAATTAGAAGCATTTTTAAATTAATATCTTCTTAATTTATTCTTCCCAACCCTGGCAAAACAGCTGTGTAAATTGATAGGAGCCAGGAAATAGCAGCCTCACAGCTAATAATGTGGGCTCCTGGTGATCCCCACTGTTTTAGCCTGTCTGAAGCCGCTGTGCTGTCACATCGCTCTGTTTCTCACATCCCTGCTATGAAACCAGCATCCATGTGGGCTGCGCTCCTTAGTGCTCGACCTGGTCTCAGCACATGGGAACCCTTTATAAAACCCTGCAGCACTTTCACATGATGTCAGTGGTTTACGGGGGAGCTGTGGTGTCTTATGCAATATTTTCCTGTAACTCTTGCTAAACAGAGTTAGTGTCTAGGAGCAGTGATGGCTTATCTGCTGGGGAGCAGGCTCGTGAAAGGAAATGAGGGCAGTGCAGTGCTCTTTCATCAAACAGTTACAAGGGCCCTGGGAGCATCCCACATGGAAACTGCAAGTATTTAGTCAGGTCGTGCTTGATGCACAAGAAGCCCCATAAAGGTGAGGGAAAGAGGAGGGTGGGGGAATGATTCTAGCTATGGGCAGAGGTTTGTTCTGAATAAATGCAGGTAGCACCTCTGCTGTGCTGATGCTGATTTTGTTGTCAGCCTGGGTATTTGAGGTCACAGCCAATGTCAGAGCAAGAGTTTGGGCTGCGGCTACCCTGGGTGTAATGCAGTTGTGCTCCTGGAGTTCTCTGGCTAAAAATCTGCATGTTGACTGTTTATTTCTCAGCCCTGTTTTTATTTTGGGATTATTCTCCCACCTGTCAGTGTTTTGGAGGCTACTCTGCTGCTGCCGGTGTCAGTGCTTTGTACTTTGATGCTGTTTTCCTGTGGATGCTCCAGACTGATGCAGTGGTTTTGTTCTTGCACTGTCGTCCCCCTGCACCCCATGCCTCGCTTGCTAAAGGCAGAGCTGGTAGTGCTGGGTGGCAGTGCTACAGCCAGAAGCAGAAGCCTGGGGAGTGCAGTGTGGTCTGCTCAGAGGAATACAAACTGCTGCCTGCTTTTATTAAGAAGGCTGGAGTTTGTTTTCTGTCCTTCTCCTCCTTTTGTTTCAGTCTCTTCAATAAAGCAAAACAAGATACTGTTAGGAGACGTTGAGCCTCTGCTTCCCTACCGTGAAGGGTTTAACTTTTTACAAAAAGAACAACTGTAGGCCCACTGAAGTAAGCGCAGTAGGAGAATTGAGACTTCTGGGTTTAATTCCCAGGCTTGTCACTAATTTACTGTCCCTGTCGTTGTGAATTGCACTTAGAAATAGTGTAGGTTTCTATCTGAAATCCAGCTGTCCAAAATCTGCCCCTTGCAAGCCGTGGCACCCAAGGCTTTCTAAATGCCATCCTGCTTGCTAGTCACTTGTATATATGTATGGTAGAAGCCTAAAATTTGGCAGTGAGATTAAAATGTGGGAGAGACTTCCAAAGCTAGTTAATACCGGTTGGCCTTGGGAAATCACTTCTGTTGGCTTTCTATCTTCCAGCTTAAATTACTCCATCACAAATTAATTTTGTTGACTGTACTTGTCTCATTAATATTTGGCTCTCTATGCCTCAGTTTACACAGCTGTAATGAGTAATTATGAGTTTTCTTTCTAGGTACAGCATGGAAATGAGCACCACAGGCATTATTTTGTGTGCTCTGAGTTACTTGTTCATCTTAGACGGGATCCCCGTTCTGTTGAAATTGGTGTTCATGGGACCTCAACTCTGGCTGTGTTCCTTGGGGGCATACTGGTCACGAAGAAAGTCTCCCACAGCAAGGGCTTTGCATCACTCACTTTGTTGGCATTTGCTGCGTGGTGTTAAAGTCTGGGCTTCTGTCAGTCTGATGGCACCAGCTCGGTTATATTGCATCTTGCAGTAAAACCAGTCTCGTGTTGTGGATGGTCAATGTAGCTGTGCTCCATGGTGCCTGGTGGGGCAGCCTGGGGTGATGGGATCTTGTCAGCATCCCTCCACCTTGCTCTGAAAGTACCAGTGTAGTGTTTTCTCATACTGGCTGTCCCCATCCACTGAGCTGTCACTCTGGCTCCCCATGGAGAGTTGGGAACAGTCATGTTGCTTTTAGATGAGTGGATGGGCACTGCTCACCAAGCAGGGACAGGGCATGCTGTGCCCTCACACAAGAGGATGTCATTTCTCCTGATGAATCACAGCATTTTCATCCTAACAGCAACCCACACCCCATGTTTTGGATGAAGTGATGGCATCTCTTCTCTGACATACACATCTTCACTTGGCTTGGGCATGGGGAAGGATTATTGGTACTGCAGTGCCTTCCATTATCTGGGTTTGATTTTTAGGATTGTCTTTATTTTGCCTTGTTCAGTCCTTGGTCTTTATCAGGCAGGATTACAGTAATGGTACGAAATAGAACTGCCTGCATGGGATGAAGGCTGAATTTTCAGGAATCATGAAAATAGTCTGGTTCTGGAGATCTGACTTGGGCACTTACCAGGGTCAGGTTTAGGAGGTTTAAATTATGTAAAGCAGCAGAAGTGGGTTGCTTCCATGTTTCCATTTTGCTGCCGATGGGCCTGTCTTTGTCCAACTGTGCCCTGGTGTTCCCTAACAGAGGCTAACTGCCCCCAGAGAAGAGCTGCTGTCAGAATATTTTAAAGTCGGTCAGACTGGCTCCTGCTTTCTGAGGTTTATCAGCAAAGATTTTCAGTGCCTCCAGTGGGGTGCTATTTTTATTCTATCCAGGGGCTACCTTCTGCTCCGAGGTCTTTATCACTTTTTTTTTTTTATTAAAACCTGCCTGTTTTAGGACAACCTTAAATATTCTTATCTTTTGCAATCTGAAAAACAAGATAGGCTTTTATTCAATGTAAAAGTTTTTGGCATTTCTGTGACATGTTCAAGATAGCTTTTGTGGGTTGGGTTTTTTTCCCATGTAAAAGGGACACTGCATGAAACTGCACTGAGTTTTCTCCCTTGAGCAGTGATGACAGCAACCGAGGTACATGATGTTTCATCTTCGTAGTCTGATCGGTGATATGACTGTTGCAGAAAATCCACGTTGTGTTTCATTGCACTATGTAATCAAGACTGGAAGAGCTCTCCAGAGATCATCTGGTTCATTTTCCTGCCCTATGGCAAGATCAGTCATACCTGTGTCTTTCCTGACAGATGATGGTCTATGCTCTTTTAAAGACCTCTGCAGCCTCTCCAGGCAGCGTATTTCAGCACTTCACAATCCTTAAAAGTCCACAATCCAATAAAAATCTGTTTTGTCCCCACCTTGTATTTAACCTGAATCATTTCTGCTGCGGTTTAAACCTGTCACTTCTTGTCCTGCTTGTTTTGAATATAGGGGCAGGACATTCCTTTTCACAGCAATGTTAAATATTTGAGGGCTATTCTTGTGCTTTTCGAAGTATTAAATAACTGCTATTGGTTAAACCTTCCCTCCTTTGTGGTGGATTTAAATCTTCTATATAAACCTTAATTGGCCTGTCGTCCCAAAACTGTTCTGTAAGTGACGATCCCATTAACTAATCCACAAACAGTTTAAATCCTTTGATTAGCATTTTATTTATATACTTTAATAAAAGCCTTCTTTCTGGCCAAATTGCCTGTTTGTGCGTTGCTGTCTGACTTGATGGCCTTGTGCTGGTGTGCGAGCCAAGTATCTGCAAGGATTTCTGATACTCGCTAACAGAGATCCAACAGAGATCCTTTCCAGGAGAAAGACTGGGTGCCCAGCACGATGTGAGGCTTGGTGTGCTTTGTGTCTTGGTTCTGTGGGATAGGGTTTGCAAGGTGAAGGCCATGCATTCAAATAGAAAGGCAGCTCAAAGAGAGGTTAATCAGTCATGGTCCTCTGCAGGCACCCAAAATATACATTGATATACGCAGGACTTTGTAAATGAACATGTGCTCAGACAGGTGGTAGGCAGTGAAATGTCAGTTGGTATTAGGACCTTCTGATGTGGTTGTATCCGAATAGTCAGATCCTGCTTGGAGGTCAAGTACTACTATACTGTGATTTAGATGTCCTTGATGTGTCTGGCTCCAAGGGAGAGTCGAGGAGACTTATGCTGTGCAGAACATACGGGGAGGACAGAAGGCAGGTTGTCTTCCCTTTCAGTAATTTTCTCTGGTTTTCTTTGTTGCAGGTGAGTGTTTTAACCACCTTGGAGCGGCGATTCAACCTCCAGAGTGCAGACGTGGGTGTCATTGCCAGCAGCTTTGAGATTGGCAACTTGGCCCTCATCCTCTTTGTGAGCTACTTCGGAGCCCGAGGACACCGTCCGCGCTTGATAGGATGTGGAGGGATAGTCATGGCCTTGGGTGCCCTCCTTTCTGCGTTGCCTGAATTTCTGACCCACCAGTACGAGTATGAATCAGGAGAAATACGCTGGGGGGCTGAAGGGAGGGATGTGTGTGCTGCCAATGGGTCCACTAGTGATGAGGGACCAGACCCGGACCTTATCTGCAGGAATAGGACTGCTACCAACATGATGTACTTGCTGCTCATTGGAGCACAGGTCCTCCTGGGCATTGGTGCTACCCCTGTCCAGCCCCTGGGAGTTTCCTACATTGATGACCACGTGAGGCGGAAAGATTCCTCCCTGTACATAGGTAAGGCTCTCTGAACTTCTCGCTGAAGGCTTTCCTTGTGGGCTGGCACCTTGCTCCCATCTTACCTGTTTGATGCCAGTGGGAGGGATGCCTTGAGTCCTCTTCTTCATGTGCTCCTGTGCTTGTGAAGGTAACTTGGGTCTCTATGCCAGGTGCTTCTAAGCAGCATGGAAACAGAGTGATTGCTTTTGTAGCAATGGTAAAGGTTGACAGCCATGGTGTCTATTACTGGATGATTAGGAAGATGCTTGCTCCTTCTGGTTTTTGCCCAGATTGCTTTAAAATCTGATATTCATGACTTATGTTTCAGTTTTAGCTGAAGAATTTCCAAGTGGCATATGAGATGATGACTCCTTCCCCTCCCCAAGATACCCTAGTTGCCTTCCTGTTGCGAAGCATTTGTCTGTGAGTGGTCAATGCAGTATGAGGGGACTGAGAGGAGACTCGTTTTGCCACTACTACTGTCGCATTTTAGCAAGGAATTGCCTGTTATGGGGTAGGTGCTGTGACCCAGCATGCTGTGGCAGGACCCCAGATAATGTGATCCCTGTAACGGAATGGGATGAGGAAGGTGGCGGGGTCTATTTTGAGATATGGTGAGCTTGACGTAGAACTCATGATTCTGGTGATCATGTTGCAAAATACTTCCAGGTGGTTAAGATATGAAACATCTCTGTTATGGGGGTAAAGTGCTCATGGGTTTCAGCAGTAGACTCCTCTCCAGCAGGTTTAAGGAGGATGTTGTGGGTGAAGTTGTTATATGAAAAAAACCCACCTCACCAGCTCGCCTCGTTCTTCTTTCTGCAGAACTTGTCACTAGATAAATGGCTCCAACGCAGGGAATCAGTGAAGTGTGTGCTGCCATTAATGCGATCCTTCTCCACTTGTTAGTGTAGCTTCTAGTAACCAAAACTCCCTGCGCTTGCCCCCATAATCCCTGCCCCAACTGGGCTGTCAGCTGAACAGATGATCCCATTAGTGGGTGTCCTTTCCTGAAGATGTTTTTATTGGGTTCCCAAGCGTAATTGAAAGCAGCTGGGCTATGACCATGCACAGCAAGGCTGAACTGTCCCTGCTGTTCAGTGTCTTGGGACAGCGCAGAGGCCTGTTGGAAAGGTTAACCACATACCTTGCTGTGGCACTCATGGGTGTATCGCTACCTTACTTAAAGAGGTTTGTCTACATACCCAAAGGGTGTCTGTGTTTTCCTATAACTGGCCATAAAATTGTAGTATCGCGGCATTTAACTTTCTCCTTGGATCATTATTCACATTCACTTGGTTCTGTAAGTGCTTTTGAAGGATCCACTGGATAAAGCAGGATGATAAATAAAATACAAGATACTGTACAACCTGAAGGTGAATAATGAGGCTAAATTCACTGGAGAAACTTTGCCAAGACCATAAATTATGAGCTGGAATTAAGAGTGATTCTAAGATTATCTATTATAAGTAACCATATAGAGAAGCAGCAACTTCTTTCAGTCTATTCCACAGGCATTTTTTAAGCACAGCTTCGTGTCTGAGAACATGATTGGGGAGGGTGCATGAGAGGAGGATTAGGAAGAGTGATTATATCTTTTTTTTTTTTTGGTCCCAAGATACATTCATCTTATGCTAAAATAACTTCTTTAAAGTTAGCAGTTCAACTAGTAGCTGGGAAAATACTGCCAGAAAATAACTTCTGCTTACTACATGCCGCTTCATTATTTTTCCTTCAGACATATGCTTCTAACCATGTTCCTTTCTACATGTAGAGTTTTAAAAAAGCCCAAGCATTTTGAGGTTGTTTGCTTTCCTGGCTTTAGCTATGAAAATCACAATCTACATTTCTGTGTGTGAATTATGGGTTGCAGAAGAGCACATGTATATGCACACTCAACCAGTCAGCCATACCAACAATGAAGTTAAATATCTGCCCTGCCCCAGCCTATTCATCACAAGTAGGTTTTCATATATGGGCTGCTTAATTCTAACATCAACCTGCAGTCAATTTAACATGTAAAAGCTAACAGAAAAATAATACGTGAAGAATACATAATGTGAATGACTATAAATGGAGAAGTATCTGGTGGGAAATATATGTGCCTTCTCAGGTTTGTGAATACTTGAGGAGGTCACATTCCTCAGTTTCAAATGTTGTTTGAGAATTAACTGATTATTTTTGTTAATATCATCACTGCAGCTTTCAGCAGCCTTAGCAGAAGGCTGGCTGAGCAGCTTACCCGCTTCATTCTTCTCCGTTTTGCAGAGGAAATAACTGCAGAGTGTACACTGTCACTGTGCTATATTTATATCCGTTTGCTTTCTCATAATAGCACACTCCCTCAGTAGGGGCTACGCTGTGTGTGACCGGATAAAACGTTTTTGGGTAAGTTCCCTCAGTTTAAATTAGGAGCAAATCTGGCATAGGTTGTTCCCTCAGGATAGAAACTAATTAATAACAGCAGTAATAGTCTGGCCGAACTTTCCATCATGGCAGGCAGTGGCTGAGAAATGATCGGGTTGACCAGTCCATGCTGTCTGGGGTATATTGGTAGTGTTGGGTAGGTGCGTGCTGCATTTGGGCTGCTTTGTAGCTGGGGGGTAAGGAGCAGTCTCTCACCCGACAGCTAAGGACTAGTAATTGTTCACCTGCTGCAATAAAACCCCTCTTGTGTCCCAGGGCTGTCAATTAGATAGAACTAATGCTGTGCACTGAGAAGTATTCTCCCTTCCTTTTGACTTTTGTACAAGAGTTCAGTGGAATAACTTCATCTAATAACCAGTACAGCCTCTTTGCAATGAAATGGCAATGCTGGAAGATTCCTTTATTTAAGATAAAACCAACAGAACCCAAACCCCACCACCACGACCACACCTTTTTTACAAACACCTCCCTTCCCCTCCCTTTCCCCCCCCCCCAAAAAAAATAGCACTAATACATATGTGCAGAAGAATGCAGATGCAATACAATACGGAACTTAAAGTAAAACTTTGGTTGTAGCTGCTAGGACAAGTAATAGCATCTGTGGAGTACAATACAGTTCTGACCATGCAGCCCATCAGATCTGGCCCATTGCGGTTTCTCCTCAATGACAGGCAGGCAGGAGGTGGTAGATAGTACACCTCTGTGTATCCTTTGAAGGCAGAGGTTGCTTAGGCTTGTGTGCTGCCAAGGAAGTGGGGATTTGTAGAGTTTCATAATTAGAGACGGGGGTGAGGTATTACAGGAAGGTATCTTTGTGGCATGGGCTGCTGACATGTAGTTTCATGTTTCTTGAGCTAATAGCATATTTTTTTTGATGCCTGCAGTGTGTTGCTACCAAACTGAGATTGTGTTGCTGTAGTAACCAGCCCTAGGAAAGGGGCTGTGTTGTGGTAACCGAGGGCAAATCAAATCACAAAGATGCATGCATGGGAGAGTGCACCAAAGGAGGTTCAAAACACGTCTGTGCTGTACCAGAGTTAGAAAGACAGCAAGACCATGCCTGCTCACCTAATGATGGGAAATGCACTCTCCTTCTGTCTCACCGTCCCAAGTGCCTTCTCAATGCAAAGCTCATCATGTCAGCAATGGCAGCTAAAATATGGAGAAAATAGTCAACTTAAATGTTTGAAGCTGGGGAAATCTCTTTTGGTGCTGGTTTGCTTGCTGCTGTCTTTGAGTCTGCTCTTGTATTTAAGATCTGAACTCACATCTAGAGATTTCCAAAACAAGCAGGTTAATTTTGCTTGTGTAATTATTGGCATTTGGTGTAAGCAACCTTTTTAAGCAAGGAATTCCTTGCTCCTGTGCCAGGCTTGTTATTGCTGCAGCTTCACTAATGTCAAAGGATTACCTCAATTTGTGGCATCATTTATTTTAAAGGAGGAAAAGTATGTTGAAGACTACTTACAACACAGTTCCTTTCTCTACCCACTAATGACTCACTTGACATTTCCCTCTTTAGTTCATTTTCTGTTAGATCTTGCTGAGTTCTGTTGAAATCAATGAAGACTTTGTCATTAGGAGGGGGATCAGAGGCGTTGCGGAGCTGAAACGGGGTACGGGGGGGGAAATCTGATCTGAGAGTGGTTGTATGGATTTGCTGCCTCTCAGATGAGCAAGAGCTTCTAAGTGTTTTCTGGTCGCTAGAGTACCCAGATTGCTCTCAGCAGTGGTTTACATCCTCAGTTAGAGCTAGTGTGGTGGTGTGGTAGATTAATGTTATTAGCAGTCTCCATACACGCTGTCTGGGCTTCCTGCAGCGTTTAACGTTTGCAGATAAAAGTTGTTGCATCTTGTCTAGAACATAGTTACCTATAGAGCAGAATGAATAGCCTCTGGGAGCCAGTATTTGATCTGGGACAATTAAGGGCTGCATTATATGGAGGAAGTTGCTATTATTCTGTCTCCTGTTGATGGAGGAAATTGATATTGATGTTGGAGGGAGCACTGCCAGATTGTGTGGTTCATTCAGGAGACTATTGTGTTGATCTTTAATGGGTCAGAGATTCTCTCTAAGTTTGCTGAAGCTGCCTCAGTGTTTCACTTCAGGGACTGGAAGGGATCCCAAAGCTCATCTAGTTCACCCCCTGCCATGGGCAGGGACACCCGCCACTAGCCCAGGGTGCCCAAAGCTCTGTCCAACTGGACTTGAACACTGACGGGGATCCAGGGGCAGCCACAGCTTCTCTGGGCATCCTGTGCCAGGGTTTCACCACCTTCATTGTAAAAAAAATCCAGGACTTGATAGTTCAGACTCCTCACTGACTTACACAAACTGCTCTGATGGGAAGGATGGCTTCAAGGAAATCCCAGAAGGGGCAAGTTTTGAGTCGAGGAGTCAGCAATGAGGAGTGATGAGTCCTCCTGAGTTGGTGGCAGTGCAGGGATGTGCCCAAGCATAGTATGCTCAGGGAAATAGAGCTGTTCGTGGCTTGCTTTGTGGCAGGGTGGAGGAATGCAAAAATGGAAAACTCAGTAGACACATCCAGCAGCGCACAGCTGATTTCTTGTTTCATCTCCCAGGCTTCTGTCTGGCCTTCTCTGTGTGTGTTTTTGTTTATCATATAGTTGTTCCAGCTGTTACCTTTGGTGTGAGAGGAGAACTTGACAGCATGGCATTCTCTGTCCACATCTGCCCAGGTGGGACTGACACATTAAGGGGATGGGACCCTGTGTTGTCACTGCTGGCTTTGACCTTTGTAGCAGCGAGGGATTATTTTGCGTGTGATGTGTGGAAGCACTTCTTGTTTTTCAATGACAGTCACAGCACCAGAAGCGAGAGTCAACATTTCTCTTTCTTGCATGTTTTAAGCACCAACTCAAGATTTGCTGCAGAGGAAGACAAACATGCCCTAGTTGGAATCTTGCTGTCTCCAGGGATAAATTTGTCCATTTGAAAAATCACTTATGGTAGCTTATGTCAGTCAAAATGACAGCAGCCATTGTGTTCTGGAGAAGCAGAAGCATTTTCTCTAGTGACAAGAATTAAATCTGAGAGTTAGTATCTACAGCGGTGAGTTAATAGCAAGTTACCAGCATAAGATGCTGAAATCATCAGAGTTGGAGTCAACATTTTGTATGTGGCAACACAAAGAAATAGCACTTGGTTTTCTATTAGGAAGCTTGTGTTGGTAAGCTAAGCCATCAATGTGAATTTTGAAACCGTTCATCTACTGTGTATCTGATGGTATGTATGCTAGGGCTAATCAATAAGTAATAAAAAAGAAAAATTAAGAAAGGAAATGGGCTTTCTGACTTTATAAACAAATGTGGAAATGCGTTCGGTGCCATTAAAGAAAAACCCATAAACATTGGAGAGTCAAAAACCACAGCCCTCCGCAGGATGTACCCCTCCTGTGGGGTATTCTTGTATGTAACTTCTTATATCTAAAAGACTGCAGAATGGGCAGCCAGTGACTGCACCTTTCCTAGTAGCAAATGTCTCCCTTTCTTTTGAAGCTTTAAGAATTCCGTGTCCTAGGGGACACTGCATAATTCTCAGAAACACTAATATTTTGGAGGTGGAAGAACAGATTTTGCAGATGTTTGGCTTTTGGTCTGGAAATCTATTTTCTTCTTTATGTAACCGGATATCTACAGCACGGAAAGTTCTGTGGGAAAGTCTGTGAAGATGGTGATGACCCCAGGTACCCACAGAAAATTGAGAAGTGCATTGGTTCTGTCCCTTCCCAGTTCTGTAGAACACTTTCTTTCATTCTGATTTTCTAAAATGTTTTTCCCCCGTTAAGACCTCCACTTATCTTTCCAGTAGCTTCTTGCTAGTTTTGTGTTTAGCCTGAAAAGTCTCTTGTGTAGTAGATTACTTCATTTTGCTCAGTCTTACCCTTTCCAAATTTCTCCAAAATTTGAGGTGTATATTTGAAGGTACATTTCTAAATTACAGCAAGCAGAACAACTTTCTGTTTATAGCATAAGGTCCTGTCACCAGCCTCTCGAGTCCCTTCATCAATGTATATTGATTGGAAAGTCTTTAGTACTCACGTGAGAAGTCTGTACAGTTCTGTCCATCCTGGCTGCTTACCTCTTTCCCTCCTCACAGCCTTTCCCACACTGTCATACTCCTTCCTTGTGTGCTCATTTGCACTCTACAAATGACAGGGGTACTTCATTGACGTAGCCCTTCTTGCTGGAACATGCCTGCCTGAGCTCACTGACTTAAAGCTCTGCCAGCCTTGTGCTGAAGGACATCAAGGCCCTCGAGTGTGTCCAGAGAAGGGCAGCCAGGCTGGTGAAGGGACTGAAGGGCAAATCTTATGAAGAGTAGCTGAGGGAGCTGGGGGTGTTCAGCCTGGAGAAGAGGAGGCTGAGGGGGAACTTTATCACTGCCTATAATTACCTGACAGGAGGGTGCACAGAGGTGGGCGATGGTCTCTCCAGCCAAGCGACAGGTGATAGGATGAGGGGGATGGACTCAAGCTGTGCCAGGGCAGGGTCAGATTAGATGTTAGGAAAAAGTTCTTCCCTGAAAGAGTTATGGGGATGTGGAACAGGCTGCCCAGNTCCCTTAAGCCTTTTCCTTTTAAAGCCTGATTCTTCTAGCTCTTTAATAGTGGATGTTAGGTGACTTCCTAACTCCTGTAGACCTGCTTGTTGCCCATGAGATGCTTGGTGAGTTTGTCCACCTCTGTGTAGGCACCTGCACTTGTGGAGCATGAGAACCTGTTTCAGAGAATTGCTTTTTTCCTTGCAGGTATATGCAGTTTTATAGGTGTGTAGTATTTTTTTTTGACCTAAAGACTTGATGGAATTTTGTAATCATTTTGTTCAGTAAGTGCAACCTCCTACAGATGATCTGGAGAGCCTTTCCTTTCTGCAGCAGACTCCAAGGGGTTGAGAAAGGCACAGTATTAACCCTGCTAAACTCAAAGGAGTGCTGTTGCCAGCATGAATGCTGCGATGCCTGTTCATTATTGAAAGGGGTCTTCGCATCCAGTTCACTGGGTTGTCTTCCTTGTGGGTTAACCATGATGAGATTAGTTTGCCTGGATTCATGCAGATATACTGGTATTAACTAGGCTGGCCTAACCCGCTGATCCATTGATAACCTGCAGTCTTATAGAATTATTCCCCTTTGGGGAGAGATCTCTGGTCTCATTTGCTGAGTGTCAGCCAGGCTGGCTCAGTTACACATGTCCCCTTTTACAGCGCCGGTGCTAATATCCTGGAAAATTAAATGGAAACATAAACAAGTGTGTAGGGTATATTAGAGCAGTAACAATAACCAATTAATGGGAATATCCTTCCCCACTGCAGGCAGGAAAGCTGAGTTGTGAACAGCAGCAGCTGAGTGGATGTATTTATTCAATTAAATGTATATATGCACAAAGTCATTACTGTGGGCTCCATTATTCTACAGCAATTGCTCCAGTTACCTTAACTTTCTGCTAATAGCTTTTTTTGTTATGAACTGAGTAAATAAGGCTTGGGTTCAACACAAACGACTGTGTGAGAGCATATTGAGGGTGGGAGCTGTTTCCGTGTGTACTCTGCAGCTGATTTTTTGCCTTAATTAGGATTTGCCTACTCTGGTGTCTTGTAAAAATCATTTCATTTGAGCATATTCATTTCTTTCTCTAGTGTATTGAAAGCAGTCATCAGTTGGGAGAGTCTAGTGAGATACATCAGTCATGGGGCAGCCTGTTCAAAGCAGTGCCCTTGTCATTTACATGGCAGATATGCAGAGGACAGTGCATATTAGTCCTAATGTTCATAAAATTAATTAGATTGGAAGGTGCTGAGTTGCCTGTATCAAGAGCTGAAGGCTGCATTGTACCTCCTTGATGGTGCAAGCAGGAGCGAGCTGACTTGTGCTGTCAGTCCTGGTCCTTCTCCTGGGAACTCGAGACTCCCCAACCTGTTGTGTGTGAGGACGATACAGATATTTTGGTCCCACTTTAGAGACTGGCACTGAGGATGCTTAGAGCTGTGTTTGTCCCACCGTGGGAAGGCACACACCAAAGATCTGCCCCTTTGCCAGCACGAATCAGGGTCCTCACCTCAAAGCAGTGGCAAAAATGTTGCCTGATACTTAGGCTTGTGTTGTCCTCTTCTACTGACACAAAGAATTTGGTATGGGGGATATTTTAGGACTTATCACACACATCCTCAGCCAAGTGAGCAAGAGAGGGCTTTCATGAATTTTGCTGTATCATTGTAACCGTGCAATAAAAAAAGGGCAGTGACCTGAAATAGTGTTAAAAGAGAATAACTGCCTGAAAGTTGTGCATAGTTACTGCTTTATTGTGTATCTTGACCCATGTGTCCTGCCCAATGCTGCCAGTGCTTCAGACCCCTGTGACCACAGCTTCTGGTGATGTCTGCCATGTTGGTAGCAGCTGGGAAAACTGGTCAGCCCTGCTACACACCTCCCCACCCCTGGCTGTCTGTTAACTTGATTATCTGCAGGACGTGGTATATTGGAGAATGCTCTCACTCTTGCCCTTACACAAGTGCCTCTTCTCTTGCTGCATGAGGTGCTCAGCCAAATCAGTTTGTCCTTTGGAGATGTTCCTGAAGGTCTGATCTGGGTGCTGGGCCTGCTGACGTCCACACTCTTTGTGTACCAGAGAGGTGCTGAGTAATGTCCTAAAAATGTTTGGTTTTTTGCGAAGTCCCAAGCAGTGGCATGGCACAAACATATGGGTCTGTTGACACATGGGGCCTGGCAGTGCTCAGCTGCCAAAGCTGCCATTAAGTGTGTTTTTATCATGACTGTTTTGCCCTGTGCTGGCAGCTCCTTCACGGTTGTGCAAGTGGGGCTGGACAAACTTTTCTGAAAAGCAGTGAGGGACGTCAAGGAACGATGGGAGATCAGGTCCTGAATGAGACTTTCCTCGGGGCTGTGTAGCTAGTGAGACATCCACAGGTGCCTGACTAGCATGATGGGTACAGTTTGTGAACCCAAGTAATTAAAAATTAATGCTATTAACAACAGAGAAACAGCTGTGACATGAATCAGTGGTGTGAGATGGCACAACTGTACCTGCTCTGTGAGGCCCGGGGCAGGGCTGCTGTGGAGACATCAGTGTGGTCTCAATAGCTACAAGTGGCCAACTACCCTGATGGACCAACCTGGAGCACAAAGTGTGGGCACAAGTGGTTGGGCACCTTGCAAAACATAAAATTCCTTCATGTGCTGCCTGGTTGCCCTCTGTAAGCCATCAGAAGGGCCTGTGAAGTGGAAACCCTTCCCTGGCGTGGCATGTGGGCTCAGAGGAAGGCAGTGTGTGTCGGGGCTCAGTGACAGACTGAAACCTTGCATCTGGCAGACTTCTCACCAGGGCCTGGTGCTGGGATTTATTCTACCAGAGGTCTGTCTGCTTATTTTGGAGCGCTGTCCACTGCACTGGTGGGAAAACTGCTGCTATGCTGGTGCCAAAGTGTTTCCCCATTGACTAGCCCGTCACTTCACAGCTGTCAGTTAGCTGTGTCTTCCACACCAGCTCTGCTGCTATGAGGAAAATGCTGAGTAAAGCTTGAGAAAGGTGAAATTGACCAGGAGCTGCATTCCAGAAGCTCTGGCTGAAAACAGTACAGGGCAAAAATCATCTGTAGAGTTTGGTTCACCCTGGGAATAAATTCAAGGCTTTTTACCCTATATTTTTCCTTGTTGTAGGCAGCATGGAGACAATCTGTGGAGTTATGGACTGTGGAGTTATGGGCAGCCAAAAGCCCGCAGAGCATCACAGGGAGCTGTACATAGCACCCAGGGAGTGCCATGCACTGCAGGCGCTGCTGTTTGGCGTGTGGAGGGGGAACTTGAGTGCCTATGCTGGTGAACAAGGGCAGCAGAAGACCTTGGGTTATTTCCACTTGGCTTTGGACAAATCTTTCTGGCTTTGTCTTCTCCAAGTTTGAGGTTTGGTACCTGAATTGCTCCTTTGAACTTTGGTCTTTTGAAAGCACTGGAAACTCTTTTTGCAGGTTTCTTTTTGCCAAGGTACAGCCACTTCATTAATTGTGCTGCTAATGAGGTATTTGGCTTTTCTTAGAGGGAGGCCTGCTCTTGCTAAGTCCCCTTTTGATTTTGATAATAGGGATTTTGTCTGGAGGAGGCTATCCAAATTTGGCCCTTTATTAACCAATTAAAATGTGAGGATTTAAATAGTTTCTCGGGTGTGTGTTAACAACAGGTCACATTCCTCTTTCACTTAATACCTTAGAGCACTTCACTGCAGCTAAACAAGACTGCATCTGTTACAAGGTGCAGGATCTGGCCAAAAGCCACAGATCAAAACAATGGTAGAAACTCAAGGTCAATCAGGTAAAAGAGCAAGAGTATGCACCAATACTTTCCTCCACGTCTCCTTCTGTTTGCATCACTTTTTACCCTGCTGCTTTCTGCACATTCCTGTACTCAGTGTTGGACAAACCATTCTTGCTGGAGCTGTTTCTACAAGACAGTGATACCGGTTGTAGGAGCTGGAAAGAAATAATACAGTGGGGGGAAGACAACTGGGATAACTTTGCTGTGTTAGTCATCGCTGCAGAGACCATTTACCCCTGTGATGAAAGATCACCTGCATCTTATTAGCCATCAGCTGCAAACATATGGATGTCTTAATTTAATTAGACTGATCATCAGAACAATAATAATAGATGAAGCTTTATCTCTGCACAGTTAATGAACTGTGTGCTGGGCAGGGGGAGTGATGTGCAAGAAGTGTGCTACGGGGTCCCTGGCTGTGCTACCAGGGTGTCTGCAGCACTAATTAATGTGTTACCATCCTCAGCTATGGTTTGCCTCTTGGCTTTCTGTTCATTTTGGGTGCTCATTGGTTTTGGTGTATGTATGGGGGGGTGTGTGTGTATATGTGTGTTTAATATTTCCCCTCTGTATTTTATGTAAGAATTCACATTCCTGTAATGCACTCTTGTTGGATGTCAATGCATATCTTCATTTATGTCCCCTGTAAAAGAAGGCTGTTGTGGTGCTGGTGGTAGACAAGCACACTGTGGTGCAGACTGCCATAAGCTAAACTGTTTGCAGTAGTTCTGTGTAAGCTGTGAAGAGTTTCCCATGGGGGCCAGAGGCTACAAGGTTTGTAGGGAGAGATAACACCTTCTATTTGATCAGTTGAGGCAGCTGGAGAACACCCATATTCATGCTTGGGGGATCTTGTTCTGACCAGTGTCATTAGCCATACTTAAAGATTTGCTTTTTGTTTCCCAGCTGTCACCTGATCTGATAAAATACACTTTTTTTTCTCTCCAAGCCTTGCTTCCCTTCCTGTGTAGGTAAGAATTACCTATCATATGGAAATCAAGTCTCTTCTGTAACTGAATACCATGGGCTGTTAGGTACTTAGCATCCTGGAGGCACTTTGATTTCTGAGTTGTAGCAAAACTCAAGGTAAGCATGGGTTAAGCAAATGCTCTTCAGCAGTGTCTCCGGGGTTATAGAACAAGTTAGTGCCCTGCAATTGCTCTGAGACCTGAAATGTTCCACTGCATTCCTGGAAAGCAGCGTGGCTTCCATGCATTCAGCCATGCCTTCCATCTCTGTGTTGGAGGGGTGAATGGGTCTGGCATCTTGCCTGCTAGCACTACCCTGCTCAGCTTCTGCAGACCATCTTTAACTTGTCTCCAGGAGTTGGATGATTACACTAAGACCAACACAAGTCTTGTGTAATGGTCATCAGAAGAGGTGCAAGGAGCAGGTTTAAGGATAGTCAGACTCCATGCAGCTCCATAATCTGCTTCCAGGAGCCCCCAGAACAAGGAGCGTGCTCCTTGGGCTTGTCCAGTCACTTTTGAAGCTCAGTTATGCTTATGGTTTGCAAAACAGAATTGGCAGATTTTTCATCTCTTAGGTAGGTCGTGCATTTTTCCTTCCCAAGTCTGTTATTTATTTGCCTGAATGCTTAGGATTTGGGGTTTGAGGCTATGAAGATGGTGAAGCAGGCATGAAACTGTTTCTTCCTGTAATGGCTATCTTAGAAGTGGCATCTGCCTGTCAAAAATCTTGTTGCTGGCAGGGGTGGCATTCATGCCATCACCTTGGCCTTGCCAGATCCTGTAACTGATGGGAATGCTCTGGTAAGTCCTTGAAAATGAGAGAAGGTGAGAAAATGTCTTGGGGTGAGGGGATAAGGTACAGGTTGGCAATCAGATATAGATTGATGCGGCTGGCAAAGATTAGGCCATTCCTTAAGGTGAAAAAATGTAGTCTTAAATAGGTTTTGCTGATGCATAAAAGACCTGTTGAAGTGAAAATTTCAGATAAACAAGAGAAGTGAAAATGAAGCTGTGCTGCTCTCCAGTGTTGCTGGATAAAATACTCCCATGTGTAGCTCCTTGAGTTGGTCTCACGTTCTGCACCCTCCCAAACCCTTGTAATGTGGAGAATGGAGCAGCTTGAGTGAATCTTTCTGAATAAATTAGTTTTGCTGTCCTGTGGTATTCCAAGTCTGAGTAAACAGATGAGACTCACTCTCTGCCTTAAAATCAGCAACTTTGGGCTTTATTAGCCCTGGAGGGGCACTAAATTCCAGAGCTGAGCCGGAGGAGGCAGCAAGTGAGGAGGTGTAGCACTGGGTAAGGATAAGCTTGAGAAAGTCCTTACTGCTTACTGCAGCCCAGGAAGGCAATTTGAAATTGAATCTACAGCACACTAGGGAGCTGTTGGAGGTGACTTAGGATGGGTAAGGATTTGGGAAATCTGCATGAGCAAAGGCTGCATTCAGCACAGGCAAGAATAAGGGTGTTGGCAAAAGTAATGAGGTGAAGCGGGGAGGTGGCGTGTAGAGGTGGGCAGCGGCATATTGGGGCTGGGGGTGTGGGGGTGACACAGGTATTGAAGCAGCTAGAGTTGATGTGGGAGCTTAGCTGGTACAGGGGAAATACGGTATAGGCCATCTCTGCTAAGTCTACAGAAGCCTGGATCCTTACATCAAAAGGCTCTTTAATTTCTCTTAAAATGCAGTCTATTTTAATCGAGAACCATGGGAATTAGGCGTTAAAATAGAATCTGGGCTAAATGTTGCCTTTTGGATCAGAATTGTCGGGTGATTCCCAAGGGCATCAAGGCATCCTTTCCTCCTAGACCATGGGGAACATGTGGTATCCATTTTCTTGCAAAGTAAGCTTGTTTTGTCAATAAACCATGTGTGATGATGGTGTCAGGAGGGGAAGGGAACAGCTAGGAGCCTTTTTCCTAAAGAGATCCCCATGTTTACCGAAGATGCTAATTACTGCCTCCAACCCATGGTGATTTGTCTTCTGCCCATAGCACGCTGATCCAAAATGCTGATAACACTTGCACTGAGTAAAAAAGCTTGTAAGGAAGAAACACTCTGGAATTTCAGGAGTATTGCTGAGTGCTGTTTTACTTTTTTGGCTGGCATTTTTTGGAGAGATTTTTGAGGCTGGAGGTGGCAAAGGAAGGAAGTGCTTTTGTGTTTTTAGTTGGTTTTTTTTTTAATGCCCCATATGGCTGTTTTATTAACTGGAAAACCTCCAACTGTGAATTGGGATGATGTTATACAGCTATGGAGCAAAACTCGCTCCCGGCAGTGTGGCTGAGAGTACTTGGGCCTCTGAGCATGGAACCAGACCTCCCCTCTCTGGGGTTAGGGTGAGGAGAAAAAAAAAAGCTGCATTTACCCAGTTTTGCTGACCCAAGAAAAACATTGTTGCTTTGTTACACTGGGGGTGATGAGCTTTTCAAACAAAATGCAAGCCTTGAACAAGTTAGGTGTCAGCAGCTCATCAGCGGGCACCCTAACCCTAACCTCTGTTTGAGTGGAGGCTCTCGGAGTAACAGGTAGGGCAAAGCCATACGTTTGCTGGGGTTTTTAACAGTTTGCAGTGGGTTTATCTACCAGGACATCAGTAGTAGGGTGTCACGGTCCTCCGTGCTTGTATGAGTGGGGTTTTTTACTGTTGCATGAAAGAACAGGTTGCAAACCAGACCTTGGTTATCAGTGATAGGCACTTTGTGTTCTCCCCAGGCTTCCCAAACATTGATGCCGATTCCTGCCTGAGGAGCATTTCTTTGTGTCGTCTACCAGGTTTCTGTCCCATCTCCTATGCTGAGCCAGAAATTACTTGTGTGTAGCATCTCAGATAGCAAATGAGGCTGAGAATTTAGAAATAGCTGTTGGTCATGTTCCCACGTTCTTCTGCAAGTGCATATATTTTCGTTTCTATCTCAATTTTCTGTCCAGAAGACTTGGCAACAGAGCATTTCTCAAACCTGTCTTTTCAATTGTTACTTTCTACAGTGCAAAGAAGGGAAAAGAAGGGTTGGGACCTCAGCCTTTGTTATGAGAGTGTCTTGGTTCTTCATAATATCCTGGAGACTTTCATTCTCTGAGAGGGTTGTAAGAGAGAGAGATGGGATTTGGTTAAATGGATCCCTTTAGATTGAACATCTTGCTTCACCGTCAATTGTGAGTGTAGCAATGGGTTTTGATGTTAAGGAGTAGACATCCCAGATGATGTGCAACTGCTCCTTGCTCCTGCTCCTTACAGCCTTAAGTGCTGAATCCAGCTCTTGCATGGTAGAGTCCACGCTAGTACTCCTGCAAGTTAAATTTCAGCAGATTATTAACTTTTTTTTTCTGCCAGCTTCTCTCTAGAGCTGTGCAAGGCAGCATATAACTGCTGTCTGCTTGCCAAAGGTGATGTCTAAGCCTGAACGGGCTGGTAAAAGTTGTTTAGTGGGTAGGCAGAGCTCCCTGTGCCTGTTAGCAGTGACTCAAGGCTGTTTCTCCCTTCTCTGAGAGATGCCTCTGGATGGGAGACAACCTGCCAGAGATGGAGCAAGCAAACGAGCTAGGCTCTGGTTACAGCAGGTGGGTAGTAAATCAGCAGGGTCCCCACAGCAGCACTGAGGGTCTGCTGCCAGCTGGGCCAGAAGCTGAAATAACCTTTTGCTGTGCTGAAACTGTAGGAGCAGAGTCATGGTCGCAGCCTGCCGCGTCACTCTGCATGCCACCCTCCGTGCCTCTGGGGACAGTGAGTGTGCTTGGCAGGCATTGCTTGGCTGAGGCTGGCTCACAGCTGCAAGGTGGGGAGGTGGCACAGAGCAGTCACGAGCTCTGTAAGAGCAGTCATGTAATCTCTGTCCCTCCATGGGATGGTGGTGTCAGAGGAGTAAGGGCCAGTACTGACCATCAAGAGTTACTGCCTCCACCCCGAGTTAAAGGCTGGTTAGTCACAACCTGCCTACATAGCATCAAGTGGCTTCTGTTGCTTTCAGGGTTGTCTTCTGCTGGTCACAGATGTGACTTTGTATGGAGACCATGGGTTGTGATCCCACTGATGCCCTAGGCTATGCTTCCACATGTGAGTTGTTATCCTTTCTCAGCCAGCTGAGTAACCCTTGTGTTACTGCTGGGGAAAAGGGAGATTGAAAGGCAACACTTTTGCTGTCATTCAGTAGGGTCCTTTGCAGCATGATGAACATCCTTCTGTACAGAGCTTCCTCTCTCCTGGAGCTCCAAAGGCTAACCTGAAATGTCCATGTGGGGGGGTGGGTGTGGCGGAGTCAGGTTCTCCTCCTGGTACTGTACCCGGCACAGAAACCAGCTTAGCATTAAGACTCAGCACTGAGTTTGTGTTCTTGTGTCTAGTTCTGCTCTTCCTTAAAGAGACATTTGGGGTTTAATTAAAGTTACTACCTAACTTCACGTCTCTGGTGTCCTTGGGTTCAGAGTAGTCAAGGGAGAGACAGACTGCTCTGTGGGACTTGAGCTGAGGGACTCAGGGCTTACCTCTGGAGATGCTGCTCTCCAGGAACTGCTCCTGCATCTCAGGATGTCACCATCTACACAAGTCTCTTGCTGTGATGTTTAAGGTGGGTGGTTAGAATATCCCCCTTACACAAACACTTCAGGCACAGATTGTGGAAGATTACAGCTGGATAACAGCCAAATCCCAGGCAGTGGAGACTGTTTAATCACACTCCTCTGTCTCTACTGGATTAACATAATTAACGTAAGCCCTTTTGGATGGGGGACCTGTTATTTGTCTGGCGCAGCTTTTCGTTTGTGCAGTACTGTGCATACACCCCTGATGCTCTAGAAATGATGAAGATCTAATTCCACTTGCACAGAACTGGTTACCAAGTAAATTTCCATTTATAGACAACTAGTTTACTCCTCCCTTTGGGGAAAGTTGTAGACTATTTAAAATAAAATAATTTTTAAAAATTAAGAATGCCCAAGGTTAAGTCAGAATGATCATTTCCTAAATTACTTCAAGGGAAATTAAAATGGGATTTTTAAATGTTATGCTCTCTAGGGAGCAAAGAAAATTATTAATAAACTGAAGGTTCATCAGTGCCTTATGGTCTTGGCCCATTTCAAGGGTGATGTAGAGCTTATGTGCAGTGGATACGTTAGAAATTGTGTCCTTGCGTGCCCAGCCTGAGTACATGGGGCAGGAGCTGTGCCTTTGTCTTCTGCCTTTTGTGGTATCTGGATTCCCAGACCTGGATCTGTGACATGCCATGGGCTAAAAATCCTATTGGCAAGGTTCCTCCTTCCCATTTCTCTGCATTTCCCATGCAGCTGGATGTGATTTAATCCTCAACAAGATATGATGGCTCCCTTTCCACTTCTGGGGTTTTCTAGCAGCAAACTGGAGAGAGTTTAAGACAGGAAAAAAAAACCCAAAACAAATAAAACAACTCTTGCAAAAAATAACTGTAACAAGTCAAATGCTCAACTTGAATATTAATTTCTGAGTAGAAGAATGCTTTTAATATGCTTTTTGTGTAGCAGAAGTACTGGCAATCTTTTTTTCATGAAAGCCATCTTCTGCTTTCGTTCTTCCAAATGCTAACTGTAACTTTTTATATTCAACAAAATCACAGATATAATAGTTTCATAAGGAATAAAATCAACTTTCTTCAGTTCCAGTGGATTGTTTTCTAGATCTTGGCTGTACCCATCTGTGCAGAAGGAAGAGGCTTTCTGGAGCATTCTATGAAAAAGAAATGCTTGTGTCCAAGCTTGAAAATTAGCATGAAAGTGACATTTAATGTTTGGCCAGCAGCTAGAAAGCCTGGTATTTTCAGCGAGGTTAAACGCAGCCTCGGTTGGGCAGCTCCAGCCTTCAGGGTCACAGCTTGCCCAGGTCTTTAAAGCAAAGCCGCTGCAAGCAGCAGCCTCGCCGGCCGTGGGAACTGGCAGTGCTCCTACTGGGAGCTCTGCAGTGGGCAGCATGTCCTGGGCTGCCCTTCTTCTGTCCTGCTTCCTCCACGTGCCCTTTTCAGGGGGTGCATAGGGTGAAAAGACTTGCTGAAAATATCAGCCCGACGGTTTTAACAGGCAGTATGTGGCTGTATGTTGCCTCTGATTTGTATTCGGTGCCAGTAGAACGCAGTCGTCACCCAGTGGGTGCTCACAAGCTTTATTATGGCTAATATAAAAGCATTTTCCTATTGTTTTTCCTCCCAGAGCTGCATGTCGCTAGGACTTTTGGGTGCTGTGCAAATCTCAAACACCCTATGAGGGACCACAGGCTGGGGCGAGTGGAAGAAGCCAGGAGCATCAGTATACCCGGACCAAAATCTCTGTGTGTGTGTACAGGATGGAATGTCTGTTTTTCAGTCACAAGAAGCCTGGTATTTAAGGTTTACATAGAGCATCATTTGCAAGAGAATAAATATTTTGGTATGTCACATTTTACACAGCAGAAATGCCTCTGACTTTCCAGCCCTCAGTATCTGTAACTCACTTGAAAGAATTGCTGACGTCTGCCCAAATGCCAATATCTTCTCAGCTATGTGAACCTTTAATATCATGGCTTAAGCTTTAGTCTTTGAGCTGTGCAGAACAGCTAAATGCAAGCTGTATTTTCAGCACTGAGAGAGATCCTGACTTTTAACCCACTGGCTTTTTATTTATTTTCCTTCTGTCCTTGCTGTTGAATTGCAAAATCAACTTAATTCCAGGGCTTCTAAATGGCATATGATTTCTGCATGATGATGGCAAATCTCCTTTGGGCCATTTATACCAAACTAAACAGGGGAAGGTCAGGACAGCAGAAAGCAGGGCACTGATGTTCTCTTTCTTCGCTACCCACTCTTTACCCACAGTAAAGGCAGGTCACAACACTGCTTTATCCCTCCCTCCCTCTGATTTTTTTTTCACACTCCCTTGGCTCAGTTATCTTTCCTTCACAACTCTCTGATGCTGAACTCTCCTTTTCATTCCTAAGGGGGTTTGCATTCAGCCCTGAAGCCCTAGGGTGGCTTTGTCATTGTGTTCCTGGGTGGGTGCTTCAGTCTAAGGGGCTGTTTATATTCTGGCTATGGGTTACTTATGGGAAAGGTCCTGTCCCGTCCTGCCTGGACTTCCAGCATTGCTGCCTGTGTCACCACACACTGCTCAGTCAGAAAGATCCAGGTTGAGAAGCTCAATTGTTGAAAGGATTAAAGCTGATATGCTTTATTTGGGGTGGGTGTATTATTCAGTGGTTTTGGTATGTGATCTCTGCTAGGGAGAGGTGAGGAGCAGCTTAGAGCAAGAACCACTCTGCAGCGCTGAGCTGCAGTGAGAGCAGTGCCCATTGACTTTGAGGTCTGCCAAAATGTCTGCAACTGCAGCTCTGATGCGTCCTCTGTGCTGCACCCCTCTTAGTAGGGGTTGAACATTGGGGAAGTTGGGTTCCTGGCCTCTGACGTATTCTCCTGCTAGGGCCAAGCTTCAGGTAAAGTGGAGGTACAGCCTCAGCCAAGGTCATAACTTCGGCTGCTGCTCTGATGGAGCTGGATCTAACATAATAAACACTTGTTATCTTCAGAGCTTCATTAAACTTCCTGTTTGAGGGTTGGCTCAGGCCTCTGAATGCTGTAACTTTTGCAGTAAGAACTGCATGGGGGGTGTGTGATGGTCAGGGATTTTTTGCCCCTCCTTATCTCTCTGCATATCTCCAGCAGAGATGTGGCTGTTGGGACCCAGTCCTTGACACTGGGAATGTGATGGAAATGATGACTTTGCCCAGTGAGAGAAGAGGGAGCTGATGCCATTCTCTGTAATTTATTCCCATTTCCTCCTTTTTTCCCTTCTTTAAGGGCATCGTTTGAATCTTGCAGGTTTTTTGTCTAATGACTAAACTACGTTTGTGCCTAGTAATCCAACATACTAAGCTCCAAAAGGTTTTTGAGACTTCTTGGAAGTCTTCTGTGAGCATACTCGTGTTGTGAATGTCATTGATGGAAGGACCCTGGCTGTGATTTATAGGTATTCAAGATTATGTGCTAGAACAGGAGTTTGGGATTTGGTGCTAGCCAGTATGGACCAGCTCACCCCAGAGCCCTTTCCATGCCCAAAGGGGGAGGGCAGAAATGGTCTGTAGGGTTTGATCCTGGTGCCTGAGGTATAATTCCCCCTAGAGTCATGCAAGGAATTACTGCTGCTGTTCCCTCCCATCCCACCCACTTTGTTCAGTGTCAAAAGTCAGATCTCAGAAAATGAAATTAATTTCATCTTGGTGCATCTATTAATGTTACAAGCTGTGAGAAAGCTCTTTAAGAGGCCGATGACCTTCATCCATGTGGAATAAGTGCTGAATAATGGAGAGCTTTCATGTTTCCACAAAAAGAAAGTGGCTTTTTAAATCAACTGGAGATGTTTCAGATGTGGAGGAGGGAAAAAAAAAAAGCCCCTAAACTGCATAAGGAAACAGTGGGCAGAGTGAGCGTTGAAACAGAGCAGCAGCTTCCACCGTCTAGCAGGTGCTCCTGTTTGCAGGGGCTTCTCCTGAACATGTGAAACTGTACCGACCCATCTCACCTACTGTTACTGGTGGTACCTGAAGACCTTTGTAAGTAAGTGTGGTCTCTTGCCAGTGTGGTCACCCTTTTCTCCTCTCCAGCCCAGAGACCTTGCTTGGTTTTTCATTATCAACCCCCGCCCCAGGTTTCTCTCTCTCTTTCCTTGAACTGATTCACATTACATGCTTCTGTGATGGCCCCTGGCAATGTGTGAGGCACTTCAGACATTCATTTATGGAAAGAAATGCATATTGAGCAGTTTATATATAGCTTGTCTCACCATCTTTTCTTGCTTCAAGGAAGCATCGTGTCCTGGGAACAAAGTTCTTATTCATAGAATCTCAGACTAGTTTAGGTTGTAAGGGATCTCACAGATCATCTAGTTCTAACCCCCTGCCATGGGCAGGGACACCCTCCACTAGACAAACCTGCCCAGAGCCCCATCCAGCCTGGCCTTGAACAATTCCAGGGAGTGGGGATCCACAGGTTCTCTGGGCAACCTGTGCCAGGGCTTTACCACCCTTGTAGCGAGGAATTTTTTTCCTAATGTCTAATCTATATCTCCCCTCTTTTAGTTTAAACCCATTATCTCTTGTCCTGTGACTCCATGCCCTTGTAACCAGTCACTCTCCAGCTTTCCTGTAGCCCCTTCAGGTACTGGAAGGTGCTGTAAGATCTCCCCGGAGCCTTCTCTTCTGCAAGCTGAACAACCCCAATTCTCTCAGCCTACCTTCCCAGGAGAGGTGCTCCAACCCCCTGATATCTTTGTGATCATTGGTCCCCAATGGTCCATTTCCTCACTTTTTCTAACCTATTTACAGTCCAGAACTGACTTTTAATGAAGCCGTTCAGAGTGGCCCACTCATGAGGAAGATGTCTCTTCCTCACCCCATCTGTTTGGCAGGGATGCATGTAAGCCCTCCCATCCGGTTGAGAACGGGTGCTCAGTGAGCTGCTAGGAGAGAGTTTGCCAGATTCACTTCCTGCCTGATGCATCATCAGCTAAATAATCAGAAGGATGAATTTGTGCCTCTGTATCATCCAGCAAGGTATAAGCCTGCAGGAGCCTGTTGCTTGAGACAGTAGGTAGAACTAGTAATTTTAAAGTGACTACCCAGAGCCACAGAGAAAGAGCATGGAAATGGTAGCTCCTGCCCATCCCTTTTGATTCCAGGTTAATGATTGAGACAACTTTGATTTTCATGACTCTTCAGTTCAGACTGAAGGTCCTAAGCATCTTCCCTATACATAGTGTTATTTGCTCTTTCTTTTTTGTTTTAAAGCTATATTTTGGGTGGTGGCACTTGCTTTTCATCTGGGAAAATATATAAAAGCCAACAAACAAAATGCAGTCGTGTTGTTTCTATGTGTCTTTTTGTAGTATTTGCATGTCTCTGGCAGCGTGACAAGAGAACAAACAGTTTCGTTAGCGCATGGTTATGTTTGGAGAGGTCTGAGAGAATGTAACAGGCTGCTTTGAAAAGAGATGAGTGAACGTACAAAACCAAGGTTCTCATCATATGAGAAGAGGAGCTGATGTTTAGGCATCGGACAACAGAAGCTATTAAAAATTTGGCTTCCTTACAAGGTAGCAACAGCTACCGTGTCTCTGCAATATTTGAGGAATAAATGGTATACATATTGATGTTTCAGAGGGCCACTTGTTAGTGTGTTGTCTTGCCTGGGACCGAGGCATCCGCTGTTCCCAGCATGGAGGGCTGATGTGCATGTGGGGCTGGTACATGTGGAACAGAGCAGGGATGTCAGAAGTTAAGAGGTCTGTCTTAGATGGACAGACATATTTTTCACCGCTAAGAAGGTAAATAGGAGCTCACTTGCAGCAGCAGAAAAGCTGATTTGGGCTCACTTCCCAGAAGTCACTAAACTTCTGTTTGCATTTGTTTTCACAGTGTTCAAAAAGGAGAGGCAATAAATATTTATTGCTCCATAGCCTGGGTGCAGGTTTCAGTCCACTTACTATTCTTTCTATTCCTCCTGTGGCAGTTTACCATGTGGCTTCAGCGCATCCCCAGCACAGGGCAATCTAAGGAGGTCCTGAAGGGGCACACTGCCACCCCAAGAAAAATGTTCAACAAACCTTTCTAATGTTGGCCTTCTGGAAGCCTTGCCTCTGCCTTTCCGCTCTGCTTGGAATTACAGCAGGCAACAGCAAGCTCTCCTCTAGCATGTCAGCTGCTAATCTGCCATTTCTCTTTGCACGGCTGCGCAAAGTGCCTGGAAGAGGTTTCCAAGATGTGAACGCTGCACCCAGTGCTGCACGTCCAGCTGTGGCCTCTGCACCCTCCGCAGCGAGTTACTCTGATCCCGCTCCTAAAAATCTCTGCTCTTGGAGAAGTTTGAGGGGAGAGGGGGTGAACTGTAATGTTTTATTACTTAATGAGTCATTCTTAAGAAATTCACGGCGTGTTAGTAGCATTGGCATTCTCAGGAGGGAAAACCAAAAGAAATGAGACTTTTTATGCAGTATTGACCTTCTGCCTTTGTTTTTTTCCTGGAGTTAAAACATAGTTTCTTTACATCGTATAGAAAATGAAATTCAGAGATTGGAATTAAGAAGACAATATAGGAATCCAGATAGCTACCCTTCATCTGTATGTACCAGTGTGATTTATTGATTTGGATCCAGATCTGTGCGCTTGGGTTGAAGGATTCCACTTTCCATTTTTGTTTTAAAGAGGCAGAGCAGTTTCCTTTGTTAAGAGTCCTACGACCTGCTGCACACTGGTGTTTCATGGTAAAGCAATTTAAGATTTGTGGTCCATCTTGCTTTTTTCCCTCTGGACAGCATCAACAGCAGGGAAGTAATGAGATGGCGATTTCCTTCCTTGAAATTGGGGGGGAATTTGTTTCCTTCTTTGTGTGGTGCGGTTGAATTGCCCTTCCCTTTGCATAGACGTTCATACCTTTTGTACTGGTAGTAATTTAAATCGTTGTCTTCATCTTAAATTCCCAATACAATCATACTCTCCTCCTGTATTTCCATTCCATGCTTCTAATTACCTTTTCTCG
The DNA here is from genome assembly GCA_013400835.1 of Zapornia atra. Taxonomy (NCBI): domain Eukaryota; kingdom Metazoa; phylum Chordata; class Aves; order Gruiformes; family Rallidae; genus Zapornia; species Zapornia atra. The sequence goes on from VZTU01033426.1 coordinate 992,338, forward strand.
TCTCTCTTTCCTAGTCCTGTTCTTTTCTATTGTTTCTAAGGCTAGATGGCCAGACATTCACATTTGATATAAGATAGAGGTTTGCTTCAAAGTTAAATGGTGACATCATGGTGTTTTCTTCCATTCTCAATTCCCTTCACAATGTCACAGAACACTCAGAGGTTTTTTGGTATCAGGATGGAGTTGTTGTTCCTCCCTCCATGACAGTGTAATTTACAGTCTGAGCACTGTCTAGCTTTATAATAGCTTGGCTCTGAGATAGTAAACCAGTATACTTGTCCGGTCATCTTGACAGCTCCGCGGTTATGTCATGGGGTGGAGCTGGTTGACTTGATTCCAGGATGCTTCTCCTTTCTTGTTGGATTCAAGAGCTGCTATAACATGACTCATTTCTTACTGAGACTGTGATAAATACTTAAGAGCTGCTCAACTGGAAGGTGATTTGTTTAGAAAGTCTGCAGCAAGTAGCTCTGAGCAGGATTTGTGGGCAATTGAACTGGGAATCCTTTGGCTTTTTTTTTGAATAGAAGAAGAGAAATAGAGGAAAAGAGGTGCGGGTGCCTGCCTGTGTGGAGGTGTGTCTGTGAAGATATTAAAGCACTGTACAGGATGAAATTGGTTATTATTTTGAAATCAATGCACTGAAAAGGCAGAGCCTCAAAACTTAGCCTTGCACCTGTGCTCCTGCTGCAGTAAATATTTTTGTAAAAATCAATGGAGGGAGCCTACTCAGCAGTGTAAATTCTGTGTAATTATCGAGCAGAGAATTTTAGTTGTCATGTATTGATTGCCGCTGCTTTGTTAGAGCTTCCTCCTTTCCACAGAGCTGAATTGCAGTCGGAGTGTCGACATTAAAGAATTGAAGAAAAGACAGAGTATGCTGCTGTTAATCAATATATGGGTGAGGGGATGCATGTAAAAACGCATGTATGTACATGGATTGCTCTGAAAGCATCTGACACGCATAAGCAAGACTGCTTAAGGACTGAAATTCCCTCCTCTGACCCCAGAAAGCTCAGCTGCTCCAGCAGTTCATGTGAGCTCATCTTGAACTATTGCTCCAGGGACAGCCCTAGAGATGAGTGCTTGTGCATCTCTTTCCTACCTCCCTCCACTGAAAACATTATAGCAATGGTTTGCCCTCAAAGTCATACTGGGATGCTTCGCTGGTATGTTAATCTGCTGCTTCCCTTCACTGTCCGGATGTTTGCAGTGCAGAAGCGGGTAAAACGTTTCCTGGACTGTGTTTCCAGAGGTGATGGGACCTTAAGGTGAATGTCCCCTACGTGGGATGTTTGCTTTTGTTTTAAAGCCAAAGGATTACATGTGTCCTCTTGGGATGGGTTGTTATCATCACAGAATCCCGACATTTCCAGCGTTCCATCCTGAGGTGCTACAGAGGATTATTCTGCTTAAAAACAAGCGCCTGCAGCTGCTCAGGGGAACATTTTTCCTTTGGCTGCATTTTATGCCAAAGCAATTTAAGTCCACTAAACTGAAATACTGCACAGGGATTTGTGACAGAGTCACAAAGTTGTCCTTGTTTTCAAATATTCCATAAAGGCAGGTGTTGCTTGCTTGGAGAACACGCTGTCCTGAAATTCAGGTCACACCTTGGTTTAACACTGTGCCTTTTGAATGCCTAGTAATGCTGGTGGTGTTTCAAACAGATGGGAGCAGAGGAAGGCATGTGGCTGGGGATGTGTATGATATCGGCCAGTCTTACGGAGTAGAAAGGCAGTATTTCAAGGGTTAAAAGAAGGGAGGAAGGAAGCTTCTAAAGAAAGGAGATCAAAGTGTTTTGGTTGCTTGGGATGTTCCAAGATGGCTGCAGCAAGAGTTTTTCTGAGGGTTATCTCAAATGTGGTAAGAAAAGTAACAATCTCAGTTTACTGTACAAGAAGAGTTGGCATACCTCAGCCCAAGGGATGGATGGGCTGCCTTGCTGCTGCCCTGCTTCTGCATTGATAGAAATGTACCTGCCTCCCAACCCTGTGACTCTGGAGTGGAGCTGCTGGCTGGACCTGGAGAAACTTTGCATTCCAAAGCCAACCTGTTAGCATAGTGCCACCTCTTCTTTTGATTGTGGGGGTCTGTTGCAGCTGGAGAGACAGGGACCTCAATGTCCTTCTGGCCCTGGGGATCCCAAATGGGTGCTGAGGTGGCTGTCATAGAACGCAGCCACACTGGGGCTGATCCAACCTTGTCCTGCTGAGATGCAGAGCTAGCATATGATTGGGATGAGGAAAGGGGTGCTGATGGGGCTTTCTTATATGTCACAGCTTAAAAAAAAACCCCAAAACCCACTATTACCTGGCATTATGATTTTAGCTGCTCTGCAAAAGTTTTTTAAGTAGCTGCTGTCTCTATGGCACATAAAACAGAACTGTGTTGTAGTTAATAAGTTACACAACTATTTTAGGCAAACATTCCTTGTGCAGCCTGCCCAGGGTGGGCTGCAGGCTGTACTGCTAGGCTAAATGCAGAAAATGTTCTGGACTGTGTTTTAACTGAAAGCCAGCTCCTGCCTACAGCGTCTCATCCTGGAGTGTAGGATGAAGTGGTTATTGATGCAGCTTCTGTCTGTGAAAAGTGGCTGAGGAAGGGAAACCCTCACGCTGTGAATGAAAGGATGGCAGCAAACTTCCTAGGGTTTGTTTCTGATTCATGTGTGTTTTTCTGAACTGGCTGAGCAGAGGAGAATCCTGCTTCATAAAACTGCTTGCAACTCTCTAACTTTTCCATTTGTTTTCAAGTGTAAATCTTGGATGCCTGGAGGATGTGAATGCTAAAAAAAAATAATAATTTAGTTTCTTCTTTATTCCTGAGGGAGTAGAAACCACGTGCAGGGCTTAGAATTGCTGTGTTGATGTGTTGAATGCTTCTAGGTGGTTTTTTTGAGAGGAAGGAGAAGCTTTCCTATGACTGCAGGAAATGAGTTTTATGTTGTGTACAGAACAGCACAGGTAACTTCCTCTGACTGTACTGAGGCAGAATTGTAGCACTTCTCTGCTGGTTTCTCTTTTGCCAACGTGTTTAGGTGTAAGCTGTCTGCAATGGAGAAAGCCAGGTCAAGGATGAAAATCCCATACTAATCCACTGTCTATTTAATTTCAGCTAAATCCTCCTGTCTTTCTGCCTTTTTACCTCTGCAGGGTCAGCAGGGAGGATGCTGCTTTACTGTCATGTACAGAGGAAACAGTCTTATTCTTTTTTTAACCTGACAAAATGCTCTGTATTTCTATGACAATCTGGCCACAGCATCTCCCCATAACCCTTGTTGCTGCTGGGCTGCTTCCATAGGGTCACTCCAGGTAACTGGAGTGTTCTCGCACAGGCAAATCAAAACATTTGTTGGCTGTTTAGGCTTTGGCTCCATATTTGAATCCCTTTCTCCTTCTGCCCCCTCTTCTCAGCCCTGAGGCTGCTTTGAATGCCTACTGTGGTCTCACCTGTGATGAGACAAGCACTTTTTCCTTGGATTTGTTTATCTCTGATTCCTTTTACTTCCTCAAATGTGTAGTGATTTGACCCTGCCTGGAGGCCAGACACCCACCAAAGTTGATCTATCAATCCCCTTTTCATCTGGACAGGGAACAAAATACATATTGAGAGGCTTAGGAGTTAAGATAAGGACAGGGAGAGATCATTCCACAATCAGTGTCATGGGCAAAACAGACTCAACACAGAATAAAGGAAAGAAAACTATCGAACTTATTACACTACACACACAGTGACACCAGAGTCGGATAATGAGTACAACCAGATCCTAAAACACCTCCCACCACCCCCCCCCTTCTTAGCAGACTTAACTTTATTAATGTTTTCACTCCCTTCTTCCCCCCATTGTGGCATGGGTAAGGGCAGGGAATAGGGTGTTGGTCAGTTCCTCAAGAGATGTTTTCCTTATTAATTGGGGGGGCATTCTTCGCATCCGTCCCCTGCTCCAGTGTGGGGTCCCACCCACGAGAGACATCTTACATCTTCTTACTCACTTCTCTGGTGGCAAAAAGCAGCTGTTAGTGTTTTTTTCTTCTTAAATGTGATTCCCAAACTGCTCAGCAAGAAGAGTTGAAGCACTCTGACATACATGTACCAACCACCTTGCTAGAAAACGTAAAGAAAAATCTGGTAATAACACATTTTGTACTCATTTACTAAGCATTCCTTCCCACACAGACAGGCAGAATGAGCTGAAACAATAGGAGTAGGTGAGTAGGAACAGTGTGGCTTCTCCATGGGCAGTGAGAAAGGGAGGAAAAATTAAATAGCCAAGCTAATGCCTTTGGAGGACAGAAATGCTGCACTCCAAGGGAAGGAGAGATGGGGAATCGGGGAGTGCAGGCTCTCCCCCTGCCTTGGAGCTGCTTTCTAGGTCTCGGGCTTCTGCACCCATGGGGATTGGGAGGCACTTTGCTTTAGGTCTGTTAATTCTTGTATTTGGCAGGGCTGGTCTTCTGGGGCTTTTATGACTGTTTAGGGATACAGTACATCTGCAGAGCAGGTCTTCCTCCTACAGCCCTGCCACATCGTGCCTCTACTGCCCAGGGAAGGTAACAGAACTGATCCAAGTGTCTTGCTTACAGAGTGAACAGCAAAGCTTTCGCCCTGGGATGCAAGAGTTTTTATAGTGACACACCAGAGGCTTTCCTCACACAGGGACCATGAAGCAGATGCTGTTTTCTGTCACCCTAAGGTTCTCATCCTTGCTTGCAGCAAGTAAACTGAGTCACAGACAAGCCAGGTTTGTGAAGATGCTCTCTGTGTGTTCACTGTTTTTAAGTGACTGTTGCCTGAGCAACAGCTGAGATTTATGAAAATCTAGGTCTTACTCCATGTGCTTCTGACAGCAAATCCCTGTTTGTTACTGTGCATCTTGACTCTCAAGATAAGTGTAATTATAATCAATTTAATATATCTAATCTGTTTATATTTCAGCAGTAAAAGCATATAAGGGACTAGATTCTTCCTTACTATAAAGGAAGCAAGAATTAATTTACTCTTCTCCGTGTCCCCACAATTAAAAACTCTGGCTTAACTCAAAGCTTGCTGTACTTAAAATGAAAATGTGGAATTTTTCTCTGTTGAAAATGCTCAGCTTTTGGTTCTTCACCTGTGATTCCTCTGCAGCTTCCTACCGTAGATCACGCTGGTGCCCTTGTGCTATAATGCAAAGTCATGCTGGATAATCATGCATCAGCCTAGGAAACATGACTTGGCCCATGATCAAACCTGTTTCACAGTTCAGTATACACTGTACAAAAGGTTTTTGGCTCATATAAATTAGCCTGTGCTGCTCTTGGTGCACTGTTCATTTTGGGGTTTTATCCTTCCAGAAATTCATGACTCTTGGACATGCCCCTTTTTTTTGAGATCTTAAAAAGAGCATTCTTGCTTGCTCATGTTTGTGCTTTTTAATAACTATTCCATTTTCCTAGCAGATGTGATGTTTATTTGAATTTAGAAGAGCAAGATGATAAAAGGCCCAGCCCAAATATTTAAGTGCCCTTGACAAATGTATTCAAAACAAACCAGACATGAAAACAAATCTAGTGACCACTTCTGCTGTGTACAGCAATAGCTTGAGTGAACTCCCCAGCACTGGGAAGAAGCAAACACTGTAGTCTCTCCTGAAGGGCACTGTGGGTGCGAATCAAAACTCCCATATCAGCCATAACTCAGGTATAAACAGACTAGACCTTTTGGGTTTAAGGGGTGAACTTTTTGCAGGAAGAGATGGAAAGGTGCTTGTTTAGAATAATGCTTGGTATCTCCTGGAAAAAATAGTCCTGGGAACCATCTCTTGCTATATTCACTGAGCAGCTTCTTACCAGTTGTCATCAAGCAGAAATTACCTCTATCCTACAAAGATGAATATCAGGTATGGTAAGGAGTGTTAATATTGGGCAGAAAACTTTGTCACCCTCTGCCTAAAGGTGTGCATGCCCTGCTCATGCAGAAACCTGAATATCTAACCAGACTTGGGAAGTAGAGTGGAAGAGCTCTCTGTAGCCCTTTTGGGATGCTCCCCTCAACCTGGTGTTGCCTTCCTTGGTAGTCACTGATAAAGCATTAAAATCCTTGAAGAGCTTCTGTGAACACTGAAGCTAACAGAGCCCATTTTCCCATGTATTTGGGACTGAGATTCGTTGATTTTTGTCTACAAAGTTAACATGGCCAGTTGAATCCCTTTCTATTGGAGTGCATTTATAAGGTTCTCTCTAATGTGGAGTCCCTGGTGTTTGGTAAATTACGGGTTCCCACTGCAATTTTTCCCTCTTGGAGGGAGAAGTTGAGCCTTTGTGACTTTTCGGTGAAAAGTAGAGGAATTGTATTTCTCCTTCTGCCTCTGGGTTGCATTTGATCTCAGCTCGGAGTCTTAACCACTGTGGGTCTGAGCACTGGACAGAATTTGAGGCAGGATTCCTCTGCTCTTGCAGTTCATTTGTGTGTCCTTGAGCAAGGTAGCAAAGCCTGGTGATGGACCCGTGAGCTGTGCCTCAGGTTTGACTAGATTTGTATGCGCACAGAAGCATGTCTGTGTGTGTCTCCGACCTGGCTTTTCACTCAAGCAGAAATGGGCATTCGTTCTGTTCACCTGCTCCTTTCAAAATATTGGCTTTAGCTCCTATGTATTGTAACTTCTCATCTGTGAAATGGAAACGATAATACTCATTTGCTTACCTCACAAATTTGAGAGGATTAATTGATGTTTGTACAGAGTTTGGAAACCTTATGCAAATATTAAGGTTATTGTTAATAGGCCCTTAGGAATAACAGACTTGTCAAATAAAAGAAGGTAGAAGTTGAATTGTCTTCACGCTCTACAGCAATCTGGGCTTCCAAGCTTGCACCATGTGTGCTGCTTTGGCAGCGTGGGATTTGGAGGGCTTCCCGTGTCCCTGCTCAAAGGTGTGCACCATGTAAGACTCCTCTGCTTTAAAATGCCCTTCACAGCCTAGTTCTCCTATCTGTGGCTCAGCTTGTCAACTTGCAAGCAGCTGAGCTTTAGGCATTTTAAGGAACTTCAGAAGTGTTTTGAAAATCCTGTTACAAGTTCATTTTCAGTTTTCCTAAATGAAGTCTCAGGCTCTACTTTTTAGGGATTTTCTTTCTAAGTATAGGTTTGAGGGGGTGAGTTTCCATTTCAGAATTCAAATTTGCTTGAAACGTGGCTTTTTGGAGAAGAGATCTCCCATCCCCAGCCTCTGGTAATCTAGATATGCCAACCTTGAGCCACTGACAACATATATGATTTTCTGTATGAACTTTCTCAAACCCAAGTTGTGTTTATCAGTTTCCATGCCTGTGTCATCTTGTCCTTTCCACGTGGAAGCTGCTTATCCTATAGGAAGGAGAAAGTAAAAAAAGCAACATATCATCTGAAAATTAGTTTCTTTCCTTATTGCAAAGTTTTAAGAACTAATCTGAAGATGTGTTTCAATACCGTAAAATGAGGCAGAGAACACATATGCCATATCTCTTCCAAGCATGCAGAGGGATTAATTTTTTCTGGTTTTCTGTCTTTCTTGCTACTCTTGGCCTATTAAAATAGAAATTACTTCCACCCACCATGTTCTGGAAAAAGCTGTTTGCTGTTCTAGCCATAAGGTTCTCATTAGGCTCAATGGGAGGTATATGACTAACCCTTGGTGTGTGCCACTTTAGGGAAGAAAATGTAATTACTAACATGGCTTTTGTGTGGAAAATATTTTTGGTGTGAAAAGAGAACTCAGTTTTCTCCTTGATCTATAACATATTTATGGGGGAGTTTGCATGTTTTGGTATGCTCTGTATATCCTGGAAGGAGTATACCCAGATCTCCTCTTAAACAGTGATGGAGTTTGGCCAAAGTATGACAGCTTTGGAGCCTTCTATTCAGTACGTTCAAAAAAAGAGCTCCCTCTGGGAAGTACCTGGCTCCTCATGTGATTGGGTTTTGCTTGCTTCCATGTCATACTTGAGCTTCCTCTGCTCTCCATTTGCTCTTCCCCTTGGGGTGTTTAAAACCTCTGTGAGGTGCCTGCTCTCAGCTGCTGGAACAGAGGAATAATCTTCTTTCTCTGCTGCTGAGTGAATTGGACCATGGTGGCTTCTCTCACCTCTGGATGATTTTGTGTGCCTGCTAATTTCAGGTTTTTAGCCATGAAGTCCCTATGGGGCAGCTTTCTTTCCTACCTGTTTTTCCTACAGAGCAAAGAATTCCAATCCAAAGCTGTTGCCCTGCCCCATATTTGACCTCAGCATGTGATTGAATTGGAGTAGCCTTGGGTAGGTGATGGCTCTGCTGTGCTCACTCTGACCCTGCACTGATGCACAAGGAGAAAGTGTGTGATGCTGATACTTAAAATTGATATTGCAGATGCTTCTGGGTGACTGTGTTGCAGTGATGCACCTCAAGACAAAGTGGGTCGGTCTGCTTACAGTTTTGTGTGGATGTTCTGGACTTCTTTCTGATAGAAGTATCCTGTGAAAAGGATGATGTGGTACCACTGTAGGCCTAAAAAGAAATCAAGGAGAACACTTGTGATCTTTGAGTTTGTACCATGAGAGATTTGGTATCCCATCAGAGACCTGATAAAGGGCGTGATGGCTACAGCATTGTGAGATAGGCTTGGAAAGTTGTCCTTAGGCTGTCAATTCACTCTGCATTCAGAGTTGGCAGTGTCTGTGGGAAGAAACCCCAAGGTGTAAACACTGGTGGTGCTTTTATGTGGTTTTCAAGTTTTTGTCTCTTACCCAGGCAGATTAATGACATGTGAACAGTCGCTGCAGATGTTGGGACTTAAGCATCGCTGGCTCTTGCCGTTCTCTCACGGAAGTTGCTGGCTGACTGGCTTTTTAAATATCTCCATCGTGCATCAATATCTGGCACTGTAGAGGGAAGAAATAAGCCTTTCTGTGAATGTGAAGCATGCTGAACTAAAGCCAACAATCTTCAGAGTTTTTAATTACCAAACCATTCAAAACCTGCCACTTTTGAGAGAGATATTTTGACACCACTCGAAGGTTTTAACATCTGCTCTTTGTACAGAGCTGAGGCACTTGGTGGAATCTGTTTAATTTTTCATTGTCAGATATGTTCCTTTGTGTTCCTATAACAACAATAATATAGTTTGCAGCAAAGACAGCTAGTTTTTTTGTGGTGGTGTTGAATCCTCAGGAACAGAGTATGAGCTCATGTTCAGGGAGTAAGGTTGGAGAGGAATTGCTTGGATTATAGTCCAGTTGAGACACTACTCCTGCAAGTCAGTGGATGAATGATTTCAATTATGCTTTCCCCATCTATAAAATTTGTCAGGCCATTGTGGGATTTGAGTAATATTTTCAAAGAGGTAAAAGCAGTGGTTACTACTAGGATGGAAATGTCTTTCAAACCACATAGATGTACCAGTTGTTCATCGTGGGCTGTGGCTGGATGTTTCCTGGTTTTAGTGAAGGCTTTATTTGTGATGATGAAGTGCTCTCATTTGGGATACTGTCAGATGCTTTAATGGTCAAGGTGATCACTGGCATTCAGTTTATCCATCTGATTCTACCTGCAGTCAAGGAAAAAGGAAAACAAACTAAAGTTCTGTGACACGTGGCGCTTCCTTGAAACCAGAGACATACTGCTTGATGTGGTTTGGAGTAGCTGTAAAAAGTGGGGGTAAGGTTCAAAAAGTTCTCATTTGAGGTATGTGTTTTATATCTGATCCTTCCAGTTATTTCATACAGGAACCAGAACAAAGATGCTCTGCCTTCCTCTGGGTTTTCTGGGTCCTACAGTTACAGCCCTGTGCTGAGAAGAAGGGAGCAGCAGGTCCATGTCCTGTTCTCACCCGCCTGAGAAGCGGCACAGCCCACCAACTGCAGTGGGCATCCTTTACTCTAAAGTAGCATATAACTGGTTTTATTTCTGTCTTTATAGCACTGGCACGGAGAATAAGATTGGAGCAGAATTCCTGTATCCTGCACGGGTTTAATTAGCTGCTCTGTAAAGCTGCATCTCTGTAAGATGCTGTAGCTCTCCCAAAACAATATGCTTTATAAATATGTGTTTTCCTCCTTGGCTTTCTGCAGCTCTATCTCTACCCAGAGCTGCCAGCCAGTTTGGCTTCACGTGTAGGAGCGCTGGCTGAGCTGTGGGGTGAGATTTGGGTCCTCAGTAGCGGGTATGAGAGTCTGCCATGTGGGCTGGAGCTGTTCAGTGTCACAGCAATCCTCTGATAGCTGCCCTTCAGGTCTGCAGTGGAGAGGGTGTGGGAAAGGATGCTGATAAAGTGGGAGATGGTATTCCCCACAAAGTTTTTCAGACCCAGGCTATGTCTAACTTCCTAGTCAGCTTTCCAGGAGGAAACCAAAGCCATTGCTGCTTTCACTGTCTGATTTTTGCACGTAGGCTGCTTGCCTGCATGTATCATCCTCCTGCTCTGTTGGTTTGAGAGTGGCTTACTGTTTGATTTCAGTCTAATCTTTTCAGTTAAAGGAGGGCTGGGCTTGAAAAGAAGCTTGTAGCCTTCTTTCCCAGCTGTTGCACAGAAAATACAGCCCCTCCTTGCTTAGTTTCCAGGCATTGCTCCTCTACTGAGCTTTTGGAGAGACTGCCAGTGTAACTCTGGCAGCAGTTTTAGTGTCATGACAGGACTTCAGCACTACTGTGCATCTCATCTCCTGCTGTAACAAGCCTTGAACAAAGCAAGCTGGCTTTTCACAAGGATCTAGCAATAAATTAGACAGGGAGACCAGGCTAGTGGGTCAGCACTTGTTAAAGAAGCAGCTGATAATCAGTAATTTATACCCCAAACTAACATAACCATCCCCGAAAATACAGGGTCAGTCAGAATATTAAAGGTCTCCAGTTATTAAAATTGCACTTGAGGAAGCTCTAAATTGGATTTTGTATATATAACCAAAAGTATTGTAGCTCTGCAAACAGCCATGTTCCAGAACAGCAGGGCTGATATTTTGCTTCTTGTTGTTTTTTCAACCGCATGCTGATCGGAACACCTCTGTGCTGCTCTGGAGGAGATGAAAGAACCCTGCAAAGGGTTGAGTGCCTTCGTCATAGATGGAAGTTGTGATGACTTCCCAGTCTCTGACAGCAATTTCTAACTGTTGTCCCCATTGTTAAGGACAGAGCATGCAGCTGCTCAGGGTATTCATTGGTATCAGGTATTCGTTGGCCTTCCTTGGATGCTACAGAGGCACTGGCATAGGTTTGCTCTTCAAAACACTGTGCATGACAAAGAGGATCCTTTGTCTTTAAAGTATAGCTGGACTGCTTCTCTGATGTTGGCTGCTCTGATACTTTTTCCATTATATTTTCTTCCTGTCTTTGTCTCCTGGATTGGTTTTATCATCTCTCTAAAGATTTTTGGATAAAAAGTACTAACTGTCATCTTACTCTTAGGGTACATATATATATATATATATATCTTTATATAGGCTATGACAGGGCTTAGAGCTCTGGACAGGGTATTTTACTCTGTTACAGAACCTCTGCTTTCAGACACCATCAATACTCTTACTCCCAAAGATAATTTTTATCAAGTTTTATCAAGCCTTTCCCTGATCTCAATTTTGTACAATGTTCCCTGTTTCCTGCCACTCATAGACACTAATCAAGTTTAAGCAATAAGCTGGTGATTAGATTTAATTCAGGCTTGGTCAGGAAGGCTCCAGTTAGGATGGGCATATGAGTGAGCATCTTGATGGATTTCTCTGGAAACTAAAGACAGGATGTGCAAAGGCAGGCAGGTATCGAAGCCAGCAGCAGAATGAGGCAAGCTTGTGGCATCTAATGTGGTACACTGAATTGTACTCAGATGTTGTCTGCCCTTTGGGATCAGATGCCCATGGAGTGAAACGATTGCCATGAAAACCAGGCTGCATCTGTTTGTACCTTTAGAAGTCAATAGAGAAGTGTGCAAACGTGGCAGTGAATGCAGTAACAATATCATTCAGAAACATCCAGTTGCAGGAAGCAAATGTTATTACTGGAGCAGTGACACATAGCTCTGCAATTCTTTTCCCTCAATTCAGGGAAATACCTCTTGAAGTGCTTATTGGGGGCTGGAAGGCAGATGTGTGACAACCAGATGCATCCACCATTACCGTAAGCTGTCAGCTCTTAAAGTTGTTGCCTCTTAATGGTAGAGAAAATGAAGAAGAGAAGCAGATCCTTCAGGCTGGAGAAGTGCCTTGTTGACGCAGCAGCTGTAGGAGAGACCTGCAAAGGCAGGAGGGATAACTCTTGAGAGATGGGCAAAACACAGAGAGAGAAAGGAGCTCTTTGCACAGCTTCCTGCCACAATGTGCAGCTCTGTGGAGTCGTAGAAAGAAAAACAAAATCTTGTTCCTCTGGGTCTGCAGGTAGTCGTGCTGTTTAACTAACCTTTCCTTTGAAGTCTTGTCAGACCATGGTCTTTCTAAGAGGCTTTTACTTTTGATTAGGCACAGAGCTGAACTAAGTCAGCACAGCTCCCAGGTGTATCCCAGAGTTGTGCCCACAGGAGTGGGGCTGGTGCGGGTGTTGGAACAATGTGGGGCTGCGTAGCAGTCCCTCTAAGAACCCTATTGCAACTGTATAGGCCATGCTTGCATTGCCTTGTAGATCTACAGCCTGACTCCATAGTTCTGTTGAAAACTTGATTTGTTTGTTTAAATCCCAGGCCTGACTTAGAGCAACTCCACCACGGTCTTCAGGAGTCCACATCTCCCTCTAGGTCAGGGGTGGGTTAACCTGGAGGGATGAGCCACACTCATTGTGAGCAAGTTTTTGCTTGTAGTTAGTTTTCTCAGAGCTTTTTATCTTACACGGGCGCTAGATTCTATGTTGGATTCAAGCAAAAGGAGGTCTGATGTGGGCTGGGATGAGATTCTTCCAAGAGAGTATGTCCCAAGCTTATGAAGAATCCTCAGATCTGAGTTGGTCATGCCAGCAGGTCTGATGGGTCGGTTTGGTGTGTGTTTGATCTGCAATTAATGTAACTGTTAGAAGTGGTCATTCCGCCCTAAAATCTGTGGTGACAAAGAGGCTTCAGGTTCTCAGCGATCAGGCACAAGGTTGGGATGTTACCGAGTGGCCTCTGGGCTACAGTGCAGCTGCTGTGCTCCCGGCTGCAAGTGACAGTTTGGTGACCTGTCGATGATGTGTCATCATATTTGTAAATAGGTTATATGAAGTTAAGTATTTGGGCCAACTTAAAATGCTGCTGTACTCTGGTTTTGAGGCTAAAAACCAAACAAACAACCCCCACACGCAATTGTTTGACACACTTGTTTCTGCAAATCATGATAGACTTTATTTTCTGTGGTGAGATCAGCCATAATGTTCACTTAAATATTAACTTTGGGTTTAGAAACATGCTGAGAAATATGCTTAATCGGTGTTACCTTTCTGGGCCATAAACCAGCGATCATCTGGCTTGAGAGGCCATCATATTTTCCAGTTGAGTCAGTGTATACAGAGTTTATTAATAAATCAGAAGTAGCAGAGTCACTGTGAGTGCCCCTTGGCAAACTACTTCATCTCTGTGGTGTCTAAGGTTTCCAAGCCCCTAAACTGGGAATCATACTGACTTCCCCGTGTGCACATTGTCTGCTGAGAGCTGTCTGTCATCAATAATGAGCTGTTCTCATCTCACTTTTGCTTTTCAGATTCAGATCAGTAAAAAACATTTTCCTCAAAGCATTGCTTAGCTTTGGCCTTGAAGGTACAGTGATGATGGGACCTTGTGCCATAGCTGAAGTTCTTCTCCCTTCGTACATGAGCTTAAGCAGTGGTGTACCGAAGCTCTGCCAGATAACTGAGTGCCAGCCCTATTTGAGGGAAAGAGGACAGAGGTGAAGGAATCACTAATTTAGACATAATAGTGTAAGGGTTTGTGTAGGTCATTCTGGTGCTTGTAATTTCTCTACATGGTTGTCTTTTCTTTGCAGGGCTGAGAGTGATATCCAGCTTGAAGTATAAAAATGTCAGCTGGTAAATATTTGCAAAAAAAAAAATTAAAATTCTTTGAGAAATGAGAGATAAATAACTCAAATGCACCATGTCTCTGGTTTTGAGAAATTCCAAGAAATAAGGCAATTTCCGTTACTTTCCAGGCAATTATGTAGTATTAATCTTCAAGATACCTTATTTCAGAAGCACTGAAATAACTTTGGGGATGCATTTTAAGATTTTGATCCCCATATGCAAAGAGTTTCTGTGTTTCCAAAGAGAGATATGAAAGCATCCTCAGCAAACTAAGAATGCCATTTTTCTTCATTGACACTGTAAAAGGGGAAAGAAGATTCATGCCCTGGACTTGAAACAGAAAGACAAGTTATTTTCTTCAGCTGAGGGTAAATATTTACTTCTTTGTCCTAACAGAGCGAGAGCTACCCAGCATCTGCTAAAATGCCTTTTTAATTGGTGAGGCGTGTTGTACAGGTTTAAAACCCTACTGTAGGGCTCTCCTCTCCGTCCTGCATTTGAAAGCCCAATTCACACGTATTTGCCTAGTCAATTTTTGGCTTATATGTCTCTCCAAATCCCTATTTTCTCTTTCTCTTGTCTCCAAACTGGTAATAAGATTTCTTATCATCTTCTTGCTTATGACTCCTTCAAGGCTGCTGACAAAGAGGCCTCAGCTGCTGTCTTAATATTATCTGGAAGGCTATCAGTTGAATTTGAAAGGGTGGATTAAATAAGTGCCTCACTAATGTTGCCAGGCCTAACTTCATTACTGTGATCCTGCCGAGGAGGAGAGGGGAAGGAAATGAGCTGTCTGAAGAAAACGGAGTGCCAGAATAGTGGAGCATTGTGTGTGCGTGTATTGCTGTACATAAACAAATATGTGTATGGAGGCATATGGTACCTAAGTTTGTAAGACCTTGCCTTCTTTCTTTCAGATACATAAATTATTTATAGATTCAAGTAATAAACTATACATTCTGCTTTGGGAGAAAATACTGAAATTGAACAGAGGGGTGACTGTTGTTCACACATACGTTTGCCCACACATTTCTTCCAGGCATGTATGGTAGAACTGTCTCTCTGCAGGTATTTGAGCCTTAGCTTATCAGGGGGATATCTGGGAGCATTTTTAGGGGCCAGAGAAGTAAGTCTCTGTTCTCTGACATCCTGCAAATCAAAGTTCTTTTGGTCTTCAGCATCTGTTGCACAGCGATGTTATTATTCCTCTGGTGCAGGGAGATTGGCTGAACCACACACAGTCTGATCCAGGGACTAAATCTGAGACATGGGGAAACAGAATTGTCTTCATCATCTCCATGGGCAATTATATACAAGTTCTTTTGCCTTGGTTTCCTGTGATAAACCTTATTTGTCCGGTCTGGTCAGACCATAGACTTCAGCATAGGGATGATGCTGTTTTGACTATATCAGTTTCCTAATGCAGTGAGGCACTCTGCTCCCTTGGGTCCTCTAAACATTAACAAAACAAACACTCAGTGTCAAGTGCTTTAAAAATCTCAGATGAAAGGCAAAAGTATTACTAGGAGGAATTAGCATCTCCTTCCCCTATACATTGACCAGTGGGGGCAGTGGTCCCCTTGGAGATTGGAGGATGGAGACAGCCTTTTGGATGTACTGATTTGTTCTTCATGACAGTTTCTCTTGGAGTAATTGTGCTGCCAGAGTGTTTATCAGCTAGTGAACACCTACTTCAGTAACACCAAAAAACCTTAGTTTTAACGTTTTCTCTCTGAGCATCCGTTATTCTTGAGCCACTTCTGTTCCCCACACTGGTGGGTTGCAGAGCATAAGAAAACCTCATCCACCCGCCTAATGAAACCACATGTAGAAATGGGTACCCAGATAAGAAGAATCTTGCTTATCCAAGAGCAGATGGGGTGGAAGGAGAAACCACAGAGGAACTTTAAACTAATTTGAATGAAGCTGTAGTTGCACAGGCTTTGAATTAGCTGTAGTTGCACAGGCTTTTGAATTAGGGGCTGCTGGGTGGGTCAGGGCTCTTCTGCTATCCCAGACTAGTTTTGTGCATGTGTCGAGTTCACCTGGCAAAGCAGAGCTCCAGGATTGCTGGTGTAAGAGGAGCACTGGAGAGGTCTTGCTGAGGACCAATGTTCCCTGCTATTCTGGCATGGTATGAGCTCAGAAGAGTTTTCAAAACCCAGCCATCTGGCACTCTGTAACTTGTAGATATTGCATCTTGCCGTTGGAGGAAGACCGGGGGTGAGCACAGGAAGGGCAGAAACTGTGTGCAAGTCCAGCCCTGTGGGATGAGAGGGACTTGGATGCTCAGGAAGTACAAGTGGGTTTCCAGCACTTAAGCACCGAGCTGTGATCCAAGTCCCCACACTGTGTTGTACATTAACTGCATGGTTCCCAACCTATGTTGTTAAGCCACAGCCTAATTACAGTGTTCCAGATCCAAGTGCCTAATTACATTATTAAATAAAGAGGGTGTTCTGGATCCCAGAAGTGTATGGAGCAGTTTAAACAACAAAAAGCAGGGTGAAAAATTGTAGATTTTGTGTTGTCTGCTGGCTGTGTTTCTCTGGGGAAAGGCAGAAGTGACAAGTGGGGAGAGGCATTTCCATGAATCAGTCAAGTCACACCAGGCAAAAAATTATTGTGGATCTGTTTGGAGAGGGGCAGGAACTGTACCATTAACAAGCTTAATAGCTCCAGTACAGAAACCATGTTGGCTAATAAAATACTTTTTAGTTGCTCATTTGAGTGGGTTTAGGCAGTGCCACCCAGCATCTTCTGCTATGCTGAGTGTTGGCATCCTTGTGCTGTGGTGGAAGGATGCGCTTCTTGCTGTGGGTGAAGGAGGCAGGGTGGTGTCCAGGTGTGCACACACCAACCCCACAAAAGTTCAGATCTGAGAAGACTTTTAAAGCCAAGTGGATAACACGGGGAGTCAGCAAGAGGGTGGTGATGGTGGTTTTGGTTGCCTTGTTTTCATCCTCCAAAATAAAGGTGTCACTTGATTGGAGATGAGATGAATCCCAGCACTCTGCTCAGCCTACAGCGTTGCCACCACCCTTGCTTCTCCCCCAGCTAGTATAATTTGAATGAGGCAGCAGTGCCATCACCCCTCTCTTAAAATCTTCTTACAGCACATGGTTAAAAAGCAAATTCCAGATACTAAACCAAGAGTTATTTTTTTTAATATTTATTGACTTATTAACTTTTCTTTTAATTTGAAATTTCTGAGCTGAACATTGGCAGACAGGAAAAGGTGATATTGTTCATCTTGGCATCTTGAGGAATATAGAGGAGTGATTAAAAAAATGACAGTGGTTGAAGAGATGGGACTTAAAACTGTCCATTTCAGTCTGTACTGTGAAAAAACAAGGGGTTTTGATGTGAAAATGGCTCTAATAAATTGTTAACTGGGGCTTTACTAGTACCACATTCTGACCAAGATTCAGAGCTGCGTTAAGAGTAGGTGTTATCTGGAATCCTGTTTTGTGTCTGTGTATCATGCCATTAGTGTTGAGAAATCGGTGTAAGGGGAGCAAGTTTGTGTTTAAAATGGCAGTCCCGAGTTAGAAGAAAAACTTACTGTGCTATGAGGCAAAGTTTTATTTGCTTTAGGAGTTTATTTCTGTGTAGAGCTAATTTGGAGGTGATACAGTGGAAAGATAGTGGGATGCCAGCCCATTTCTTCCTTTCCTGGGAGAAAATATGCCATGAAGCATCACTGCTAAGGCACCATGCAAATTGGAAAGCGAAGTCTTTCATCTTCTCTCTGTTCTTGACTCGCCTCCTGTCTCCGTGAGTGTTCAAATATTTGCCTGCACT
Organism: Zapornia atra; assembly: GCA_013400835.1. Classification (NCBI taxonomy): domain Eukaryota; kingdom Metazoa; phylum Chordata; class Aves; order Gruiformes; family Rallidae; genus Zapornia; species Zapornia atra. The sequence goes on from VZTU01033426.1 coordinate 1,010,102, forward strand.
GGAAAACATAGATCAATAAATAACCATGTTGTCAGAGTTTTGATTTTATTTTTGTACTCTTGGTTTTCCCAGTGCAGGGTTAAGGGCAGCACTGTCTTATTTGCTATAGTTTATTTTGCTTACAAAAGCGAATAAGCTATTCAAATGCAATTACTGTCACATGCACAACTGCACTCATACTGAGGCATGTGGCTGGGTGAGCAGGATGCTGTTTAACCACCGCAGGCTAGTAAAAGCAGCAAACTTTCTAGCATAGGCAAACCTTAAATTGGATTGCCTGATCCATGAAATGCTATTGCTCTGTCTAAAATTTCCCTTGAAAGCCTTGAAGCTCTCAACAAGTTTCATCAGGGTCTTACAATGTGATGGTGGTGGATTAGTTTTTAAACTATAGCTAAGGCTTCCTGATTTCTCTGGGAATCTTAAGTACTTTTCTGTCCTTGGTGCTGTCCTGACAGTAATTGAACCCTCAGAGCATGGATGTTTCTTTTCTCATGAAAATGTAATGGAAATGGGATGCTTAAACCAAAATTCACACTTCTGAATTTCTTGGCCTTCGTTGGGCAGTTTATGGCTGGTAGTCCTCTTCCTTCTTCCCTTGAGCTTCCTCCTTCCCTTCCTTATGCTGCCAACTTGTATTCTTTTGTCCTGTGATATTTGCCCAACTAATCAGAGGGACAAAGTGTCTAATTAAGATATTTATAGAATCATGAAGGTTGGAAAAGATCATCAAATGCAACTGTCAACCCACTGCCACCATACCAAACACCACCATGCCCACCACATCATCAGGTCGAGGACCATTTGGTTGTTGCACAGTGTCAGGCAGGACTGCTTTTGCCACGTGGTACAGCTGTGAAATGCTCTTGGAGCCATTCCTCTGGGCTTTGTCCCCTGGGGATGTCCAGGGACAGGTTATGACAAGAGGGGAGCACCAGTAAGTACCATATGACACACGACCACCACTGTACCTCTGCTGACCAAGCAGTGTTACTGCTTGTGGCACTCTTCTAATCTGATGATAATTTTCAATACAGTAGGTAGAAGTATTTTTTTATGGATTAGCTCCATCTTCTTTATAGACTCCTTGTATTACTGGAATAGCTCTGAGGAACAATAAATTTGTCTAGTTTTACACATTTTGAGCAATTGGTATTTTCCAGCATCTCTGGGATACAGCTCTAGATCCTGTTTCTCCTCCTTAAGATACTTCTCCATGTACCTGGTCAGGAAGATGCTGTGAAAAAACAATTTTGTTTGGGTTTTTTTACCTTACTCATCAGTTGGGAGTTTTGTTAGGTGGCTTTTGGCATGAGGGAGTGCTGTTGTCAGGGCAATGGGGAAAGGGAGGATTTGTGTGTTCAGTTCTGCCTCTATCTCAAGGCAACACTAAAACCAAAGGGCCAAATCAAGGGGTCTCACCCATAATGCACAGTCTTCTAAGCTCTGGTGATGAAATTTATGGGCAGGAAAGGGCCTGAGTTGGCAAACATCACAAGGTTGTGAATAAATACAAACAAGCAAACTTGCAATTTGTGGTGTCAGAGATCTCATTTTAGCACATAAAATCAGGCTGAGATTTAGGATTAGGACCTGACTCAGCCTCATCTTCCTTGTAATCCTCCAAATCTTCAAGTTTTTAGGCCTTGCATTTAGCTCTAAGCAGTCTGCTGATGTGGTCACACTGGTAGATGTAGGTCAGTGCACGCGTCTGAACTTTGAAGTGGAGCACGGGGGTCAGGGCACATTCCTGCTGCATAGGGATGTGATGGGGTCCAGCGACATGTTGGCAATGGTGTGGCTGATGTCAGGCAGCAGGTTCATCTATGGAGAATGTGGACTGGAAATACCAGCATGCCAATACTGGGGAGCTGCTCAGGAAGTGGAAAGTCTTACAGCTGCTTTGGAGCTCGAGATACAAATGGGGCAAAGCCATTCCCTGGCAGCTGCAGGCTTCTTTGCTGCTGCTGTTGGCCATTACCTGCTAATGCAACACCTGGTGAACGATAAATCCCTGACTGTTCTTCTTTGTTGCCATCTGTGCCCATCACCATCATATATCATTACCAGGGCTGTAATGTTATAGATCACAAGTGGCTGTGGTATCATTAGTGCATGAATGTGAAGGTGGAAGCTGGAAGTTGTGACTGGGATTTTTGTGTATAGGAGTCCCTTTTAATATGCTGTTCACTGCCTTTCCTGGGGAAGGGGATGAAGCTTTGGGAATACTTGTGATGGAAAATTGCGAGGTGGGAAGAATATTTACTACATGCATGAGGAATGGGGGTGTATTCCCCACTGACTCTGCAAATCCTTTCAAATACTAAACTTACTTCTTGAATCAGTAATATTCTTTAATGATCCACATGTGCAGGCAACTGTCAAGAGTTGATTCTGTGGGTTTCACTTAAGTGACAGTCAAAATTTGCCAGCATCAAGGCAAGAGGGCAATCCTTGCTTTGTTCCCATCAGTGCTAAAATTCCTGCAGGTCCCAGAGGTGGAGAGCTAGTCCTTGGTGGTGAGATGGGAAAGGATGAAGTAGTGATATTTGAAGTCTCCCAAATCCTGTAGAGTGATTTGGTTTTGTGATTCTATATAGACAGCTGCATAGGCTAGGTCTGAGAGTGGGACATTCCCTCAGTCATTGCTCAGGGTCACGGTTGCTAAAGCCTCGAATAGGGATTTTCCTATGACCTTCAAGAAGTTCAACATCAAAGGCATCTGTCTCACTGTCAGTGCTTAGGGAGTTACTCTATGCAGCCTGGATGATCCCATGCATGTGTGCAGACATATATGCTGGCAAACCTTTTCCAACCATAGGAACTGGGCACCCAGCTTCTCACCAGGCATCTGACAGCCTATAAAATACCAGAATCACTGGGACTAGTTTCCAACTGGTTTATTTGGGTCTAATCTGCAAGACAAACACTTTACTTGTAGACAGCAGAGCACCTTCCTTCCCCTCTCTCGCTCGTGGCCACTGCAGCACATTACACTGCACCCACACAGGAGGACCAGAGAACAAATATTAGTCAACAAGACCCTGAACAAGAATGGGTTTTATGCTGACAGTGGAGCTGCTCAAAGGGCAATGCTGTTAGCCAAGAAGGAAGTCAAAACTTTGCTGTGCAACCATCTGGTGCTCCGTCAGTCCCTGCTCGCTCTCTCCACAGGCTTGTCTGCAGCCGTTCTGTCTGTCTGTCTCGCTTCACATCAGCACTCATCATGGTTGCGGTTCTCCATTCGGCTTCTGGCGCTGCCTGCTGAGCAGCACGCTCTTGATCTCATGGACAGACGCCTAACTACTTTGAGAGCATTATTTAGGCACTGTCTCCAAAAGCTAGTTTTACTTCAGTCTTTACGCATGAAAGTGGAAGTTAAACAATGCCCTCAGTGTTTCTCTGCATTATTAGATGAAGGTGGCATCTGCGCTGGGCAGTGATGGTGGGAGCCCTGAGTCTCACATGAAGAAAGGAGCTACCTCTTCTGTGAAGAATTTCCCTGAGTGCAGGCACCTCGTTAGCCAAAGCTGGAGCTGTGGTATTAGCGGTGCCAAGTTGTGTGCTGAGTGGTTGGCATCTGAAAGGTGGTTCTACATAGGATGCTGTGGGGAAGCCTGACCTTGTGTTTTTCTGTCAGCGCTCTGAAAATCAAAGTTGTTGGGTGACCTTTCCATCATGACTGTTCTTGGTGTGCACTTCTTCCAGGAGATGTGAGCTTTCTAGTTTATGGTCCCTGTAGATTAACTCCTGTTTTCCACCTTGCCAAAGAACAGAGCGTTAGCAGCAGTGGCCAAGTGTTACCCTAACATTATTATAAAAAGGCAGAGAAACATCATTATAAAAAGGCAGAGACTGAAGCTTGCACGTAGGCTGTGTTAATTTTTGTTTTATTATTTTTACCTATAAAAGGGATGCTATGTAGGTTATACCTGTAGGTTGCCTCCGCCCATGGTTATTTCAAAGTAATCCAGTTGATGTCTCTTGGCAAGCTTGAAAAGGGAGCCAGAGCAGCAGATGGGTGTGAGGTGCTGCTCTAACATGCCCTTGGCAAACCTGTCACTAAAGAGTTGTCTTACAGCAAAGCGGTACAAGGGGGCTGTAAATGCCTTTTTTAGCAAGGATCTCGGTCAGAGGAGAAGGAAGGAGAAAACCCAGGGGTTCTGAGCCCTGGTGACACCAACCCAAGCACAATTTTCTGGGGTTTCCTTTCTCGTGTTTTTCTGGGTTCTGAAACCGTTAATACCTTTTTCCTTTCAAGCTCTAAGCGATGCTTGTTCCCCCTCCCCTGCCATATCTTCTCAGACAATTTAGTGCATGTAAGGAGTTGGTCTGCTTGGCCTGGTGATCACAGCTTGGCTGGTCTCTGAAAGGGGTGTCTGGGAGGATACCTGCCTGAGCAAATTATTCTGGTGGTGAAATCCTATTTACTTGTTCCTAATTTCCTTCCCTTTTCTAGTCCCATAGAGATAACATGAGGAAAAAAATAACCAATTTGTCAGTAAACCAGGCTTTTAATACCTCTTATTGCTTTCCTTGCATTCCCTTGAAATGATTCTTGGAGTAAGGTACCAAGTTGCTTCCTTCAAAGGCCCAAGCTGGTTACTGCACTCTTCTGATGCTTTGTTAGCTACAAAATCACACCAGACCAGCTGCCTCAGGGAGCCTGAGGCTCGCATGTGAGAGCAAAATGCCTCTGTACCGCATAGTTTGCAGCATTATTTGTTGTAAAACACCCCGAGTTAGAGTTAGGGTAGGCACTGGTCTGACTGAGGTTTTTTCCATCAAAACAAAAAAATACCCCATGTTGCTGTTGATGTTCTTGGAAATCAAGGTTAATCACCTCTATTTAAATTAATAGTTGTGTTATTCAGGCTTTATCATTAAAATGAACTTGACTTGCTGGGGGTGTGTTTAGAAGCTTGTTGTCTCAAAGGTTTGTGGTCAGAACAGCATATGGTGTTGCCCTGAACCTATGCGTCTGTGAAGAGGCTGTAATAAGTTTATTGGTACAGTTGTGACAGTTTCAATTTTTTTTTTTAAAAGTATGCCATATTCAAATGGCATTTCAGGTTTTAAAATAATTTATTTTCATTATTCTTTGTTTGTATGACTTTTGGTGTGTGTTTGTATTCCAGCTGGGGCTGCAGCAGCTGAAAAAGCTATGAGAACAGTCTATTATTCTCAGACAGCAATGCCTACAAACTTGAGCAGGAACAAGAGCATCATTTTACTGTTTTACCTCCTTTTTATAATGCTTGCTCCCAGTTTTGACTTTGCAAATGAAAACCAAAATCTGCTCTTGGGTTTATGGAAAAGTAAAATTCTGCCCCATTTTTTAAGCCGTAGCTCTTGAGTTTGTTACACCAGTTAGGTCTCCAGGGTTATTTTTTTCCTCATAGTGAGATTTCCTGAAGTGCTGTTCATCAACTTCTAGTTCTAAAACACTTCGCGACCTCCAAAGGAACCCTTAAAGTCTGATACGTGTTACTGCAGTTCTGAAGGTTTGACAGATGAATTTAGCCAGGTCTCTTGCCTGCAAGCAGCACTCCTTATGTGAACAAAACATGGGACCCCAGGTTGCCAGCAATAACTCTGAGAGGCAGAGGAAGATACTGTCTGTGCGTAAATGGGAGAAGCAAAAGAAGTCCTTTTTGGCAGGATGCTGGAGTGTGATGTAAGTCATGGGATATACTGGGCAAAGAGCAACTGGTTAATGAAAAGACTTAATAGCAGGTGGCAGTCAAGGTTGCAGACATCAGGGCTGAGTGAAGTTTAAGCAGAGGTCTCATGGCAGTGGCCTGAGGCTTCCTCAAATCCTGGCTCTGCACTTGCCCAGCTGGTCAGCATGGGATGTGCATTTTCACCGTATCTTCGTAGTGTTGCCAGGCTGGTGTCACCTGCTCTGTGAACTGAGATGCTGATACAAGCTGGATAACACTAATGCTTTGCATTAATTTGGCCTCTTAGAGAAATCAATCCATCATGCTAATTGGGTGCAGTGCTTTGGTGCCAGGTGGCTGTCTTGAGTCCAGAAAGTTGGAGCACATATGGTCTGCACTGACTTCTAACAACAAAAAAATCCTGGTCCTGGGTTCTCTTTGTTGTTTTTTTTTATCCCCACTTGCAGAAGTTTAAGAGGTTATGTTGAACCATTGCCATTCTTGACTTGCATCCTTTGGACCTCAACCCTTACAGTTGTTGGAATTTGGGATGCAGATTTGAGCTGTCTTTTATGGTCTGTATCGCCAGAGAAATGTTGGATTTGTGCCAGCTGCAAGCACTGATTGACTGGCCTGATTTCATTGTCCATTGAACTGCTGGAACAGAGACATCTATCCATACCTTTGTGTATCAGCTTTGTCCCCTTGATGTGGAAGGAGCACTTGGGACAGAAAGGGGGACTTTTGGGGAGGGTGTAATAATGGTTGTGTGCAGCCAGTCTGTTGGGCTGAGGCACCGTGGAAGTAGGCAGGAGGTGGACAAAGTTCTTTTTCTTTCTTTCACGTAAGCAATTTTTGATAATCTCTCCCTCTCAAATTTCTTGATAATTAGTTTTTCTATTGCTTAAATAAGTTTTTACTGGAGAGGGGGAAGACTGGAATTATTTTTTTTAACCTTTTGAGAGAAACAATGCTTCTTAAAAAAAACAATTGTCCAGCTTGTGAGGGGGAGGGAGGGATGTTCAGTGCATTGTGTTGTCCATCACGGTATTGGGCCACAGCTTGACCATGGCTGGGAGCAAAAAGAGGTTGCTCCACCATCTTGAGCATGTAGTAGCAGGAAAGATAGTGAGATAGGAGGTTCCTGGAACCTGCCTGCTATTTTATAGAGGTGCTACCTATTGATGAATGATTTCTATATCTTCCCCTGTGCTATGAAACTCAAGAAGAGAAGAGCCTACGTATACCAGTGTGGGACATCTGTGAATGCATTGTAAATTTCACTTGCAGGAATCCTGTTTCTTCTGAATATCAGCCCCCTAAGCCAGCCATTCCTTGGTGTGTGAAAAGCAGTCAGGCAATTGCAAGCGGCTTGATGTATTTGAAAGATGAATCACCCCTCATGTTATTTGGCCATCAGCATTTTAAACCTGACAGAAGAGTGTGGGAGCTGATTGCTCGGTCACAGCAGTCCCCGAGTAAATAAAAACTAGGAATGTAATTTGTCTCTGCAAAGTAAAACATTTGATTAGAGGGGAAAGACAAAGAAAAGAGCTTCTAACCACAGTGGCTGCAGCCAGAATCCACTTCAAGGTTTAATGCCGATATGTCTAAATTACTAGATTGAGGTGCCTTGGCCTGGGATCCAGCTGTTGTTCTGCTACCACTTCTTGCTTGTGACCTTGTAGTTCAGTATCTTTGTACCTCTTGGGTCACCCTGTATATGTTTATGCAGAATTAGTAATGCTTCTTTATTTCCAAAAGGCGTTGGGGAGGTTTCCCGGGGTTCTGTAATGCCAGTCAGAATCAGTATCAACAACCCTGTGCTTCAGCACCATCAGTACAAGCTTGGGCACCAAGAGGAGCCTAGGAGCTCTTGCCTGTGCTGTCATGTTCCTGTGACTCCACGCGAACCTCTCCATGATGGAAAATTTGTGTGCTGAATGTTGAGCAAATATAAAACAGCAGAATGCACTTGGGTCATATAAGTTGGGTGTCTGTCTCCTCAAATTCATGTCCTGACCACGCAGGGCTGGGGTTTTGGATGCTGGGGGCTCCGTGTGATATGAACTCTTCATGACATTCCCCCTTGTCCCATCTCACAGCAGGTTAAGTGAAACCCTGCTCTCTCCTTTCTGCACACACACACTGTGTTACTTGGCAGTAAGACAGACTTCTTACTTTGTCCGTTTGCTTTCCGAATCCATCTAAACCTTTGGCTCTCATCCTGTGGCAGTGAGCTCCACAATTCGATTACTTGGTGCTTGATCTTCCTCCTTTTAGTTGTCCAAGTGTGCTAAAATACCTTTCTGGATAGGTACCTAATGGTACTTCCCTGGTGAAGGAATTACTTTGGTTGGAACAATGATCTTGGTGAGGGGGGATGACAGGCTGTGTGGGCTGGGGGTCATCTACAGGGTATCTGAGACACATTTCAGTTGATGAAAACACTTGACAATTGTGTTTGCTGTTCTCTTCTGAATAACTATCTGATTAGGGAATAAGCATGAGAAAAGAGCAGACTTCTAGATTCTAGATTAAATTCAACAGACTTACTCAATCGCTACTTCTGCTAATTGAGGGCATTGCATTTCTGTAGGCACCATGGCTTATATAAAGACAGTACTCCTGGAGAGTGAAAGATGCACTTGGAAATAATCAAGTCCATTATTTTATAGCCTTCTATTGCATTGTATTTACATTCCAGGATCCTTGACCTGCATGGATCAAGCTGAGCATTTTCCACAAGTGGCTATTTTAACTCTGCTGTTTCTCTTTTTAACTAAAAGTACATCAAGTGGAACCAAAGAAGTGAGACTTTAGAAACAGCTTACAACCCTGTTCTCTCAGGGTTGAATGCAAAATGATTTCTAACAGTATGTATACTGATGGCCCATCCAGTCCAGTTTTAAATGGCTCTGTTGTAAGATAACCCTTGGGAGGTCTGGCTTGCCGTCTGATATATTGTGATTGACAAAGTGCAGTCGTGCTGGCTTTCCCTTGGGAGCTGAGGAAGGGGATTACTCAATTCAGCAGTTAATGTATAGAAGAAAATGGATGTTAATTTGAAACTATTAAAGTATTTTAAATCAGTTTAATGCTCATGAATTCCACGTTGCCTTGAAGAGTATCCTTCTCCATCTAGAGAGCTGGGGCAGCAAGGAAAGTTCCCCACGTAGACGTTCCCCACGTAGATGTTCATCTACGTCATCATTCAGTTGACTATCCCAGGGAGAACTCAGACTTCGTATTTCTTCAGGTTTTTTGGTATTTACACCAAGCTCACCCCAGTTAAAGCCACTGTGGAAGTGGCCCATGGCTTGTGGACAGCTGTTCATCGGCAGGAAACTTTCATATGGATTTTTACATAAATCTGTTAAGAGCCATTGATGGTAAGTACCCCTTATGGTTACTGATGATCAGGTTGTTGGGTGAAATCAGAAACCTTCCATCTTTTGTGATTTTCTGAGGCACCTGGAGCCTTCAACCTGCCTTTTCTCTCACGTATTATATACACTCCAGTTACAAAGAATTTATTCTTTTTACATTGAGGTCACAATACATTGCACAATGGATCAAGTCAATTGCTGAGTCTTAGTACTAACTGAAAAAAAACCCCAACCAAACTTCAGCCAAATTACTTCAAGGTGCAACAGAGGTAAGAATTGCAGCATTGCTGCTGCTTCAGGTATTTCTATCTCTTGTAATTTATTTCAATACAGGAGTGTGTGCAAATCATCCAAAGTGGATTTAGGAAGCATCTTTGCTCCCTTTTCATAAGAATATTTGTAGTGATGACATTATATGTTGCAGTTTGCTTAAAAAAAACCCAAACAATGAAACAATATTGCAATGTTGACTGTTGGGCTTTCAGAATGATCACTAAATTAATTGAAATTTTGTGCTTCCTAGCTAAGGAAATAAAGTCACTTTCAACTTACCCAGGTAGAAGATCTATGATTTGAAGTCTACCTCTTTCTCTAACCTCTTAGTTTTGTCTCTGAGGAGATAAATGACCAAAATAAATGTGTCTCCTTTTCTCAACGCTACAAAACCATCAGCTTAGCTATATTGAAAAATTTTTGTGTTACCAATAAAATTTCATGGTCAAAGTCAACTCTTGAAACATGAGACCAAGAGTGATGAAGCTCTGTGTACTTGCTCCAGAGCGAGATATTAGTTGCTGTGATTCCATCTGAAAGGACTTTATGGATCTCTGGTGTGTAAAATGATTTCTGTATTGTATCACCAACAGAGTTATCTTCAGGGAGGAATGAAAGTATATTGTTTCTGACATCTTTTTTTTTTTTTTGACAGTTTTACACTTTGACATTTCTCTATCCTAACTTGTTTTCCTACTCACTGACCCAAAATACCATAATGGTCTGGTTCAAAGGCTGCAACTAGCCTCAAATTTTGTGCTCTGTTGAGCCTTCATTTCAGTTCAGTTTACTGAATTGTCAAGTATCTACCTATGAGAGTCAGAGAGAGATGGAAAGATGCCACTAGAATTCTGATGACTGAGAAATCATGATTGGGGCAGAAGGCAAGATTTCAGACTGTTGCTATTGCATTATTCATGAGCAAATTAAACACAACGTTTTGACCTTGAAATCCCTTTTTATTTTACTTACTTTCTTTCTGCATTTAGGGTTAGATATATAGGCTGTAGCCATGGAGCTGTTGCTAGGATGCCAGGAACTTAATAAATCTCTCTTTTCCCATGCAAAAACTCTGCATAATTTCTGAGCTGTCAGTTTTGCTGAGTTCTAGGGTCACCCACTGAAGTTGGAGGTGTTGGTACAACTCTGTCCAGCCTGTATGGCCCCTTGAAGGAGCAGTCTGAAGGTCAGAGTATTATTCCTGCAAGGTGTAACTGGTACTGAGGACAGTGCTCTGAACACATAACTGAAGTCTCTTTTTGTCGTGGTCTTTGAGTTGTTTCAATAGACTTCCTCTCTAAATGAGTTATAGGTTCAAAGAGAGACCTGTAGCAGTAAAGACACCAAAATATGATGTCTGTTCATTGCATCCCCCCCCTTGAATTTGGCCATATGTCATGCTGTTGTATTTTAAATCCCTTCACAAAACAATAAACGTGTTTTAAACCATGTCCTAGGAAGCCACAGTCACAGAACCCTACAAGGTTATAGCTGTAGAGTGGGACCACCCTAATGTGTTGTGGGCTGGAACATGTTCCCTTGGAAAGAGGAAAAATGAAAACACATTCTGGCTTAGAGTGATGCTGGCATTTGTGGCGTGCTTCCATACCACTGCACAGAGGATGCTAAATAAATGCAAAACTTTCTCATAGACCTGTACCTAGCTGCCCTTATTCAGCAAATGTCTTGACTATTAAATGTATGATTATTGTTTTTTCTAATCAAATGCAGGAAGTGGGCCAAGATGATGCTCCATCATTGTCATGTGTTTGAGCTCAGAGTGATTGCTGCGGCTGGCTGCAATTGCAGAGCTTCGAAGTTTGCATCAGCCCAGTCATACTCTTAGAAACCATGCTGAGGAAATCATGGGAGAACGTATTTGTTGCGGTGGGGCATGTGTGACCGGTGATTATTTTCCTTTTGATGAAGCGCATTATTTTTTCCAAGTGTTGGGTGTAACATAGGGAATGGAGGTAACTCCAGAAGCCTTGCAGGCGGGTAATGGATGAGCTCTGAGAAGGAGCTCCCCCCTTCCCACAGGTGGGTAGGGTCAGCCTGGCATTAGAAGACACGTAGGCAGCAAGTGAGGAATCCTTGCAGTGGTGGGAGGGAGGTTTCTCACCTCCTGGGCTCTGCTTTGCGGCTGGCAGGGAAATGTGCTTTCAAAGCACAAGTTACAAAAGAGGAGCAAGAAAACAAGATGCAAATTAGAGAAGAAATAAACTTCAGAAGAGTTTCCTTTGTGGTTCATGACTCAGTTGTTCAGAGAGGCAGACAGCATAGCTTTTGATACATCAAAGGCGTGTCACTGTATCCTTTAATAAATTCCTCTCTTTCCGTGCTTTTGCACATATTAGGGAGGCCACGGATTTACATGGCACCAAAGCTGCTTGCCCAAGCACTAGCCTGTTGCTCTAAGTAAACAAAATACATAAAACCTTCCTGCTGCATTTTATGCTTGTGAGATCAATGCCCCATGGTCAGTTCTGTTTCAGTGGTGGGTCTGAAGGGATGCAGTGGGTCCTTCTGCCTTACAGGTACAGTACAACAGGCTTGCCTTCTCTGTTTTTCCACCTCAAAATATGAACATGGGGCTTCTGTTACACCCAGGAACAAGCAACTCTTTCCATCAGCCACCTCAGATTCCCTCTGATTCTTTCAGTTTATTATATAGGATAAAGGAATTGCTACATTTCCCCACCCACGTCAGTGTCAGATTGATAGCTCTGCTTCTTTCCTGTGTAATGCCATAAGCAGGCTTGGTTGGAGATGTCTTCCTCAGGCCTTCACCACTCAATGTTGCTGAATAACCTTTTGGCTTTTGGATGGCAATGTCAGAGGTTAGGAATTGATCTGCTGGACAGGTAGCCAGTGGGTCAGGATGTGATGAGCACCCTTCCTGCAATGTAATATAGCAGGTTTGCCAATGCTTTTCCTTCCAGTGCTCCATGATTAGCCTGTAGGATAACTTCTCTTGAGGTCTTCAAGTCAAGATTAAGCACCTTTCAGAGAAATGGCAGTTAAGCACAAATGATGGGGTTCTTGGTATGTGGGGTGTTTGGATGACAGTATGGATGAAGCTCATAACTCCGTGAAGCAAGCGAAGATCAGCTGACAGAAGGATCTGTTTTGGCATTAAATGCTGGGAAGTGCAGTTCTGCAACATAAAGGGAGTCCATTTACCTGCAGTTGGTATGCAGACTGGATTCGTCTCAAGTTGCTCCGAGGCCATTCTGTTCAGTAAAATGTTAAAGCTGAAAAGAAAAGCCCTGAGGCAAGTTGTACCAAATGAACTTTTCCCGAGCTGCCTCCTAGAGCCCACGTGGGAGGCAGAAATAGTGTGAATGCATCTCTTGTCTACCCAGAGCACAAACCTTGGGTGCTGGTTATGCAGCAGCTCTGTCACGCTGTGTGTAGTTTATCACTGTGTATCACTTGAAGGAGTCTGTTGTGGTAATTGGGGCTTTTTCAGATGTTGGTACGATGACATTTTGAACCAACCTGTCAACAGTTTGTGTGGCATTATAAATATAGCCAGCCCATGATGTACATGACAAAGAAATGCTTTTATTTCTCTTTCCTTCCTGTTCTGACAGAGGCTAAGTCAAAGGACCTGTGGAAAGAGTCTTTAGACCCATGTTTCAAAAGACACCTAATTCTGGTTACCTTGACCGTGGCCCTTTCTACCTCATGTTTTGTGGAATCGCACCAGAACTTGTCAGGTCTGCAGAGCCCACCCAGAGAAAGGTGATACCCTTTGGACAGTCCAAATGGAGGCATCTTTTTCCTTTTGAAAACCTGTGATGCCCAGCACCTTAGTCAGATGGTGCTGCTTACTGCATCGGCTTAAAAATAGATTGATACAGTCAGTGTTCTTCTCTTGTTATGCCCAAATCAAGGGAAAAACCAAACCTGTAATTTTTACCAGCTGCTGTCAGAGTCCTGTGGCAACCTGCCAGCATCATGGCTTGTTGGGTATTATGGAGAAATGAAAAATTGGAGGGATTCCACTAATTTACGTGGTTTTCTCGGGTGGTCCCTGCCTCTTTATTGGCCTTGTGGCTTTGTCTCCCTCATTTTAGCAGAAATCAGCCTAGCTCTTGAACATGCATAGATCTTAAAAAGTCTGACTTTGGAGATCTGGAAATTAGAGCACAAAAAGTCAGATTTCCTTGCTCAGGGATGCACTGTAGGCCAGTGGCAAGGCAAGGAACATCAGCTCCTTTGCTAGTCCTGTGTGACATCCACTAGCTCACATCACCTCCCCCTTCTCCATGCCCAGCAGTGCAGTTTGGGCTTTCCTTGTCCCTGTGGAATAACAACTTTGGTGCTATGCATTAACGTGGAGTTTAGCCCGGGATGCTGGCAGAGCAATAGAAAGCAGCAGGAATTTGGAGAATTGTCTAATTTAATCTTTGTCCCAATATGATGTAGTCGAGGTACTAACGCAGCAGGAACAGACCCTGTAAACACTGTCACCAAGTGATCATGCTCTCTGCTTTCTATAAATACTCAGTCCTGCGGTAGTTACTCTGCCCTGTGGACCTCCTGTCAGACAAGCCAGCTTTGTACATGCTTTTAAGTACCGTATGCATGTATTGTAAATGTTAGCTGTGTATTTTGGTGGTATAACAGCTGGAGACCATTATGGTGTGACAACGCTGCTCTCCTACACTTCATAGGAAATTCAGTTTGGTCGACCTACATTTATGTCAGCCTCCACGCAAACCTGCTCTGTAATCTCTCACTTTTGTTGTTGCAAATCTGAAACACTGAATCAGGAAACAACAGGCTTGCCAAAATTGTTAAGTAAGCGGAGCCGGTGTTATTTGGAGGCTGCCACTGTGTTTTCTTGCTCACATGGTCCTGGAATGTGTCTCCTGGTAGGGGGAAGGGAGCATTTGTGAATGTATCTCTCAGAATGAGTCATTATGGTAAATCCTATTTTTCTTCTAATTTGTGAGTTAGATGTTTCTGAAATAATAAGTTAGGACCAGGCAAAAATCCTGATATGGCTGCTGGTACCAGCCAAGAGGCCCCAGTGCACATGTGATGTGTGAGCAAGGTAAAGAGCATCCTTTTAGGGAAGGCTATTTTTAGAAGTTACAAATCCTACCTCTTCCATGTACTGTCCTATTTTTAACCAGGAGCACTTCCGAGCTCTCAGCCATGCTCCCAGCTGTGATCTGCAGGAGCCTTCTGTACAACATCACTTGGTTAAGAGCTCGTTGCCATTTATGGAACATGAACCTTGTGATAATTGCACTGGGTTAAGCGGTGACAAAATGGATATATATTAGTTTCATCTTTCTTCCAGCATCCCTTAGTACCACTCTCAGAGGAGGGAGCTAACCTGTGAGCACTGAGTAAATTTGGATTAGCAGATTGTTAAACACAGACCAGCTTGGCTGGAGCTGTGAGATTTTTTTGAAGAGTAACGGAAAGGATTGGATGCAGCACAACCCTCCCCTGCTGCTGAAGAGCTTTCAGCCCCAGCCACAGCCCTGGCGCTCCTGCTTCTTACGGCCAGGAAAGAGCATCCCGTAGACTCACTGTAAGGGCAAGTCTTTGGTGGAGCAAAGTGTGGGACAGGTCAGCCCATGGCCACAGAGAAGTGCAATGGCAACTGATAGAAGTTCCTTGGCTGTTGGTAAGGGAAGGCAGCCAGTGTGAGAGATCCAATCTGTAGAACGATTTCTAAGGAAAAGGGGGGATTTG
The DNA here is from genome assembly GCA_013400835.1 of Zapornia atra. Taxonomy (NCBI): domain Eukaryota; kingdom Metazoa; phylum Chordata; class Aves; order Gruiformes; family Rallidae; genus Zapornia; species Zapornia atra. The sequence goes on from VZTU01033426.1 coordinate 1,025,145, forward strand.
TGTTCATAATAGCTCCTTATTACATATATGAGAGTTGTAGCACAATGATGTGCATTTTTGCAGGCAGACAGATGTTGCCTATTGAGAACTGGGTCAGGAAAGGTTGCATCTGCAATGAATGTGTGATTAGTAATTACCCTGAATGGCCCCACATGAAAAACTTGCTGATTCCAACAACTCACTATCTACTAGATGCTATTTAATCCCACTTATAAGCTTTTGAAAGTCTGACTAACAAAGTCTTTGCAGATGTGACGTAATGAGCATCTTTGTAGAGCTGGGATCTGAATAGATAAGATAAACATGGAGCAGGGAGGGGTGTGATGTACAGGCAGGTGAACGAGTGTGTAAGAGTTGTATGGGTGAAGGAGGTGGAAAAGAATGAAAGGAGTTTGACTAAAAGTGAGAGGAAGGTGTGAGTTAATGATCCTCTAAGAGAGGGAGAGGATGGTTCAAACAGAACTTGAACAACAGGCTGAAAAAGCTGCTGTCACAAATTGCATGATCTGACTGACATCTCTGCTTGATGGTTTTCTGCAGCTAATTCTTCTCCCTTTAAGTCTCTACCTGATTGATCCTCACCACCTTTTCTAAGAGTACATCTCAGCACGCTCATGCTCTGACCCCAGGTCTTGGTCATCTTGAGAGGCTTGTTGGCCGATGAATGTTCTCTATCAAGTCTGCTCATTGTCTGGGTTTTTCACCCAAATGCTCTTAAATGCTCAGTTAATAGACTGGCCCTGCAAAGTGAAGAGCAGAGTGTGTCAGGGAAAGGGGTGAATGAAGAGGGAGACCAGGACTGTGACATTCAAAGGAACTTTGGCTGTTCCTCCATGTGTAGTTTTGATCGTATTGGAGAATTGAACATTGGGCTCAAGCACGCTGCCTTTGCCTCACTTGACTGGTGGTAATACTTGGGTTTACATCGTTCATCACCAAATCTTCACCTCCGTTTAATGGTGAGTAATACAGGCAGAGAGAGCTGAAGCAATTTGTATCATGTCACCAGTAAGCAACGGGCAGAGTGTGATAGAAACCCCTTCTGAACTGATGCTATGAGCTGGCTTGCCCTGCCTTGGTCTGTCACTACCCAAGGGAGGGCAATGCCTGCACAGAAAGAAGCCACATATTTCAGCCCTGTAACCAATGGCGTCAGCAAGCAGCTTAGCCATGCTCCAGAGCATCCACGTCTCCCAGCCTCAGAGGTGGGAGTCCCTCGGTCCCTCTAGAGAGGCAGCTTGAAAGCAGCAGTGCAAAGGCTCCCAAAGTCACTTGACAGGTTTTATGAAGTGCTGTTAAGCCCCATAAAGGAACTTGTGTTGAGCTGAAGCGTTGTTTTTGTTGAAGGTGATTGCTAGCCTTGCTCCCCCAGCGCTGCATGTCTGGCCAGTGATTTGGGACGAGGGCAGGGAGGGCTGCTAAGTACTGGCTTTACATCTGGGTATTCCAGCTCGGTGAGTATGTGTTTATCTGCATTGTCCCTAAAGCTAAAGGAGGGAAGGTTTAGATTAGATATTAGGGGGAAGTTTTTTACAGAAAGAGTGGTGAGGTGCTGGAACAGGCTGCCCAGAGAAGTAGTGGATGCCCCGTCCCTGGAAGTGTTCAAGGCCAGGTTGGATGGGGCCCTTGGCAACCTTGTGTAGCTCCAGGCCTGGAGGTTGGTGGCCCTGCCTGTGGCAGGGGGGTTGGAGCTCTGTGATCCATGGGGTCCCTTCCAACCCAGACCATTCTATGATTCTATGATCTCCTGATTTTTTAAAATATATTCTATGTCACCTATTACTGTCACATGCAAGCACCCAACAAATGGTTTTAACAGGACAAATATCCAACAGCAGTAGGTGTTTAAACTGCGCAGGAGATGGCCAAATAAGGTCTAATGGAAGCTCAAGTTGAGCATGTTTAGATAGGAAATAGGGGATGTGGTTTTTTTATACTCGGGTTAATTAACCATTGACACAATTTACTGAACAATTTGCTGTCATAGGAAATCTCTCAGTCTAGGCTTAGATGTCCACCTAAAAAGTTCTGTGGTGATGTAGAAATGACTAGGTAAGCTCAGTGCTCATGCAGGCCCTTTGGCCTTACGTGAATCCCCCCAAAGGTGCTATCAATTCTGTCTTTTCTTTAATAAGCAAGAGGTTATAGTCTAGGAACGGGATTTTTTTGGAGGGAAGAGTGGGCAAAAAGGCAGCAGACACAGCTTTTAACTTTGCACTCCCTCAGGTTTGGCAAGAGCTACTTATCAGTAGCTGGATGTTGTTTTGCTCTTCCTGATGTGGTCGATGCTCCTTCCTTCATTGCAGCGGGGCTGGATCTCTCTTTCCTGTCCCTCCTGCCTTATCTTTGGAGTCTACACAGATAAACTGCATCCACGTTCTTCTGGAGACGAGGAGGAAAGGAGGGGATATTCACCCCCAAGGTGGATCAGTTTTTCAAATCTGATTTAACTTTTAGGTCCTCTCTGAAAGTGTCCTGAGAAGTGCTCTGAAGATAAAATGGGCATGAAAAACTTTCAAATGGTGTATTAGGCAATTTGGACCTTTTTTATTTTGTTTGGTTTTAAACACACAGTATTTTTGAGGGTGATAATGCCAAAGTTATATGCTTTTTTTTTTGCTCCATTCACTTCTGCTTTTCTGTTACTGCGTGGCCTGGGAATACAATATGCTCTGTGATGGCAGAGGCTGTTCTCACAGTGTTCCCATCACATTCAGAAATAGGAAGAACATGATGTGCCACGAACAAGATTATTTTTGTGAGACTCCACTCCAGCTTTGCAATTCCAAGTACTTCAAAGATACGTCTGATCTCGAGCATGTTTACATACATCAAACAAGCTTTGAGGCTCTGCCCATCTCTGGCTGTGCAATCATGCACCCTGTTTCCCACCTTCTTGTTCCGAAGGTGTTTCACTCCTGACTCCCACTAGGAAGATTGGCTTGGCTAAAGTTGGGATGAAGCGTGGCCTTAAGATGTTACTGGAGGGACAGTCTCAGCGTCTGGCGTCTGGCACTTTTTTTGGAGATAAAAGGCTGACTGTGGAGCATGTGGAAAGAGGTAGGCATTGACAGAGGATGGCTCGTGTCTCAGGTGGCCTGAATTGCCTCCGAGCATGTTTCTCAGTCCTTGGAGGATGGACCATCTATGAATTAGAGGCATCAGTTTTGTGTCTAAATAGGAGGGATGTGTCTCAGCTGGAGACAGGTAAGTATTTGCCCAGTTTGTGGATCAGTTGTATCTCTGAATTCAGTGCAGAGAGGTTTCCTTCAGGAACCAGAAGTACTGACGTGCTGTGGTGGTCTTTGTTTTCAAAAGCTCAGAGAAAGAGGTCACTGTGTAGTGGTATCATCAGCCAGGAGCTGCGGCTGTTGTCCTTTGCGTGGGGCTGCTCTGCTAGTGATACACTCGAATGATATGTCTCTGCAGGAGACCTGGACTCAACGTGATGGGGAAGATGGCCTCTTCTATTTGGTTGTTAATTATCTGACTTTAATATAGTTCAGGCACTTGAAGCTTTATTTTTAGAGACTGATTCCTTTTTGCAATTAGATATAATGGCTGAAATAGCTGTTCTTTAATGACCCAGTTCTCATCAGGACTGACACTACAGCTGAAAATGTTCTTATTCTCCTTTTTGCGTGCCTGTATTTTCTTAGTCTGGGGTGGACAGAAGAGCTGGGGAGCTCCAAGGAGCTGGAGCCACGCTTTGCTGGGCCAAGGCAAGAGCAGAGTCTTGACCTCCTCTCGGCAGTGTGGGTGCATGGTCAGCATCACCAGAGATTTCCTTTGGCATACCTCTCCAAGCAAAGCATGTCTTATCGCTGCACAGTTGCATTGTGCTAATATCCACCTTAATTAAAGCGCTGTAAAACTCACAACCCAAAGATGAAGCCTAAAAAGGGGTTTGTCAGCCCAGATGTTTTCTGACCCTGTTGACCTAATCTGTAAGTAGGAACCTGGCCTCCTTGGTTACAAAACATTGCGAATAATGATGCCAGGAGCTAAGCTTTATCAGCCGCTTCTTCTTAAAAAAGATTTGTTGTATAATGGTGTGCTGGGTGTTATTTTGCTGTGATTTAAGGGTCTGGGTCTGCTCATTGATTTAAATATTTTCCAAGAGCATTATGAACCTGGATATTGGGTCAAATTTCTGACTTGCCAACCTTACAGTTCAGTAACTCACAGGTTCTTTTTAACAAAAGCCCTTAGGAGAAGTGCCAGGGTGCTGTGAAATGTATGCTCTGTTCACAAAGGCGTCAGCAGCTGCATCGGATGATTAATATTTTGTACATCCTGACACTGAAATGCAGGGTTTGGCTGGAGGATCCAGGTATTGTTGTGTCGCAGCCATATTTTATTACATTTTAAGCTACAGCAACCGAAACAGCGCAGTTGCTTCCACATGATAAATAATGGAAATAAAAGCTGATTAAATAACAGCCCTCCAAAAGGGGAGAAGCTGCTAGGAGCTTTCAGCCTTCTGATCTTCTGATTTGCTTTGTCTTTGTGGGTTTGGTTTTTTTTTTTTTTTGCTTGAGGTAGTTTATGGTGTACAGTAAAATGTTCCCTGGGAACTGCATTATATAACTTTCAGCAGCGTTAATGCACGATGAAATGAACACCGGGCCATTCAATTAACACTGTGCTATTACTTACACCGATACACATGGACATATTAATGGCATCTGCATGGATATTCGTTGATCATAAAAATACTGCCTTTGTCAGCAGTGGAAATTGCTGGGTGGATGTGCAGAAGGGTCGATGTAAGATGCAATGAAATCCTGGTGATGCTGGTGCTCGGCTGGCAGCGTTCTCATGCCATCAGAGGACCTGTTCAGCTTTTGCAGTTCTGCCAGCGGAATAAACTTTGTATGGGTAGTTTATCTTGTTGAGTAGATATTTTGGCAACTACCAAGTTCTTCTGGGGGTTGTCCCCCCCTCCACTCCTTTTTGGGGGAAAAAAAAGAGGACTCAAACCCATGATCTGTCCAGTGCAGTGGTCCATCCGTTAAGTGTGTACTACTGAGGCTTCAGAGGAGGCACAGAGAGACCTTGACATTTGCACTGGAGAAAGCAGGAGCTGTGTGGGTAAAGAGAAAGCTTTGATTCAGCAGGCTAAATGAAAAGGAACCTTGAACTGCCTTTTTCCTCTCCAAATTTCCATGGGTGTGAGGAAAGGTATGACATCTGTGATAAATATAGGTGGAATAACTTGTCCCTGATACCTGGTTCCCTACAACATGCAGGGGATTAAGGACAGATTGAGTTAAGCAACCCTTTCAGATTATTTTTTTTCCTTAACATTAAATCCTTATACAAATTTTGTCACATCTTCAGGTTCCTTCTGAGAACAAGGAGCAAATCCTGACACCAGAGGTATCTGAAACCCTATCACAAAGGTCCTGTATGGCCATAAAATATAAAACCCACAAAGTAATGTGCTCCCAAAGGCTGTTTGCTGTGCCGGCTGAAATGCACGCTTGGCAGATCTAGCAGCTCTTAAACGGCTTTAAAGAAAAATACCAGCAGCACTAGGAGATGGAACAAGAAGGACATCTCTCTCCAAACCTCTAGTTGCATGTGTCATGTTTGCATAACTCCCACCAGGAGTATATGTTAGCAGATTTATGGAGTTGGCTTAGATTTATGGCAGAGAAGCGGAACATGAAGGCCCTGGGGAACGGAGTCGGTTCCTGCCTCAGAGCAAGGTCCTGCCCTTATCAGCGAGCTCTGAGCCTGGACCCTGGCTGCAGAGTTGTGGTTCGAGCTCATTTGGAGTTTGGTGACTCCTTTCCTCAGAACACCTGTGCTCCTGGCCAAGCCTGCTGCCTTGTTTTGGGTGCAGTCCCAGCAGCAGGGCCGGTCCCCAGCTGGGATTGCTGTGCTTCTCTCACAACCTCACCTGCCTGTGATCCTTGGAGTTCTGTAGGGAAAGGCTCTTCGTTTTGTTTTCTTTTGAAAGTGTTGTAAAGAAAGAAAAAGGGAGAGGTTTATAAAAGACAGAGGTGAGTTAGCATAAGGTCCAAAGTACCACTTTCATCCTGTTTGATGACTTTCATCCTGTTTGATCTGTTGTAACGGTGGTGTTTGCTTATCTCTGGTAATGAATGGACTAGCTCTAAATCACACCAGTGAGTGATCTATGTTGATATTCATCATCTCAGCTTTAACCCATGCTGTACCTGGATGCTCACACGGTGCTTTCTCATCAGTGCAGCACAAGCTGCCCACTCCATAAACCAGAGACCACACACTGGAAGACCAGTCACCAGCAGTTCAGAAACCTTCCCAGTTTGCACTGACTTTTCCTCTTTGTTTGATGACTGGGTTTAAAAGACACCATTTGAGTCCTTAAGGCTTTACAGGGGTTGGGTGGTCTACCTGATGTTTTTACCAGCTGATCACATCTCTTTGCATGATGTTTGGTTTAGTGCTTACAACTTTGCCAACTTTCAAATCTTGGGCCCAAGTTTTGCATGCAAAGTGTCTACTTCAGGATTAGATATTAGGAAGAAAAATAATTTTCAGCACAAAAAGCCGTGGCTCGGTGTCTTCCGTTGAAAACGTGCTGGTTTATGGTGTTCGGGTGGTAACATAATTCTTACAGTTACCATGTCCTCCCATGCTTTGCAGTCTGGGAAAAGATAATTTTGCAGACTTAGAGGAGCCTTTTGTCATTGCTAAGTGTGCTTAACTCTAAGATCTGAAAGATTTTATTTTGCTTGGTGGAGGTCAGGGTACTGCACCTTCTCCAGAGTCTTCCTCTGAGAGGGACATGCATATGCTACAGCTGTAGGAACCGACAGAGACTTTTTGTTCATCTTTCCTTTCTCAATGGCTGAGTAACCAGGAACTGAGTCTAAACCCCATTCATCCCTGCAATTGCTTTAGTTTATAGTTTGCATTTCAACCTGAAAAGCGTTTGTTTTTCAGATCTTCCAGCATGGCAGCATCAACTCTTGAGTGCTGCTTTTTGAACCCAGACCTATCACGCTTAGTGTTAGATTTGCCTGATGCAACCTAGTTCTGACTGAGCTAGATTTTGTTGCTGCTGCTGTTGTGTAAGAACAGAGAAAAGTGGATTGATTTGTTTTTTCCTGGTAAAATAATGAACTGCAAACTGATGTGTGCATCTGGACATTGTCTCTCCAATACTATACTTTTTTCCTCCAGAACCACCTTGGCATCATGCCCATGTAATTAAGTCAAAACGAGTAAGCAACACGTGCTTTGACTGTGCCATGTGGCTCCCTATTGTATGTGTTACAATGCAGCTTCTCAGAACATGTGGGTTAATTAACATCTTTTAGGGACCTGAATAATAGATAATGATGCACAGGGCTTTGACGTGTTGGGCTCTAATCAGTTTATTAGAAGACAGATGAAGACAACACAGCAGGGCTGTATTATTCTTGCCTCTAGCCCTGGAAATTAAATTGTATAGCGTTTATTTGAAATTAAGCAAATGCGATCTGTTTAAAAATGTACTGGGACCCGTTTTGTTCAGGTCTATACTTTACTTGTTTGTTTGTTTTCACTGTTTCTGGAGGGGAAAGACAGCCATGTTCAGCCTCTTCTAGCGCCTTGTAGGACTCATCAGTCTTGCTTTCTAAAATTCCCCCCTTAGCTTAATTAACATTACAGGCTGTACCCAAGCAGTGTTAATTAATCAGTTGCAAATGGCAGTTCTGAAGATGGCAATGGCAAGTACTGTTAGCAATCTGCACTCAGCTTTCACTGCCCACACGACAAGGGTGGCACAGAGGAGCTGTGAGTAAGCAGCAGGCTTTTTGCTCATTTATTTATTTTTTTCCCCCAATGTCAGAGGTGGAAATCCTGCTTTATTCTGTGGTTGCACATCTCTCTCTCCACAGGGCAGAATCCAGCAGTGGGAAGGACAGGCTCTGGCAGCTTGACACTCTTGCATGTCGATGAGTTCATCTCTTTTTCTTCTTCCCCTGCTACACTGCATCATGCTCTGCACAAACTGGAAGGCTGTCATGTTGCTTGCTGTCCCGCATCTGTAAAGCATTTCCCAACCCTCCAGAGATACCTGAGCACTGACCTACACCACCTCTCACTGTAGGACTGAGACTGCTCTGCGATGTGGCCGAGCAGCTTTTAAACTTGCCTCATGCATGCCAGAACCTCACAAGTTGAGAGTAATGTTTTACTTGTACCATTTATTTTGCTTTGGAGATGGGTTTTGGGACCCTTTGCAGGAGCAGCTGGAGCAACTGTGCTGTAATCACAGCTTGAAGGGCTTTAGTGTGTGGAGTGGAATTGAGATGCCTCAGTCGTGGCAGCAGGATGATACAGGAGCTTTCATGCAGAAGACAGGAGAGCACGGGTGGGAGAGTAAGAAGGTCTGTGTGATGGGGGCAGACAGATCCTCAGCTTGTCTGCTGCTTTTCTGTTGTCGTAGGAGAAGCAGTGTAGCCACAAAGGACAGTAACGTGGTACCCAGCACAATGCATGTGAAAGATGCTGTTTGGTGATAGGGTGCTGTGGAGAGCCTAGATAGCTTGGCTGGTGTCATCTCCTCTTCCATTTGCCAGCAGTGGGGAGTGAGGCCAGTTTATTGTGCTCAGTTTCTTCAGTCTTCAGAGAGAAGAAAGGCAATACTGCAGCGCTTTTTTGCCTTTTTTCTTTTTTTCCCCAGAAAATACTTTGAGATAAAGGGCTGCGGAATGTGCAGTCCCTGAAATGAGGGTTATTACTAAACTCAGGCCACAGAGATGTGACCTTCTCTAGCCCCTACTGTGCCAGCTGCCGAGTTTATTCCTCTAGCTGATATTTAGGAGATGCTGTCCCTTCATCCCAGCAGGCAAAGCTGCTGATTCCTCCCTGAACGAAGATGAGCCGGGTGCCTGTGAGCAGTATAAACAGGTCTTTGCTAATCTGATTCCCCTTGACTTGAATGAGGTAGGAAACCTTTGTGCCAGTGGCTCGGCCAGCTGGCCTGTGCTTGCTGCTTGTGAGACAAATAATGAGAAGCAAAAAGGGGGCACAGCCACACTCAAAAGGGAGATTTTTCTGTGGCTCGAGCCTTACAGCAGCATTTCGTAGTGCTATTGGGTGGACAAGGTGGTAGGCACATGGAGAACCACCCACCAAACTGTCCTTAAACAAGCAGGGAAGTTTCAGTGCAACTCTAAGCACTCATGGAGTGCTCGTAAGTGCAGGTCTAGGTAGCTGGAAACAGGATATGAATCTGTCTTCTCTGTTCTTTATTCATGCCAGCTCTACTTTTTCTTACAATGACAGGTATAAGGAGAGGAATTTGCATTCCCTCCCCCCAACGAGGATTACATGGGGGGGCAACAGACAGCACAGAGTCACTTCTCTGAAGTGACAGTACCTTGCTCACATACATTAACTTCTTTTGCCTTCTGCCTCTGGATTATTCACAAGCCAGGCAGTATGCTGCCTAAATACCAATAGTGAGTAATGAGGATTAAGTGTTACCTCTAATTCCATCGTTACGAATATTTCAGAACTTCCTGTTCAGGCTTAACTGCTATTTTGGTGCAAAAAAAGGCAAGTCTTGGGAGTTGAGCTGCTGTTGGCCATGACATCACAGCACTGTGATTTGGGTCTGGCATGACACATTTTCCAGAGAGCTAAGCTCGCTCAAGCCTCTTATGTAGATGTGACTGAGAACCTCAGTGTTGAGAGGGAAGCACTTGTTAGTGAAAGTGGTAGAATTTTTTAGTATGCAAGAAATGTGATTTTTGTGGCTGCTGCTGCTGTGTTGTTGGTTGGTTTTTTTCTTCCCCCAGTTTGTTTCATGACCTATAAAACTCAGATCCTGAGCCACCACATGAGTTGGGAGGAAGTTTGGGAACCTATGGCTTGGTTCTGATTCAGGAGTAGTTGTGTAAAATTTGGGATCAGATGGAGTGGTGCAGGTAGTCCTCTGGCAAGAGAAGGAATTGAAATGTGGTCTCCTGGAGGCAGGTGAGGGAGAAATGATGCCTGGGCTAGTAAAGGGTAACACTGCCTCTTCTTCCTTTGGCAGGTTATGAAGCATGCGTTTGGTGTAGGGGAGGCTTAGGTATTTTTGACCACAGCAATGAAATAAAACAAAACAAAACAAAAAAATGCCCCTCTCTGGTAATAATGTTCTGAAAGTGCTAGGTCAAAGGCATCCAGGAGGCTTGGGAGTTGATTTCCTAAATCTGAAGTGTTTTTCAGATCCCATCCTCACCCGTGACAGAATTCCGAGAATGGTGAAGTGAAAGCAAGCTGCCCCACACAAAGGGACAAGCTGACAGTGCCCATCTCCAGGGGCGCGTGAGGAGATCCATACGTGTTAATATACACCTATGCTTAATGTACAGCACGTCTCTCATCGAGCTCCTTTTCCCCATTTCAAACACATTAAAAACTTTCTCTGTCGCTGCGCAGAATTATCTCAGGTGTCTGTATTAAAGGGCTGTAAAGGTCTGTGGGCAACTTTGTCTCCCCCATGCACCACGAGGTGACCTGTTTTCTTCCACATTATCTTTCCTTGCTATGACAGGACCACAAGCACTTTCCTCTGCAGACCATGGTGGAGAAGAAATAGCCCAAAGCACTGGTCCAAGGACCAGGGCTTTGCTCTCTGCCTGCTGCTGCTGAACAGGGTGGTTGCAGCATGTTTCTTATCAAGCAGCCTGCGGAAAGCAGGATCAGTGCTAGCGAGCAGTCCAAAGGCAGGATTAAACACCCTTTTTCCAGCGGCGCCTGTTTAGTGTTGTCACTTCAGGATGGATGAAGGGCCCTTTATAAGCAGCATCATAGATCTGTGTGTCCCCAGGATGGTTTTATAATTTCCAACTGTGTCAGTCAGCACCTTTTTTTCTGTATTACAGCACCTGCTGTTGAAAGGAACAGCAGTTTTCACACACAGCATTGAGTACCCTTTTTTTCTTATCTGCTTTTTCTCTGCTCGTTCACCAGCTCAGGTTTAACAACTGCTCAGTTCTCTGTAGCCAAATGGTATGTATGGACACCTTAAAGTTATCCCCTTACAATAGCCAGCAATCAGTCCTACGCGTGCACGGCAATAAAGCAGATGAGACCCAACACAGCTTTGCCATGATGCTGCTGAGCATCACTGCTTTCCTCTAGTCATGAACTAGGTGGACTCCAATCTTTTTTGCCAGCCTGGCCTTTGTGACAAATGGCCACAATCCCCTGTTCATATTATGTGGTTAATGGTCATTCACCAGAAAAGAAAACTTTTCTCCTGGGAAGAATCCAGCAAAGGGTTATGAAAATGATGAAGGGCCTGGAGCATCTCCCCTACAAGGAAAGGCTGAGTGAGCTGGGGCTGTTTAGCCTTGAGAAAAGAAGACTAAGGGGGGATCTTATTAATGTTTCTAAATACCTGAAGTGTGGGAGACATAGGGAAATAGCCAGCCTCTTCTCAGTGGTTTGTGGGGACAGGACAAGGGGCAATGGCCTCAAGTTGGAGCCCAGAAAGTTCCGCACCAATATGCAGAATAACTTCTTCACAGTGAGGGTGACAGAGCCCTGGGACAAGCTGCCCAGGGGCGTTGTGGAGTCTCCATCTCTGGAGATATTCAAGACACATCTGGATGCTGACCTGTGCAATGTGTCCTAGGGAACCTGCTTTGGACTCGATGATCTCTGGGGGGTCCCTTCCTACCCCTACAGTTCTGTGATTCTTTCCTAAGTGGAAATATGTAATAATTTGCCTGAGGGCTTCAATTAGAGTACTGGAGATTAATACAGGTTATGATTTTGGACGTGTGCTCTGCTACAGTGTTGTGCACAGTCTTGCCAAAACGTACCAATTAAATGATTAAAACTTTCTGCTACAGCCTTCATGTTTGAGGACATTCATAAAGGTTGCTTCCAGATCGGAAACTCCCTTGATCACCACCCGCCCCGGCCCCGCACCTTTCTGCTGGGGAAACGAGATGCATGAGGTTTGCACAGTAAAACTTGCAGGGTGGCTGCTGGGTTGTATCTGCTGGACACTTCTCTGGCAGTTTTCTGTAAGGTCAGCTCATTCCAGTTGAGATGTTCAGCAGGATTGCATCGGATTTGTCGACAGGAGATTTGTCAGCGTTATGTCATTTGGTTGGAGGCAAAAATAGTTGTATTAATATAACGTAGTAAGAAGTTGAAACAAGCTCTAGGTGGCTGTTTCTCCCTCTATGTACGTGGGTTTCAATAATTTCAGTGAAGCATTTTGGGAATGTTTCTTTTGGCAAAGGAAACGGTCTGATGATTTGTCTCGTCATTGGATTAAAGGAAGTATTTCCACAGGCATGGAAAAATCTTATATTTTTTACTGAGCTGCTCTGCTAAACTTCCCAGAGAGAAACCTAAGCCCCTGAAGCTGAGGGTTGTGTGCTTTACTTTTCCTGGCAAAGTGATGTGCACCGAGGAGCTGCCTGATGTTTGTCGATGTTTATCTCCGTGGAGTGCTAACCTGATTAAATCATGGATTTGACCACCTAAAGGAAAAAAAGCCAACCCAAAAACGATGAGGGGAATTGACTTAAAATGCTTTTAGAGTGGCAGCTCCATTGAGAGAAGGAACACAAACTAGATAATGTAAAAACCCAAGCCCCCTTCTTCTCCCCATGGTTCAGGTTAGGCTGGCAGGGGCGAAGCGCTGTGCTTTCTGGCAGGCATATGCCTGCTTTGCAAAGCAGAAATGATCATAATAAATACATAGCACTTTCTAGGTGTCTGCTCTGGCTTCCTTTTAAACATATTGCTACTTTTAATAATAAAAACCTTCTGGGAGATGATAAAAGAACAGAGTGAAAGCGAAGGCAGAACGTTCCCCTGAGATGGCCATTTCATTGGTGATGCTTTACCACAAAACTAAGTTTGTAATTTTCATATACTGTGTCCCCTGCGGGATGCGGGCTCGGTGACACGTGGCAGAGCATTGCATGAATTTTTGTCAAGATCCTCTGGTAACTTTATTGAGGTCTGCTCCAAGCGAAGCTGCAAACCAGCCTGCAGCTGAGGATGCTGTGGAAAGCCTGGCTGGAGAACTCTGAAAGGCTTGGAAGGAATGCAGGAGGTGTCAGGGAGCTTGATGCAGCCTGGGTGATACATACAATCAAGTCTACAAAGAAATCTGCCATTTGAGCAGTCCTAAATCGGGATAAATGGTGGTTTTGCTGTGCTTTAGCTCCTATACAGGACATCAGTAATGTTGTTGTGTTTCCTTTAAAATTTGGTACCTGTAGAGAGAGGTAATTCATGTTGAATGTAATTGTGATTACTCACTTCGAGACGGCTGCTTTGTGACAGTGCCAGGCGCCGGTGTCCTTTGTACCTGTGATGTGTGCCAAGCCCTTGACTTGTTTCTGTGCTTGGTGACTGAAGATAAAATTAAGACTTGATGATTATTAAAAGGAGATGTAACAGCTCAATGGGTGACTGAACAAACCATGAGAAGGGATCCATCAGAACAGAATGTAAAATAATGAGAAATCTGGGCATTTCTTGAAAGCAATGCTAGAGAAAGAAGTGGGATTAGGAACCTGGTTCCCTAAAACTCTGTGAATACCCTTGTTCACACCCCTTAGCCTCTTGGTGCCTCAATCCTCTGTCTTCTCTGGTTTAGTGAAGAAAATACCTGAAGTGTGGGATACCCAGTAAAAGAAATGTCTTGCTTCCCTTCAGCAAGAGAGAGTATGAGTCTTCCTCATGCAAGGCTTGACGCCCCCCTTCCCATCAGGAACCATCATTTCTTTTTTTGGGAACTAGGAGATGGCAAAAATTAGAGGGTAAAAATTGGAGGATGGAGGAAATAAGAGGCTTTCTTTGAACTGAAAGACTGGTTTTCCTGCCGGTGCAACCTTGCTACATCTTACTAACCCACAGCTGAACTTCTGTGCTTTGAGATCTCTTTGTGATACCACATAATAAGCATCTACAATGCCTATAAATACAGACAACATTTGTGGCCAGGCTGTTGTTACTTGACCTTTGCAGCTAGCACAGAGCTATTTCTGCTGTCCATGACCAAGTGTTTATGGCAGTCTTAAGAATTTAGTATGTTTAGGACCTCTACTGTCTGTCAGATACAAGTGAGTCCACAAAGCCAGTGTTTGTTAGGGTGGAGTCAGTCAAAAGGCACCTCTACACCCACAGAACCCATCACTTTCAAGCCTGTCTCATGCTCTGGAGCCAGCTAGGAAAGAAGAAAATGCAGGCCCGATATTCATAAGGTGAAAAAGAGCCCAGATTCCTGCAAGAGGTTTTATTTCCGGTTTTGGCTATCAGGTTTTCACATACAACATCAAAGCTGCTCAATTCCAGCTGATGTAGGAACAGCGGGGACAAGGCTGGTGCAGTCCGAATATTCCAAAAAGCAAGTAATCATGGAATAAAATCTCTACTGTCTCAGGCACTTCGAATTTCAGTCTTCATAGCTTATGGTACTTCCCTGTTCTCTTTCAAGCCTCCCTCTCCCTGAAGCCAGACTAGTAAGCAGATAGGGTGGCTCTTGCAATGGGTTTCAACGGCACATTAATACCTAATCAAGGCAGGTAGTTACAAAGGGGCCTGTTGGTCATCGTTGTGAGCTCTGGCAGAAAGCCTGCCTTGGAAAATGTAATTACCATCTAAAAGATTACGCCAGGCTCTGCCAAAAATAATAAGGGTAGATCATCATCATCCAGAGCGGCACCAGCTGAAACATGTGGCAGTGCACACGGGCCAGCCGAGCGAGATCCTGCTCAGCACTGGCGGCGGCTCTGCTTCCTCCCAGGTGTTGGGTTTCCATGGAACAGCCCTTTGTTCCTCTGGAGGGGAATATGGCAACTTTTGAAAGTTTCCACCACAGAGTATTTTGAGAACAAAGTGACTGAGAGATCAGTGTTTTTATTACCTCCCTGTGGGTGTTTGGGTTTGGGGTTTTTTTAATATGGCTCTATATCATGCAATATGAAAATTTAGTGCATAAAAGCCACAATGGTTTTTCAAGCCCAAAAATAATAGTGTGTTCCATTTTGACAGAATGAGAAGGGGAATTTTGAGCATCCTGTCCTTTTTTTTTTCCCTCTCAAAAATGAAAATAAGGATAGAAGAAGCCACAGTCTCATAAAGCCTCCTGACTTCATCCCCAGTATTTTTCCAGCAGCACACTGGTCAGAAAGCCTTTGATGAACCTATTTCACTTACTGGGACTCTGCAATAAAGATAAGCCTTGTGAACTGACAATATAAGAAGCATGTGGCTTTCTTCACTGGTTTGGAAATTGCTGTTTCCAGCCTCCTGCCACATGCTCTGCAGGATTCCTCCCTACAGCAGTGCTTTCAGCTGGATTATTTGAGAAGTATGGGTATCGTATTGGATTGCTTTGCAGGACTGGGCTTGGAAATACCAGCACGGGCAGTTTGGCTGGCAGGACTTGCAACATATGAGTGGTAACAGGCTCTATAAACCTCTTAATCCAGCTCAGGTCCAGCCAGAATAGTTTGGTTGTCTGAAACTTGTTTCATTTTCTGAGCACCTACTATGAAGTCTTGAGGGGTTAACATCTTCCAGGAGGTGATTGCTGGAAGCAGGGTGATAAACTGTCAGAGAAAGGAGGGAGCCCTCCTGAATTCACGAATAGAGAGCCATTGGAGATGGGCAGGAGCCACTGGGTGACAGCACCAGGGTGGCTTTTAGGACTACTACTCTGAGACATTTGCAATTACTTGGTTGAGTGCAACCCCTTCTTTGTTTAATCAGGATGAAGGGATGCTTACAAAGAAAAGCAGCTTAAAGACAAAGGTATGGGAATTTAAGGGGTTTGGATTAAGTTTTTTAAAAATATTTTAAGAAACCAAGAAAAACAACCAAACCTGCACCTCCACCCTCTTGAAAGCATGAACCCCATCCAAAGAGTAGTAATTCCAGAGGTGGACATCTCTGAAGAAAGTAGAAACATGGCATTTATCCGTAAGCTGTTACTCCAAGGAGTGGCATTGCAGAGCCACACCAGCTCCTGAAAGGATGCTGAGCACCTGGGAAGAAAAGTCATATGGGAACAATTTTGGAGGTCTTGTTTCAGTAATGAGGCCATCATGCACCTTCCTATGTTCGTCTTACTTGCTCCACTAAAGCTGCTTCGCCTGGACAAAGGCTACTTCCCACCAAACATGCCTAACTGGTCTGTTCTGACGTGTTTGGTTTTAAATGGGTTATTCAGGTGCTTTTAATTCACTTCCCAACTTAAAAGGCGATCCCACATCTACTGCGGGAGAGAACTGCTGCTTTCTCCAGAGCCTCCATCCTGTCCCTCTCCTGGAGGGCTGGAAAAGGACTGTGTTTTCATCTTTCAGCTGTGGTTGTGGATGCTTAATTAAGGGAGACAAGCCCATAATGATAGCAGCAGCTGTTCTCTCCCCTGGGGAGAAAGAGACTCTTCAGGGACTGGGTCCTCCTTGGCACAAAGGAAAATATTTTTATGAAAGCAGCACTGGAGAGGCTGGCAGCTCCCCACGGCTTCCAGCTTCATAAGAAACCTCAGTAAAAATGTCCACGTGGCCTGTAGTTTTGGAAAGTGGAGGAAAGGCTGGACTCTAGGGATGAAATGCCAAATAACAGATTCTATGAGGAATTATTGTCCTCTGGGTCCAGCCTCCAGGGTTGGGCTTATAATGTGACTGCTAGAAATTATGTTGGAAGTAACCTTAGACTGGGGGATTATCCTTCATCCAGCCAGCCTCCCCATCCCCCAGACCAGACTAGCATCTGGTATCCCTCGGACTTCACCACATGGGGTGAGTCAGGGAGTATTTGGAGAGAGTCGTGTGGCTAGGCCACCCCCACTGCCTGTTCTGAAGTGCTCTGTGGGAGCCTCATGCTCCCCTACCCGTATATAGTGCATATTAAGACTTCCCAATTTTTTCTTGCTGAGAAGTTTGCATCGAGCTTTTGAGGAGCATGATTGCCATGAAGCAAAGCACATCTGGAGCCACAACCCATGTGGCCCACAGCGATGGTCTGGAGACACCCCAGCATACTCCTGCCACCATCCCAGTGAAGCAGGTGGAACTGCAACCAGTGCGTGCCCAAGTGCTGAGCATCCCCAGCAGTGCAGGACCTCAAAGGGAGGAAGTGGGTTGGAAGAGCAGCAAAGATCCCAGCACCAAGCCATAGCTGCTCACTAATAAACCTCTGGCAGGCCCCAGGCTAGCACCCTAAATTGGCTGGCCATCCTCCCTAAGAAGCATACAGTGTTATTTGACCCAAAGCCGGTTAAGGTCATTGCAGGAGTTCTATAAGCTTCACCATAATTTGGGTTGCTGCAAAAAATTACTGTTGTCAGCAGCAAATACATTTTTTCTAATGGCATTTGCAATACGAAGAGGCAGAACAACAGAAGTTTTGGGTTTAATTTCCTTTCCCTCCTGACGGCTCAGGACTAGATTAAGTCTTTCCTGCGGAGGAAAGCACAGTGCTTTCCTAAAGGGTTGGTACAGACCATCAGCACTGGTACAGACTTAATGAGGGCTGGGTTCCCAGCAACTTGCCTGATGTCATCGGTGATTCCCAGGCTTCCTTGTGCTTTGGGAATTTAGGATGGACCTTACCAATGCTAGTTGTCTGCAAGTCATCCTCCGCTATGCATCATAGTCTCTACCTGAGCAGCAGGCAGGCAAAGGGAGATTGGAAGAGATGTCACAAAAGGCATGAAAACTGCTCTTGATAAAATTGAGAGTTTTGGCAATGGCTTTTGGGACAGCAAGGGGTTGCCTAGATGGTTCTTGGGGAAACTGTTACTTTTTGGCCACTCTTTTCTTCCTACTTTCCTTTGTAGAGTGGCAAATTGCATATTACATCACAGAATCACAGAGTTGTAGGGCTTGGAAGGGACCTCCAGAGATCATCAAGTCCAGCCCCCCTGCCAAAGCAGGTTCCCCCAGCAGGGACATTGCTCTTTAATTGGCTCAAGTTTTTCCTTCCAGGTGTTTTGGGAAAAAAATGAAACAAAGGAGTATATATATTATTTTTTATATACACCTATAAGTTCCCAGGGAGCCTTCGGCTGAGCTAGCAGTCCTGGACAGGGACTGCAGGGCAGCAGCAGAAGGTTTTCCTTGGCCCAGAAGTGGCTGAACAGCAGAAATGCAAACTTTTCACCAAAGTTTCAGAGAGTGTGGTAGGGACCATGCTTGGGATGGACAACTACACATGTATGTGTGGAACAGCTTGATCAGCTGGGAGGAGAGCAGGATTTGGGGAGCTGCAGGCTGCTGGGGTATCCAGCATCGTTACCAGGCTGAATGAATCCCTGTCCTCTGACCTTGGAACATGCACTCTCTGGCTGATGCTTGAGGGTAGGCTTTGAAATCCCAGGTATCACCAGTGCAAGAAAGAAATGGCAAACACTAATTTAGAGGAATTAAAAGTACTGGAAATACATCAATAGTCCTCTGCTGCTGTCTGGTGAGAGATGGGAAGGATGAGTATGGAGTTTTGCAGGGAAAAGCCATTCAAACGGTGAGGCTGGCGTGGAGGAGGTCCGACAAGGAGGAAACAGAGCTGAACTTTTCTTCCTGACTGCATCATTGCTCAGAAAAGCAGCAAGCTGTCTATATTGACATAAAATGTCAGGTAAAAGTGAGACTCGCTGTTTTCTTGTTTAGGATGTGTGGGATGGGGAAGGGATACCCTCAAGACTGAGGTTAAAGTGAGAGGGAGGCAGCCTTGGCAGCTTTATCCTCAAACGAATGTGTTACGTCTGTGCTGAAATCAGTGCACAGCTTTAAAAAAACCAAATAATATATAAAAACAGGAAGGCGGTGTTGCACCAACCTCCAAACTGCCAAAATGCCAGAATTTGTGTTTTTCAGGCTCTGAGATACGGCCCGTATGTGTGAGTATCTCATTGTACTCTCGCTCATATGATTTGTTGGGTTTGGGGTGTTGGGTTTTTCCTAGTGTATTCTAGTGTATGAGGGGGATGTTCGGTGTTGTAGACAAAAATGTGGAAGAGCCTCAGAAGGGCCTTCTGTCCCCATTTAACAAATGCTGGTTGTGCTTGCAGGTGGGGTAGACAGCTTGGCCAAGCAGGGCGAGAGGGATGGGGGGAGAAGGACATCGTGCAGTTGCCTAACGTGTCCCTGTGCTCTTTTGTAGGGACAAAACCCCCCAGCGTTAAATGAGAAATTGGTCAGCAAACTCAGAGGAGAATTACAGTCCTGAAGAGAGGGAAAAGTGCCCTGGAAGTGCATTTCCATCCTAACCTGCTCTTGGCACAAATCCTGGGAAATAACACAGGGAAATCTGGCTTCCTTTAGCTAAAGCAGCACCACAGGTTTGGTAAAACAGGTGTTTGTGTTTAACGGCTGGGAGGAGATGAACACAGCTCTAAGGCATGTGGATCAAACCCTTTAAAAAAGTGTGCTTGGCATTTGAGTGTGCCTATTTATTTATTTTCCTTTCAGAGTCTCTTCAGTAGCTGCTTCCTGGGGTAATTAGCACAGAGAAAATTTTCTTGAAAGGTGGTAATTGCTAGTTCAAGCCCACAGCCACGGCTGGCATGTTTGCACCGTATGGATAAGGTGTGGAATCCGTGTCTCATGGGCTCGTGCATCAGGGTGTATATAGCCTGCCCTGGATTTGCACGCTATAGTTAGGTATGTTCTTACACTTGCTTCTTAATCTGAGCTGCTTCTTCTGATGTGATAACAAGCAAAATTTCAGAGGCAGGAATGTGAGCCAGCAGGGTAGGTGGAGCAAGTGACTTGTCCTTACATTTCAGGGATACTGAAGAGGTGCTCAGCATCAGCTTTTTGTGATGCACCTCACTGCACAGGGCACGGGTTTTGGGGTCAGTTTGATGAAGAAAGAGCTGGACTTTTAAGCTCTTTTTGAAAAAAGTTTGCTGAAACCATTCCTCAGTCTCTAACCTTTTGCAACGCATGTCCAAGCTACCTGTAACTCCTTTGGAGGCAGAGATGTCTCTTAGGAGCGTTAAGCATTAAGTGTACCTTCAAGGGTGCTGCTTTATATAAAGAACCACTACAAACATAAGCCTTTTGGCCAAGGGTAATGGAAACAGCATTGTACAGTACAGAGAAACCTATTAAATCAACATGTAGCGCATGTGTTTTTCTAGGTAGACTGTCTGACCTGGATGCTTGCATGGACTGATGTGATTCTGCAGGTTGTTTATATGTAGAATGTATGTAAATATTAGGAGATAGGGTGTCAGAGTGATTGCAGCTTAAGTAGGAAAACACTGCTACAACAATACCACTGCGTTCATAATCCTCCACGAGTGTTCGCTGCTTTAGATAAATATGCAGAGACTGATGGAGATTGCTAGTGGATTAGTGTCTCGTATGACTGGTGCCAGGGATTGATTAGCATAAGCAAATTTCTTCTCTGGCTCCTCATCAGCAGGGAGGGAAATGCAGCAAGCAGTCCCTCTGCTGACTGGGAGGGTACTGGGATGCTGCCGAGGAAAACTGTGCGTGAGTGGGGAACAGTGTTCTCCCAGTGCCAGCTGGTTGGAGCAAAGTAATCCAAAGACCTTTGTAGTAGGAGCATCCCCGTAGTTTGCCTCATAGAGGTCACAAATTGGCTACTTTAATTTTTATTTTGCTTGCAAATGCAATTTTGAGGCTTGTGGAGCTTTCATCATTGCATCATTTATTTCTTTGCGATCTTGTTGGTGATCCTATTTCAGCCATGCCCCAAAATCCAATACAAATTGGGTTCTGGGCTGGGGCTTTCCTTGGTGTTTGGGGTCAGTGCAGTTTTTGTTTGGTTTGTGATGGGTATTTTTTTTCTTCCTTGTGTTATTTCTGTGCTTATCAGAATGAAGACACAAGCCAGCTACTGGTTATATTTTTGAGCTGTTAGAAGCACACTTAGTCATTATAGAAAATTTGGGGCTGGACACTGAGCTTGTGCTCCTAATGCAAAAGTCCAATCACTTTTTGTTCCACTCTGCAAACATTAGGTGTGTGCATCAGGATCCCCTGGGACCATCCGTTGTTGGTATAACACTGATCCTTTCGACTGTAGCCTTGATAGTGCTGGGGACAGGGATTTGCTGATAAAACAAACTTAAGGCTCGGTAATAATTGAAAACACAGGGTAGTCCACCAGGCAAAATACCTGCTTTATAGGAATCAGATTTCATCTCAGAGTCAGCAGACATCTCCATGGAGAAATCCCAAATTCTGATGGAAATCAGTATTCAAAGGGACACTAGGAGTGTGGGGAGAAAAAACCTCCATGTAACATACCTTCAGGTCCTAGCAACTTCTTTAGGGATTGCCGTCTGAATGCTAAATGCCAGAGCAAAGAACTGTGCTGTGCAAAAATTAAGAAGCCTTTTCCAGCAGGCAGGAGGAAGACCACTGCCATGAGCTTCATCTGCAGCTCTGCAAGAGTCTCATTAGAAGTTTGTTACATCGGTGAGAAATAGGATGTCTCAGGACAGCGCTGTCAGTTGTTTTTCCAGCTGTTGTATTGCACACGCAACGGTGGCATCGATGAGAAGAGTTCCTAACCAAAATTAAGATGTTTGTTCTAATGCATTTTGTGTCCCTGATTGCTGAAGCGCTCTATAGTAGTCATGCATCTCGCAACACTTGGTGAGGAGGGACTAGACTTTGTAAAAGGGGGAAAGTTAGGAGATGCAGCAAACAGTGCTCAGAAAAGTCATGGCTGAGCAGGGAATTCAGCCGCTCACTAACCTCAGGAGTGCCAGTACATCCTTCCCAGTCTGTGGCACCCCAAAATAGATGTCCCCTCTGAGGAGTCTACTGGGTTTGAGCTCCTGAAGGCTGGAGGCAAAAATGAATAAATAACATGTGCTACTGTACAGATGGCAGAAACACCCAACCTCTTCTCCCCTCCCCACCTCATACCAGTACAGGGCTGGAACCACTTTGATCCCCATCAGAACAAAGACTAAACCTTAAAGCAAATTATCCCAAAGTTGCTTGTCATTAATCAACAGCTGCAGGCGGTTCAAAACATCTGTCAGGATTGTTTGAACATTCCCTGCGCTTCAATGGTTGCACAGAGGAAACAAAACAAATCAAAACATGCCATCGGTCCAGCACCACCTATTCCAGTTTCCTCAACCACAGCAGTGCAGATAGTCAGGAGCGATAAGGGAACCGGAGGCGGTGATGGGCAGCTGGTTGTGTAGCCAAGAAGTCAAGCAGTGGGAAAAATTATGTCTTTGCCTGGTAAATGAGGAAAGCTGGGAAGGAAAGACCAGGGGCTGAGCATTGTTGGCTGGGATCTGAGGGAATATGTGTATCCTTGCTTTGGTGTGGGAACGGTGTGCTCATGGGCATGCTGTCTGCCCGGGAGGATGGGCAGTGCTGGGTGAGTCCTGCAGGTTTTGCTGCGGAAAGAAGCCATCTGGCTAGCAAACAGCCTCCCCCATCCTTACTGTGCGGTTTTTGAGGTTACATCAACTGATAGGAATCAAAGAAAACCCACTGAAGCAATGGGCTGTGCCCACTGAGTGCGAGGGCTGCAGCCTGTCACCCAAGCCCTTGTGTGCAGAATACGGTATCTCCAGCCTGTACCGCTGCACCTCTGGTTGTCGTGGGTTGTGCTGGGATGGTGTCTCTTTAAGGGCAGGTCATAGAGCGCAGGAATTACGGTATTCCAGTAATCCCTTCACATTGGCCTGCCCTGTGTTCCACGCAGCGGGAAATGTGGGACAAGCAGGGTTTTGAGATTATCCCGGGCTCTGCAAAGCCAGTTCCCTTTGTGCTTTTAGAAAGAGCTTGCTCCTGTGGCGGGCAGGGGACTGGGGACAACATCCCTGACAGGATGCTGCTCCATGTCCACAAAAGCATCCCAGGGCTGTGGCAAGAGCATATGTGCGCTCTGCCCTCTGTCACAAACTCCATATGTGTGTTTTGTGGCTGGGACCGAGCAGCTTGGTTACTGTTACCCTTGTCAGACATAACATTTTGCTCCCTGATCCATTACTTCTTGACACAATGACAGTGCTAACTTTGCAATGGAGGGACCTTCCCATGTCTTCAAACAGATCAGCTCTTTAACCCAACAAAGCTGTCCCTTGGTGTGGTGCAAGGGGGAAGAGGCATTGTTTTGGCTGTAGAATCATGGGATGGTCTGGCTTGGAAGGGACCCCAAGGATCACAGAGTTCCAATCCACTGCTACAGGCAGAGCCACCAACCTCCAGGTATGATCTAGACAAGGCCCCATCCAATTTGGCCTTGAACACCTCCAGGGACAGGGCACCCACCCCCTCTCTGGGCAGCCTGTTCCAGCCCCTTACCACTCTCTCTGTAAAGAACTTCCCCTAATATCTAATCTAAACCTTCCTTCCCTCCTTTAGCTTTAATCCATCCCCCCTTGTCCTACCATTATCTGCCCTTTTAAAAAGTTGGCCGTGTGCTTTGCTGGAAGTGGGCTGCTGCCTCCTACATCCTAATTTAATGGAAATGCCAAGACCAGAGCAGCCTGGCTTGAGGGGACCATGAGCCCAGCAGGTATCAGCCACATGTTCACAGCTAAATAAAATGAGATCCTCTGCTGCACCAGGGGTTTGCCCAGGGTTGGTGGTGACCTGGGTTCATGTGGAAATCATATGGAGCATTCGTCAGATGTGCCTGTACAACTGAAGCTTTCAGTGTGATTGCAAGTCCCTGGAGATGATCCTCATAGCGCTTTCCAGGGCTTTATTGGCAGAGGGGGTTTTTTGCACAGGGGCTTTGTATGTGAACTTTTCCAAAGTACATCACAAACAAATCTCCTTCCTCTCAGCATCAAATAAATCCTCACTTTGGGAGCAGTTGGAGCATGACTTCTCTTGCTATTGCTGGCCCTTGGGGCTGGTAGCAAGGTTGTTTTGACAGGGCAACTTCCAGAAGAAGTAAGCAGACAGGGACCACAGGGACTGTGATTCAGCTCCACACCCAGCCTCAGCCTGCAGCTGGGAGCACCAGGGAAGCATTGATGTTTCTCAGTGTTAGCTCCCATTGTTTTTTTTTCTCTCCAGCTCTCTGAAGTGAGTGCTTCTCAATCACATCTCAGCCTGGCACTTGGCAAGGTCAGAAAAGTTGGTAACACTTGGGCTCAGGGTGTGCTTTCACTGGTGACTGGAGCTCGGGAAGGTGTGCTCAAGCTGTGCTTTAAACCATCTGGCACAAATAGGATTAGCCATTCAGTCCTGGCAGCGGGATGTGTGTGTGCAGTGGCAAGATGGGTCTGCCATCCTAGATGGATTCCTGGGTACCAAGCTGAGACACTCACCAAATCATGTATCTCTGTAAAACTTTTGGTTTAGCACCTTTCTGTCTTCTAGGCCAGTTCCTTTGAAGCCAGAGAGCTTGTTCCTCAAGCAGGCCTTAAACTGTATCCAAGCATTTTGAGGAGAAAGTCAGAAATACGTATCCTGCTCTTACACATCATTGCATAGTCCTACTTTGGGCAAAATAAATGCCAGATGCTGGTAAGGCTTCGTATCGGGACTCAAGAGGAATGTGACGTAGGACAAGTTGACAGCTTAACATGACTTTTTCATTTCCTCATTTCTCCATGTTATAAGGTACTTCTGACATTCCTACTGCTATCCACTAAATCCCCTTACACAGTGCATTAGTTCCTTTATAAAGCAAAACAAAGCCCATACTCCTGGCTGTGTCGCTGCAGGGTGTCACGTGAAGATATGCGGGCTGTGGGTAGAAGAGGACAGGCATAGGAAATGCTGTATCAGAAAGGGATTGGGAGGTAGAAATGGGATATGAGATGGGAAACATGGGTGGCTTCGGGGAGAGGAAGATGCTGCTTTTTGTCCTCCTGCCTCACCTATCCAGCTCATCTTCACCTGAGGTTTGTTGGCAGGTCTCCAGAATAAATCTCTTTGTGTCCGTGAGGCTTTGAAGCAAAGTGACTCGGTGTCCTTTAGCTGCCCGTGGTTTTGTTCTCAGCTGGTGACTGTGCTGAACCCCTGGCAAGCTGTACCTGCGATGTCTCCTCACTGCGTGCTGGCAAGGCTGTCAAGCCTTGCCGTGTCTCCCTCGATGTCTTCTTTCCAACCAGGAGGGTTTCTGCTGGGAGTTGCTGTCCCCTGTTAATTCATTACAGAGATGGAGTTGATGCTTCGCCCTTTTCATGCTGCAAACAGCTCAAGTTTGCTCAAGTTTTGCGATCCTGTTGCTGCCACGTGTCCAAGGGACAGCTGAAATGCTGACATCCTTTATCCCTGTCTTTGCAACTTGGTTCTTGTGCACTTTGCATGACCGACTGTGCATCTCTGTGCCACAGCCTTTCCACAGATGCAGTGATACCTGCTCCTGCTCTTTCTTTTGCTCTAATGGAAAAACTGCTTTATCAGTCCTGGGCCTTACTTGTGATAAAATCCCATCACGAAATGTCAGATCTAATACTCCCCTCTGTCCCAATCCTTTCCTCAGCTCCTGGAAAATGTCTGTTAGTTGACAGGACAAAGTAGGATTTGGCAAATTGTTCCATTTGAAAAGATGGGAGGAAAATCTTTCTAATTTCTCAGTCTAGCCTGGCTTGCTTTTTTTTTTTTTTTTTTTTTCCTTCCAGGGAGGCTTGTGAAAGGGACAGAAAAGGAAAGCTGGAAATGGTTAGCTGTTTTCAAAATAAAATATCGTTCTGCTTTAAAAAGACCCAAACTGGAACAAAGTATTTCAGTTGTCAAACAAAACATTTGAATTGTCCCAAAGCAGGGTCGTTTTGTTGTTGTTTTTTTTTTAATTTGTATTTCTTGATTATTTTTAAGAGTTAACATCGTTTGGTAAGATTTAAATAAATAATTATGAGATTGAAAGTAAAAATACGACCAAACTGCACAAGGAGAAACCATGTTCATCCTAGCTTCCAGTGGTCTTTGTAGGGCTAACCATGCTGGGGACATGCCCCACTCCTTGAAATGTTGGGTGCAGCACCAACCCCATTGAAGAGGCACAGCCAGCCCTGCAGAGCAAGAAGCATCTATGTCCAGGGCAGTATCCTTGAGGAGATTTATTAATGTGCTGCTCTGAGTGATAGAAATAAATTTAAAGCTAAGAATAAAAGGGAAGAGGCTGCAGTGTCCTGTACTGATCACTAACTTTGTTGCCCTCAGATGAGAGTTCTGCAAACGACTGATGGAGCCAGGATTAGACGTCTTCATCTGCTTGCCCTGTGGTTCTATTAAACCCAACTGATCTAAAAGTCAGGGGAAACATGGGAAGAGACCCAAGAAGTGGCGTTAAAGCTAGCCACAAGTTTAGCACATCTATCCTTCCCAGCAACCCCAGGACTGGGAAAAGGGTTGGGTTTTTTAGACCTCCTTGTCTGCTAAGCAGCAGCTTCATGGTTGTATGACTGTGTGGATAATGTGGAAAGTGTTTTCCTAATGAGGACAACGAGAAATTGTTGCAGAGTTACTCGAAAGAGGAAGGATGTCTTAAGCTGATTCTAACTTGGCTAATTTCCCCTTGAACTCTTAATGTTGAGCTACAAGGTCTCAATTCTGCATAAATGTTTAACTGCAGGTGCTATCCCAATCACTGAATGGCCTTCTCATGCCCAGGAGCATGCTCTGTTGATCCTTAAGCATGGTTCAACACTGGGCTGTCCATCATAACAGTCTATGCCTTGGTGGTGGGGTTTTTTTTTCCAAAACTTGCTTGATTTGTGAGATAAAGTGTAAAATACTGTTTACTGCAATGGTCAGAATTTATTGAAGTCTCTAAAACAGATAACAAAGGGGGCATGGGGTGAGCTGATTGTTTTCTTTGTTTTGGGGCGAGCTACAGAAAAAGTAAAAACACAATTAACAC
The DNA here is from genome assembly GCA_013400835.1 of Zapornia atra. NCBI lineage: Eukaryota > Metazoa > Chordata > Aves > Gruiformes > Rallidae > Zapornia > Zapornia atra. Next base: position 1,051,935 of record VZTU01033426.1, read on the forward strand.
GAGGGTTTCTTGAGCTAGCCTGGAGGTGAATAACAATTTAATATCTGACGGCAAGATCTCAGATACCTCGGCCTCTGTTCGGGGATGCTCTATCCCACATTGCCCTCTAGCGAGCACGGTTAGGAGCCGTAACGCCTTCCAGCTTGCAGCCACCGGGATGCGAAATCGGGGGGGTGGTTAATAACTGTGGATGTGGCTTGTTCCTGATCTAGTTCTTCGCCATGAGGTGCAGATAGCGTGAGGAAGGGCAGCCTTCACCTCTTGCGAGTGCCACTGCATGTACCAGCGCTGGATGCAGCTTTCTTGATGTTTGCTTTTTATTTGAGCTGACTCCACCTGGGAGCATCTCCCTGCTGGTGCTGGACTGCTAGCTAAAAGTTCCTGCTCCCTTCTGCTTTGGAAAAAGGGGAAAATATTCCCAAGTGATTGGGGGCAAGAGGACAAGGGGGCTTGGGTGAAGGATGGTCTTTTGCAATGTTCTTTGTCCTACCTTTTGCTCCGTGAAATACACTTCAGTTTTGTGGTTTCGCCTGTGTATGTATGGACTGACAGCCCTGCCTGTGTTTCTGAGACCATCACAGGACAAACTTCTGTCCCTCTTCAACCCAGCATTGGTACACCTAAAGGTGCTGCCAGGAGGGTTAGAGCTGGTCCTTGTCCTTCTGCCTGTGTAGTTGCACGAGCCCTGCATCAGTTCCAAATGACAATTTTGGTGTGTTCCCAGTTATCCTAAACTGTTGAAAACTTTAAAAAAAATCATCAACCAGCTATAGGTTTATTAAATTTAAAAAATGGAAAATAAATATCTGCTGCCTGTGGAGAGCAGTGTATGGGTGCTCTGAACCAGCTGTCTGCTGGCCACACAGTCCTTTTGCTCACACACACAGGTCTCGTCAGGGCAATGGCACAGGGTTCAGCAGCCTCCTTGGTGCCTGTGGGAAGGTCGTCCCACCTGCCCTTGGGGGCGGTCATCCCTGTGGGTGTGAACCCTCAGGCAACTCTGGAGGAGCAGGTTTCTTTGAGTGCTGGGTGCCAGGGTCTGGGCTGAGGATCTGGGACTGGGAAAGAAGAGGAACTCAGGTCTACCAGGTTTTCTTCACGCCTAGGGTTGGAAGTAAGGCCAGAGCAATGTCCAAGGGCTCCCCATCCAAACTGTGGGCTCTGTCGCTGTCCCAGGCACTGCTCTAAACAATGTGAGACCCAGGGTGTCCTTACATGCTGGACGATAATTATATAGAACATCATAGTTAACCTTTGGTTATCAGAGATCAGCTGGGCCCCTGATTGCCAACTTATTCATAGAGTAATACCCATGACCCTCCCTCGGCTAGGTGCTGTCTGTTTAAACTCTCCGACTAAAAACTGAAGTTTTATAAGAGCTAATTCTAAAATCTGTGATGTCCAGCGTGCAGACGGAGAAAGGGCACAGCCCCATGGCATGTATGGCAGGTAGGTGGGTGAAGGCAGCACCCTGCCATCAGCCCAGGTCTCCTGGGTGCTTGCAGGACCCACTGCAACGCGACCGTGGTCGTGTTTGGAGAGCTGGGGTGGGCTGCACCGCCACCCAGCTTCTGTCACATGGCACTTGTGGGATGAACGACGAACGCTAATGCCACCTAGTGACCAAAAATAAATGTGACGGGGATTTTGCAAAATGCCACTGGAGATTTTACAGCCCCAGGTGGGGCAGGCCTCGGGGCTGGGAGAGACAAATTGGCGCTGGGTGAGCCGGGAAAAAAAATCCCTGTTCCCTGCTTTCCCAACCTGTCTCTTCCCTCATTTCACATCCCACAAAGTGCTTCTGCGGGTAACCAGGGGCTGGGATCTCCCACGTGAGGCTTTGTGGGTCCCCAAGGAAAGCAAGGCACCAGCTTCCTAAACAGCTGTGTGGATTGCAGAGCATGCATTCCCCATCTTACTGCTGGATCGTGGAGCACAAACCCAATGCCTGGAAACAGGGTGACTGCAGGAGGGAGATGTCTTGCTTCACTATTGGCGTGGGCATTGTGGTCAGCAACCACCAGGACTAATATAGCTGGCAGCACAGGCTGCGATGTGATGCCGTTGCTGTGGCTTTGAGCTTATCTGAGACCAGGCAAGGGATGGCAGCTTCTGCCACTGTCCTGAGAGCACTGACGTGTTCCTGCACTTCGTACAACCTGACACCTTTTTTTTTTTTCCTCTCACCACCTTTGTTTCTCCCTCTTCTATACGTGATAGCTGGGAAGGTATTAACACGCTGGGTTTCTGTGCAAGTGGCTGGCTGGAGACACCGTTGCTTTGTACCTAGTTGTTAATCCAGCCAAGCCATGGTGCTATAAACCTGGAGAAATTACTTTGTGCTCTGTATTTTAAAAATGTGGAAGTTATTTCTGACCATAGCAGCTTGTTCTGCTTGGCTGACCTGTCATGGGCAGATGCGCTTTGCCTTGGATGGGGCTGGTGGTCTCCTGGGAATATTTTGCAGCTCTGGTCCTTTCTCCCACTCCTGAGAAATGCACAGAGAGAGAACTTGGGAATTAAAAGTTTCCAGTTAAGGAACTTGAGAGCTGAGATAGCTGCAATGAAGTGCATTACAAATGCACTGAGATACCAGGCAGCACCCTCAGAGAGGTTTGGAGAGAGATAGAACAGGAGGGGTATCAACTTTTTAGAAGGGTAGACAATGGCAGGACAAGGGGGGGGGGATTAAAGCTAAAGGAGGGAAGATTCAGATTAGATATTAGGGGGAAGCTCTTTACAGAGAGAGTGGTGAAGTGCTGGAACAGGCTGCCCAGAATGGGGGTGGATGCCCCATCCCTGGAGGTGTTCAAGGCCAGGTTGGATGGGGCCCTGGGCAACCTTGTCTAGGTTGGAGCAATCCCCTGTGTGCTCAGCGCTGCAGTAAAGGATACCTGCTTAATAGTCACCAAGGCTATTGAGTTTTGATTCCAGCTTTCTAAGGCATCACCAGGCCTGGAGATTGGTAGCCCTGCCTGTGGCAGGGGGTTGGAACTCTGTGATCCTTGGGGTCCCGTACAACCCAGACCATTCTATGATTCTATGTGGGATGTACCCTGCTACTGAAGGAAGGGTGAGCAAAGCATCCAGATGCAGATAAACTCCATAGGGTATTTCTGAAGTACAGTGACACCAAGCCTGCTGCCAGCACAGACTGAGGGTCCTGAAGAGCTGTCCCCCTCACTGGGCACAGGGGTCCATCAGCAATGTTGTGCCCCAGCCTGAGCAAGAAGGCGCTTCCTCTGCTCTGTGCTGCTTGGACTTGCCCCTGCTTCCTTCAGAAAGCCATTTATAAGGGTCCTTGAGGGCTTCTTGTTGGTTTTCTATCCCAAATGTGAAGGTACCAAATATGTTCCTATTGTCTAATTTACAAATGGTTTTGTGTTATCTTTCTGCTTCTTTCTCTGGATTATCCCTGTGTCCCCATGCCTTTCTGCCCTGGATAATTGAGAGCTGGCGGTGTGCCGGTAGCATTCCTGTTTCGAGGCCAAAATGGGAGTGAGAATAAATGCTTCTAAATATTGTAGTGAAGCAAATAAGTAATTTACTCATAATAGCTCTTTGCCTGGCATTACACTGGCAATTTCATGCAGGTTTTGCAGGAGGAGCAAGCAGTTGTGAGAGGTTGGAACACGTGCCATGCACCTTGGGGAATATTTGCTATGTGGGTATGATGGGGAGAAGGGCTTCAAAAATTTGGAAGAGTTCTGCTGCTTCTGTAAAGGGTTTTTATCCAGCAACCTGTGGCAATGCTGTATTTCATAGATGTGTTGGCCCTAAATTCTGAAAATATCCCTGTCTACTAGGAATTTAGCTGGAGATGGCAAAGGTAAAGACTTCCCCATGGGGAGAAGGCAGGTCTGCTTTACCTTGTGCTTTTGAGTAAGATATCTGTTAGAGCAGCCAGCCAACCAAAACATAGCATACATCTGCGCTGTCTTCTCAGCTCAATAGAAATCCTTCACCATTATCACAGCTCCATCTACTCTTTTTCCTGAAGAGATATGGAAAAGCAAAAAGTATTTAGGGTGCTCTTTTGCCTGAAGCAGTCAACATGAAAACATATCTCTATCTATTTGGCATCAGAAGGGCAATAGCTTCTTGCAGGAGACAAGCAGAACAATTTGCAATGAATAACCTGAGCCTGGTACTAATTTCCTCTTTTCTTTCTCCTTGTAGGGATCCTGTTTACGATGCTGGTATTTGGACCAGCCTGTGGATTTATCTTGGGCTCCTTCTGTACCAAAATCTATGTGGATGCTGTCTTCATTGACACAAGTAAGGAGAACTGGGTTTGGTTTCAAATCAAATACACTAATGTTGTATCAGCAGGACAAAAATGTGGATGTTCACAAGTGGGAAACAGCTTCTCATTCCATCTTGAGTGTCACTTGCATGTATGGGCATCACTTTTAAAGGGGTTCTATGACTGGGATTCAAAATTTCCATTCTATCCCCATAGAAAACAGATTCTTAGTAAGCAAAATTTGTTCCCTTCCATGGGCTTTTCTACTGCAAGGTGAGTTTCAGCCCAACACTTAGAGGACACCATAAAAGACCGCTGTGGCAGAGCACACCAACTAGCCATGAACATAGTCTTTCCAGGGGAGCAGGATCCAAAGCATGGGATGAAATCTGGAGAGCTGCCATCCCCAGGAGCAAGGAAGACCATCCAAACTCTCCAGTGGGGGCACACCAGGAAACCCCATGCCGGCACCTCCTCCAAATGACCCTGTTTGAACGAGCAGCTGCAGGCCTACAGCAGTATTGCTTATTCCCAAAAGTACTGCTAATTATTGCTCACCTTGACTCTGCACTCGGGTTAAAGCAAATTGTTTTCAAATTGTCTTTCTGTTCATTAAGAAAAAAAACCTGCTAGTGCAGAGCCTGCACTACGGGCTGTGTGCCATTAGAGGGCAATGTGTAACAGGTTGTTCTCCGCTGCTCCCCAAGCCCTTCGGCTGTGGCCTGAAATGAAAACCTGGTGCTTCATTCTTTTTCCCTCAGTTGTTCAGATGTTGTGGTTTGGGGTTTTTTGTACGGTTCTCAGCTCCATCTGATCCCATAGGCTCTTACCCTGCCGCAGGGGTGTTGTCCCCTTTGAAGGTGCATTCCAGTTCTGTGATGTTGCAAAGGCATCTTCACAGGATGCATTCGGATGGCGTTGAACCTTGCAGGACTCGGAACAGAGCCATGTGAACGTGGAAAACTGCTACTGCCTTTTCTTGGTCTTGCATGCACATGACAGCTGAAGAAATGTGAACAGCATCGAGCGAGCAGGAAAGAAGTATCTTTTCTGAGACTTTTCACTGCAGCTTGGTCAAACATCCCATGGCCCCTTTTCAATCCTTGGCTTTAGTGAAGATATGGCAACGATTCACTCGGTCCTGTAGGCAGAGAAGCTCGTTTGAACCCTGTTACGTGTTTAACCATTAAGTATAATTTACTCCAAAATATGAACGTGCGGAAGATGATGTTTCTTTCTCAGTAGGTCAAGGAACATCTCACTGTAGGGTGTTATAAGTCTAAAAAATAATTGGATCATTTTGTAGAACTAAAAACCTGAGCACGACATCAAATGTAGTTTGGAAAGCCCCTAAGCCACAAATCACAAAAATAATATCAGGTATATGTTGATTTTATTTTTATGGACTCTCAGGGTAACTGCAGCAGGTTCCATCAGAGGCAAGATGCTAGAAAGTTAATTTTATGTGATCTGACCATTTTTAACCAAAGACATTGCTCTGTATTTGCAGCCTGGAAAGCCCCAGCCAAATAAAGAGCCACAGAGGGGAACGCAGAGCGCTGTCTCTGAAAAGCCTGGAGGGGCTGTGGCTCAGCAGGTCACAGGGAGGGTATGGTGCTTTCCAGCTGCAAGTCCAGCTGGCTTTGGCTATGGTCCATCACTGTCATGTGAAGGCTGGGGCAGGCATGGCCTCCATCTATTTTTGTACAGGAAAGAGTTTCCACATTGCAGCTGGCTCTGCCTTGCAGCTCGTGGCAGCATGAGGAGATGGAGCTCCAAAGGATTGAACCCTGTCCTGCTCCCCATTTCAGGCAGGAGGTGTGGGATACCAAGACGTACTGCTGTGCCTCCCTCCATACAGAACCTATTTTAGGAAGGGGATATGAAGAAGACCTTGGTTTATATGGCTCTTCACATGACTGTGTTCCCAAGAACCTGAAAAGCACTTCAGGCAGGAGGAAATAATAGCAGAAGAATCCAATCCAATCCCTCCAAACCACTATTTTTTAAACTTTATATATATTTGAGAGCTACGTGTTATTTTCCCTAAGGAGAAAAGAGTTTCCTTCCATCTCTGCTTGAGAGACAACTTGATTGCCTCACTTGAGACAGATCTTTCAGAGTGGCGGTAACCAGGCAGACACCACGATCGGAGGAGCTTGTTATTCCAGCCGCACAGACCCCGATCTCCCCCAGGAGTCAGTTCTGTTGCTGGGCACCCTCCGCCAGCTCGCCAAGCGGCTGTGGCAGCAAGGCAGCTGTTAGGAACAGTTTCTTCTCTCCTACTGTTTATTTTTATTCCTCCAAACTGATTCCAGAGCAGCCTGGAGCATCTCTGCTCAGTGATGGCCCACAGGATACTCTTGCCTTCTACTTTGCTTTTCTTAATTTTCTGATTTCTCCACCTTCCTGAGCCTGTTTGATGCAGTGGGCGTGTTTGTGTTCCAATATTTGGAACTGTTTCACCTTCCACACGGTCATGAGTGCCTGTAAAGCCCAAAATGCCCATCCGGCCTTTGGTGAAAAGGGCTGTGAATTTGAAGCAGGGTGAGCATTGACCACCTGGAAAAGCCAGGATGGAGATGGAATGTCCTTGTCTGTGCTGCTGCTTCTCCATGCAGGTCTTTGTGCCAGTAGGTATGTCAGCTGTGTGTGCACATTTGACACGATGGGACTGTGATATCTGAAACCTCAGTGCCAGCACAGGGGACGCTGCCTGGTATATCACAGCTTCCTAGAGCTGGCATAACCAAAGGCACTGGAAAGAAGCTCTGATTACAGGGTGTTGCAGAAGCTGGATGTACCATCTAGACAGACAAGGTGATGGCTTCATTGTCCTAAGGACCTCTTGCATGTGGAGGTCATTATGCACCAGTGGCTGACATGATATGGCTTTGGGATGCATTGTGGGTCCCTAACTGGTTCTGGGAGCCCCTCACTAGCTCACAAAGCCCCCAGGAACCATCTTCCAGCCTACAGGACTATTAACACTGTCATCTTCCCCTGCCCGCGGCCAAACCACTAACATGTTTGTGCCCTTGCAGGTAAGCTGGACATAACCCCAGATGACCCTCGGTGGATCGGTGCATGGTGGGGAGGCTTCCTGCTCTGTGGTGCCTTACTCTTCTTCTCGTCCCTGCCGATGTTCGGGTTCCCACAGTCCTTGCCCCCACGGCAGGAGCACGCCGGAGAGAGCGAGCAGGCCATGCTTCCCGAGAGGGACTACGAGAGAGCCAAGCCCAGCAACGGGGTCCTGCGGCACGGGCTGGACGGGGAGAGCAGCACAACCTGCTTCCAGCAACTGCGAGGTGAGACACTGCCTCTTGTCAAGTTTTCTGTGAGGCTCAGTGACAGGTTAACAGCTGGTTGGGTTTATAATTGGTCTCTGATTTGGGTTATCTACCCCAAAAAGAAAAAAATTCAAGAAAAACTCAGTATCCTGAAATTTCAGTCCCTGGCTTGTAATTATCTCTGGCATTGTCCTCATTTTAAAGACAGACTTTGTTCCACTTGAAAGGTTTGGAATTTTTTTTTTTTTTTAAACTACAAAGCTTCAGCAATGCATGGCAGTCCTGTAGAGTCGATAAAAAACCGAAGGGGAACACAGTTACAGTTGCCAGAGCAATTTGTGAACTTCTCTTCAGTCTACTGTCCTGCTCCCTTCTGCCTGGAGAGCGAGCCAGCAAGAGTGGATAAAAGACATTAGGAGCTTCCAGCATCTGCTGTTAGTAGGTTAGTGCAATCCCAGATACAAAGTAATGAGAGCTGGGCACCACCACAGCTCTTAAACCAGGATGGGGAAGAGGTAGATACCAGCCCAGAATAGCAGCAAAGTGGTAGGGCAGAGCATGTCTTCTAGCAAATTAGGGTAGAAGACCCCATGTCGTGTCCTGCAGTGATGGAAACGGACCTAATGGTCTAATTAAGATCAGTTAAGGATCAGTATTTTGTGGGGGAGCGTGGGCAGGTATCCTTTCCATAGGCTGCACTGGCAAGTCTTTCATCTGAGATGGTGTTTCTGTTAACACTGGTGGTTGCTTCCCAGTCTCTGTCGCTGTGGCAGAGCAGGTTTCATTGCTGCCTAATGCATTTGCTTACTCCCCGTGCTGTCACCTTAATTGGGAATTGAATCAGGTGCCAGTGGGAAGGAAATAGAGGCTTTGGGGAAAGCAAGTGTTTCTTAAATACAAAATTGCCTTGAATAGTTGATGTAGTTGTTCATTAAAGGAAGGTCAAAGATGTGAAATTTTGATGTGATGAGAAAATTCAAAGGAAAGGTAAAGGAATAAACTGTTTGAAAATTTGTCAGTAAAATTGATTCCTTCATCCTTTTGTCCTTGTTGCAAGGATTTTCTCAAGTCTGAGGAATGGGCTTTTCGCATGGTATGTCCATCTAGATAATTCTGTGGCTTTTGTTATGGGCTCAGAGCATCTGCCCCTAATCACTGAGATTTTGGAATGGGAGCTTTACATTTTTGCAGGTTTCAGTGCAGAGAAGTTAAAGGATGTGACGTGCCCCTGCTGCACAGTGGAGCAGCACTCCTACCTGAGGATGGTGATGAGCAAGCCAAGATTCTTGCCCACAGGGATGCCATGGGGTGCTTGCTAGAGCATCTATTGCTCATTGAAGTGGAGAAATTGAACTGCCACATCCATAAGCTTCAAAATATTCGTTATGTTAGGAAGCACCACAGTCTTCCATGCTAAGTCTTCTCAAATGGTAACCCCATTTTGAATCAGTCAGTATTCCAGAAGTCTCTTTGTAGGTGGATTTCGAAATGCAGTTTACATCACATCAAATAAGACAGGGAATGACCTTTTTAGTTATGCCTTTAGAGCTGTCACAGATGACACAGCATTGGTAGCTGACATCTCCTTTCAAGTCCTTTGCCACTATTGTCACAATCGAAATGTGGTCAAGAGTTGTGTTTGCTAAAGTGCCCATCTGGAGGAGATGTTTGGAGACACATCTTCCCACAAGCAAAGGCAAACGTGCCTCACTTATTCCTGATGAGCAGTGTTTAGGGTGGCAAGTTGACTCTTGCTGTGTATATGCATTATTTTGCCAGCAGCTGAAAAATAAGTATGCATTCCCGTGCAGCAGGACTTAGTATCCTTAATCTATTTGTTTACTGTGTGAAGTTTCCTTTGGAGAAAGTTAGACTGTTCAGTCTATTTTGTAGGGAAAATAAGGACTGGTAATTATATACAGAGGTTAAAAATACATGTGTGCATGCATAGTCGTGTCTTCTGTCTTGTTTGTGGGCTTTCATGTATTTGTGAAGCTGAGCAATAGAGGATGTACTTGTACATCATGTTGGGGGTGGGAATGCTCGTCAGGGTTTCTGTTGCCATAACTCTGACTCCTTTTTAGCAAGCGTTGTCCCTGTATCTCGATCCTGGGCAGGTGTTTGTAAGTGGCTGTAAGTCCATGTCTGCATGTGCATTGTCCATCTCTTGTGCACAGTGTGGGGAGGAAGGGTTGTTCTCTGGACTGATTGTGTGAACACACCATGTATCAACGATGCATCCTTAGAGACTGAACTGAGTCTCTTTTTTGGCTACGGAAGAGATTTAATTATTTTTTTAATTTAATTTTTTTTTCGAGCCTTGCAGTGAGTGCTGCAAGAGAGTAGACATGGCAGGAGAGGAAGCAGGGTGGCTTGAGTTGGAAACGTGCTCCCAACTGGGTCACAGCTGGCAGCATGGCTGGCACATGGAAGGATGCTTGAGACACTACAAGAGCTGCTGAAGGACAGGGAGATGCAGGGCTAGGTGAGATTCCTTGGCTTTCTCTAGCCTTGCTCACAGGAGGGGTAGAACTAATATAAAAGCAGCCTGCTCAAAGTCCTGAAATGTCTTTTACATCTCTATCAAGGTCTAAACAGGAGGGAGGGCCCGGCTCTTGGGAAGCCACGGCATCTCTTCCTGTGGGGTATTTTTATGCTGGGAAAAGAAGCATCCTTAAGAGAAGCTTCAAACTTGAAACGAAACCCATGCCTTTGAATGGTGCAAAGTGAGGAGGCAATCAAAGGCAGCGGAGGCAGCGGGTGGCTGCCATGGCAGCTCCACACGGGGCATGGCAGCACAGGCAAGGTAGCTTTGGGATGGTCCTGAGAGGTGCTTTCCATTGCCAAACTGGCCTATGAATGCTTCACTGAGTTACCTGATTAGTACTTTGGTTAAACAATGTAAATCCATTTTGGGAGCATAGGCGAGTGAAGGATTAATAGCGGGCCGAGGATGGATAAATGCTGCCATGGCTCTTTGCTCTCGGCTGGCAGCCTGGCGGCGTTCTTCCAGCCTTGTGCTCTCAGTATGGTGTGTGAAAGTACTTCAGGCATAGGCTGCATCAGTCTTTGCTGTCCTGGGGGCATGGCTTTGCTTTCCTACCTCTGGTCTGCCCTGGGGACCTCTTTGCTATGCCGGATGGAGATGATTCTCAGCTCTGTTAGGGCACCCATGCCCTCTGCTCATCTCCATCCAGTATCTGCCCTCTCACTTGCTGTTAACATGCTGGCTCTAACCTACCACCTGCTCCAGGATGTGCTTGGAAATATTTTGTTGAAGTCAGGGTTTTTTTTCGTACAGAAATGTCACTTCTACTGAATTGAGCGGTCAGTTCTGACGAAATTTGGTTTCAAAATGCTTCCTTGGCTTTAGGTTTAACACCCCTGAAACATACTGCTCTAAACACATTTTGTTTTGCGATGACTTAAACCAGAAATTCATTACATTCTGCCTGTCTGTCTAGCAGGGAAGATTAAAAACCTAAAATGATTGAAATTGATATGGAATCCTTCAGGTTTGGAGAGAGAAGCTCATTCACAAGGAATTAAAAGGAAACTCACTGTTGGAATTAAATGAATTTCGAAACTGCAAATTCTCTAGATTTGGAAACATTTTGGTTTCTGTCCAGCTTCATTTCCAAGAGCGTAGGAGAGCTGGGATGTACAGCTGACAGCTGTCTTGTCTTCTGTTTGGTTCCTTCCTGCTCTGTGTACCAATCTGCTGAATACCTAGAGAGGGAGCTGCTCTGAATTCTGGATTTTTCTCCCCACCAGTGCCCTCTGGCAGCAGACATGTAGCTCTGGGCCAGAAGCTTCAAGCTGTGCAGGGGGTTCCCAGGCCATGGAGAGCCTGTGGTCCTTGGTGGAAGTTTGTAGGATTGAGCAGGATTAATGGCTAACATGAGTAGTTTTAAACTCATGACTCCAGAAATGATAGTGACAACTTTTTGGAGAGGGCTCCTTTTGTACATCTGTTCATGGCCACAGTGGTGAGTCTTTGGCCCAGATCTAGACGGGCACCAAGACCTTAATGCCTTTTTGGATTTGGGTCTTGGCTCCCTAACAAAATCTAAAAGGCTTGCTGAGAAATTCTAATCTCAGGTAAGGGGATGGCAGGTGATCATAAAAAGCTCCACATCAGGCAGATCCTGTCAGCCCCCAAGTTTCCTTTGGCTTGGATTTCATGAGGGTATGGGTTTTGGCTGGTTGTTCTTGGCAGTGTCAAAGCCAGCATCCATGTTGTTAGAAGCTTTGGCTAATTCAGAAAGGCCTTCAGCCTGCATACTTCTTGGCAGAAGCTGAGCAGCAGTGGAGGTCAGGAAGAGCTTGTCTCTCCAAAAAGTTACTGTGCCTTGCCATGACCTCCATGATGCAGGTGAGGGAGATTTATGTCCCCCTCTGAAGTCAAGCAAAGGTGGTTGCTGGAGGCAAGATGATAGACTAGAAGGGCCTGTTTTCCATTGCACACGGATGTTACTGTTTCTTCAATCTTGTATTTGTCATGAAGCCTTTTGACATAGGTGTCATCCCTTCATACCCTTTGTGATCCTACTCTTGCCAGAGCTGTGTGGACTTTGACATATTAAACTCAACTGAGATACCTTTGATGCCTCTTGCCTTACTCCATCTTCTCTTTTATAGGAGCTGCCTCTTACAAGGAAGTATTTGCCTACTGCCTGCACTGTTTTCTTCATCCTTTATTCTTCATGGAGATTTTGCCCTTTGTTTTCTCTTCAGATCTGAGGCTTGCTGCATATGTTGCTATTAGAAAGTAGGATTTTGGCTCAATGCTACATTTTGCCTTTCCCTCACCACACTGTCCTGGGTGGACTGGGCTGTAAACCTCTCTCTAATTTATTACTTTGCTTTCTGTGTTCCTCATCTTTACTGCAAATTGAAAACATGTCTCTGTAGGGTGCTCCAACTGGAAAAAGGGGCCTTGGCGATTGTAATGTTGCAAACAATTCATTTCAAGCACCAACGTGATGATTATAGTTTGTCGTTTCTGGAGAGTAGTTAAACCTCATGTAATGAGGTTGCCAATTATCCCCGGTACTCCCCGATGTTTAGTGACAAATCAAAGCTACTTGGTGTACGTAAGTGTGTTTGCTTGTCAGGCCCGTGGTCTGTCACCCACAGCAGGAGACAGAGAAGATGCTGGATGCCTTGGCATGGGTGTTGCTTGGGGTGTTAAAAGGTGGGAAGTCGAGGGTTTGGTGGGGCTGTTGGAGAGCTTTGGGACATCCTCCTGTGTCTCCTTCCAACCAGTGGATGATCCTATGACCAGCGCTACACATGGATGGCCTGAAGAGTTGAGTTTTAAGTATTTTAATGGTGAAAAGAGGCTGAGGTTTCTTGTTCCTCTCATTGTATCTTGCCACAGTAATGAGAAGAGCTTTTCTGGTGTTTCTGTAGCATATTGGTTGCATTGGGATAAGGATGTTAAATGAGCTGGTCCTTCTGAGCATGGGAGGGAGAGTCTTTCTGTGCCATGTCTGATATAGCTCACGGGTTCTCCAAGTCAGTTTTTGAGACTTTTGAATCCAAAAGACCTTTCCCTCTTCCCATTTGGCAAATGGGCTTCAACCTCAGATTTATAGCTTCTTAGTGCTTCCACAAAGTGTTCAGCCAACCTGTGGGCCAACATAGTGCAGGATGTTTGTCATGACTTTAGCTGGGATCGGCTCCAGTGAAGAAGCACCATGCTTAGCTGTTCTGTTCCCCCGGGCTTTACTGTTCCCCCATCAGGCATTTTCCATTCCTCCTTCGTACCCAACACCATATGCCAGGCAGCTGAAAGCACATCACTCTAATCTACTGAGGGATTTTTAAACATCACTACTGACTTTTAATCTTGTTCCCAGAGGTATTTCACCCCAAGAACTGAGACAGATAAGGCAGCAGCAGGTGTCAAATGATTCATCTTAATGGGTGCCGGTAGCAAGATGAAAGGATATTCATTTCTATGGAGAGCCGCCTGTCGTTTCCCTTAGAAACTGAAAGGGAATGAGCTGGCCCTGGCTGAAAAGATGGTGGAGGCTGACAGGCATTGCCTGCATTGCCTCTGCCTTCTTTGCCTTGGGTTTTGTTTTATACCTTCCAGAGCCCTGCTGTAGTAGACAGTGGTCAAACATACAGTGGAAGACAGGATCTCTCACAGACAACGTACACCCAGACACACAGGGAGAAGCAGCAATGATGTAGTGATGGAGCTTGTAACCCAACACTGCCAGGCAAGGCAGTCATGAGGGCTTCCTCTCTTGTGTGAGACAGTGCAAGAACTGCAAAATTTCTGCTATCCATTTCCAAGTACGAAGGATGAATTTTGACTCTGGTAATGCCAACTTGCCAGCTTCAGAAATAAATGTCCATGATCTTTAACTCCCTCCTGCTAAAGGCAGGCTGTCATTATTATTATTATGTGGTGGAAAAAGTTAGAGGTAGACCTTTGTGTCTTTGCATTTGAATTGACACAAAGCTACATCTCAAGGAATCCATTAATCTTGAACAAACTGAACTCCAGAGGCACAACAGGCATTAATACCTTAAATAGGGCTTTATAGGTTCAGTGCTGCCAAGTCCACCTTTGCATTTTCTCTCCATTTCTTGGCAAGAAGGGGAAATTCTGTAGGTGGCCACCAAAGAAATTGAAAGAAGCAGTCAGTGGCTTCTGAGATCTTTCCATGTCTGAATTCCCCCACTCCCATTTCTCTACTCCCATTTCTCCTACTATTTTTTTCCTCTTTTTTTTCCCCCCTTTGTTCTACTAAAACATACTATGCCTCCTGCACCTTCATTATGTTCAGCAAACCCTCAGGAAGCAAGGATTTTATACAGCATGAAAAAACATTTGTGATTTAAGGAGACCAGAAACTGTGAAGTGTCCCTTTCCAAAGAGATTCAATCAAGACCTGAGCCTTGACAAAGAGCTCTACATTCACTTGCTGAGGCCACTGCAATTAGATTTTGCACCAAAAAAAAGGGAAAACAGAAGCCAACACCAGGGAAATCTGTCACCTGCCAGACCCTCTTACACCATAGGGGATGTGGGGGATGGATTTTCAAAATGCAAATAGGGGTCCATTGAGGCTTCGCTACACTTCAGCGAGGTAATTTTCAAACTTAATGATTTTCACATTTAATTCAGGGAGAAATTAGTCATCAGGTATTGAGACAAAGCAAGGACCTCTTCTGTACTGGCATGCTCTCCTCTTCAAGCTGTGTTATCTCGGCAATAATTAAAATGTTCGCTGAAGTAGAAAATGTGCTATCTGATTCATTAGCCAGATTTCCCTTTGTAAGGTAACTCCTGTTTGCTTATCGGAAATAGAGACGGGCTTGGAGGAGAGGACTCTGGATGCTAATGATACAGGAGGGAGGAGCCAAGGGATCATGAAACTAAAGCAAGTGTGTGTGCATCTCACACAGTGACTAGCTTAGCGTGTGAGGCTAAGCTTAGCGTGTGAGGCTCTTCCACCCTTGCAGCCACCAAGGTAATCATAGAATCATAGAATGGTCTGGATTGAAAGGGATCCCAAGGATCACAGAGTTCCAACCCCCTGCCACAGGCAGGACCACCAACCTCCAGGCCTGGATCTACACAAGGTTGCCCAGGGCCCCATCCAACCTGGCCTTGAACACTTCCAGGGACGGGGCACGCACTACTTCTCTGGGCAGCCTGTTCCAGCACCTCACCACTCTTTCTGTAAAAGTGTCTGCATGGAAGGCGTTGCTTGGCTGGTGAAGCTCTAGGTTATGGGAACACACAGGTTAAATCCCTGTCCCAGGTGTGAGGTCCCTTATGCCCATGGGTGGCCATGGCCCCAGGCTAAACAGGAGAATTTCAGCTTGCACCCAGATGTGCTGCAAGAAGGTGTCCCTCAGCAAGTGAGCCGGTGTTATGTGGAAATAAGAAAATGAAGCAAAGCTGGATGGCAGAAGAAGGAGCGACCAAGTGTGAGCTGGGTTAGCTTGTGTCTGAAAGCTTGCAGGAATTCTTGCCATGCTGAGTACAGCACTCATCTCACTAATCAGCTGGTCAGAGTTGTTTATAGGGAGTGGGTAGGGAAAGAAGGAGAAAGAGAATACTAGGCTTTGACTGACTTCCCTATGGGGGAAATAAAAGCAATATTGAAACCCCCTCATCCTTCAAAATTATCTGCAAGATGATCACGTACCATCAGGTGGCTTCTTTTTGCACTCTCCTGGTATCTGAAACTTTGGATGACACTTCTGGTGTTTTGCTTTGTTCTGGCATTTCCACATTTCCACCAGCTTGTCTGTACCGAATGGAAAGCTATTCCTGATTTGAAGTGTGTTTGTCCTGCAGGAGAGCAGCAAGGCACCCTCAGCAGAGCCTATACAAAAACATCTCTCCCTTTTTCTTCTCTTCTAGTGATCCCTAAAGTCACTAAGCACTTGCTCTCCAATCCTGTCTTCACCTGCATCATTCTGGCAGCCTGCATGGAAATCGCGGTGGTGGCCGGCTTCGCCGCCTTCCTGGGAAAGTACCTGGAGCAGCAGTTCAACCTCACCACCTCATCTGCCAACCAGCTCCTGGGTGAGTAACCACAGGGGACACCAGATCTCCAGTGTCCACAGGCGTTCAAAAGTGTTCAGCATGGCTGGTGACCGCAGCCAGTCTCACTGGGTAGGCTGTCCAAAAAGTGACTTGCCCAACAGCTAGAAATGTGTCTGTGTGTGGGAGGGCTGGGCTCCAGCTGTGCTGTGGATGCAGAGCTCAGCACAGACCTCCAGCATCCTCCACGGCAGCCCGCTGCGATCACTTCTCCTATAGTCGAGCCCATCATGTGAGAATTGTATGATACAACCAGGGTATGAAAATCTGTGATGGCCCTGAAGTACAGCAGCAATCCCATCCAAACTCAGCTCGTTCAGTTGCCCAAGATTGCAGTTGCTCACTGAGCCACAGGACTGCTGATTGAACTGCTTGTCTCCTTGTTTAGACATCCCAGAGTTCTCTACCCCATCTCCATTTGGGTCAGGAAGCCCAGTTTCTCCTCATAGTCCCTGCTTTCTGCATGGACTGGAAACAATGGGATTGCAAGCAGCAGTTCAGATACCTGAGCAGTTCAGATACCTGAACTAGTGCAGCTTGGGTTCTTCTCAGTGCCTCTTCTCTCTGACCGCACTACGCTGCTGCAGTTTCCCATAAATACCTTTCTCAACGTTCCCTGTTAGGACACTGACGTGCAGACAGGATCTTCTCTTATTTTCTCCTGCTACCCATTCCCAAGCAGGCCCAGTGATTTGTTTATGACAGCCATTCTCTCAGCAGCACCCACTTAAGATATCTGCAAGATGATCTTGGGTGATCTGCAACCACAGCTCACCAGATGGGCAGCTGGCAGCGATCTGTCAAAAACTGGGACATCATTAAATGGATTGATCTTGATATCAAAAATAAGGAGCTTGCAAGCTGCTCTCCTGTCAGTTGCTTATTTTTCCATTGAACTCATTGATATCTTCTAGTTTTGGCCTGTTTTTCCAAAAGAAACAGTCCCCTGCAGTCAATCTTGCCTCTCCCAGCAACGCAGAAACTCACTGGTGAATTCTAATAAGGTTTGACAGAAGGGCAGAGGTCTCAAAAATTAAAGGCTTGGCAAAGGAAAAACACTTCACTGTTGATGTTTCCTTCACTGGGAGAAGGAAAACCACTGTGTTGTTTGGTGGGAGATGTTTGACCAGTCAGCAGAGAGGGAATCATCTGAGAGCCAGACTATGTCTTGCTTCTGACTTAGCAGTAGGAAAGGAGACTTGGCTACACCTGTGATCCTCATGGCAACTTCTGTAATTCAAAGTTGCTCTCAGATTCCCCACATGGCATTTGTGGGAGTCCCAGAATGCCAGGATTTGGGTGCACCTCTGATCTTAGCCCGGGTAGGCAAGGTCTGGAGTATAACTGGCATGGAAGGGATAAAAGTGAACCCAGACAGACTTAGTGTGATAGTGCCTTTCAGTGCCTGGAAAGTGAGTTACTTCTGTCAGTGATTTTGCATCTTGCTGTTTAAGAAGATTCTTTAAGGGAGACTTCATGTTTTCACATGTGACTGTTGTCCAATCTCTGAAGATCAGACTGCTGTGAAGTATACCAAGCAGGGTTCATCCAAAGCCTCCAGACGCCTTGGAAAATTCTTCACTTTGACTGCCAGCTGTTGCTGAAGGATTAGAGATGCTGCTGCTTAGGTTAGGTTGAGCAAATCTCAGCAGTTTTGGCATCTCCCTGGAATCTTTTTCCAGTTCTTCTCTGCAAGCCCTCCCATGTGGAGGCAATATACCAATTTGCATCTCTTTTCAGGCAACCCTAGCTTGGTGCTACTCCAGCAGTTGGTCATAACGAGGTTTACCCATGCTAGCATAAAGATCTCTCTGCTGGGAAGTGAAAAACTGTAATAGTGTGGTTCACTGCCCCTTGCTCACACTCCTGGCTAACCTGGTTTTTTCTCTTGCAGGGATGACAGCAATCCCGTGTGCCTGTCTGGGCATATTCCTGGGTGGCCTCTTGGTGAAAAAGCTCAGCCTGTCTGCTCTGGGGGCCATCAGGATGGCCATGCTGGTGAACCTGGTGTCCACAGCTTGCTACGTGTCTTTCCTGTTCCTGGGATGTGACACAGGACCTGTGGCAGGGGTTACTGTTCCCTATGGAAACAAGTGAGTCTGCAGAGAGTTTCAGGGTCTCACACAGCCTTACCAACATAAATGCCATGTTACTGTCCTCAACAGGCAGCCTTCAGGCAACCATATAAAGCAAGTATATAGAAGGCAAGTTATATAGGGCTCATGTTTTTCATGCCACTCATTGCTGTGAGAGTTGAGTACCTGCAGCTGACAACAGTTTTACTAAAACTGGTCAGACTGAATGGGAAGATGACAGACCTGATTCCGTACCCATGGCCACCTACACAACATTGAGACCACTGCACTGGTTGCTTTCTCCTGGCAGCAAGGGACACTCCATCAGCAGAGGGGTGGCCAGCAGGGACAGGGAGGTGATTGTCCATCTCTGCTCTGCCCTCGTGAGGCCCCATCTGGAGTACTGTGTCCAGAGCTGGGGCCCCCAGTACAAGAAAGATGTGGAACTGTTAAGAGAGGGTTCAGAGGAGGGCCACAAAGATGATCAGAGGGCTGGAGCACCTCTCCTACGGAGAGAGGCTGAGGGAGCTGGGCTTGTTCAGCCTGGAGAAGAGAAGGCTGCAGGGGGACCTCATTGCAGCCTGCCAGTCCCTGAAGGGAGCAGAGAAACAGGAGGGGAATCAACTTTTTAAAAGGGAAGACGCTGGCAGGACAAGAGGGAATGGATTGAAGCTAAAGGAGGGAAGGTTTAGATGAGGTATTAGGGGGGAAATTCTTTACAGAGAGACTGGTAAGGTGCTGGAACGGCTACCCAGAGAGATGGTGTGCCCCATCCCTGGAGGTGTTCAAGGCCAGGTTGGATGGGGCCCTGAGCAACCTTGTGTAGATCCAGGCTTGGAGGTTGGTGGTCCTGCCTGTGGCAGGGGGTTGGAACTCTGTGATCCTTGGGGTCCTTTCCAATCCAGACCATTCTGTGATTCTATGACACGCCTTGCTTTGTACATTTATTTAAGTGACTGAGGACAGTTTATAGAACCAGTTTTTAGATGCCTGGAAATTCAGATATGGTGAGGGGAGAGAACACATGGCTCCAGGCCTGTTTTAATGGAATAAATGAGGCACACCATGCCCTATAGCATTCACAGGACTGGGAGAGAGTTATTCTGTATTTTCTTTTCTGGTGCTTCTCCTCAGTATGAAGTGGAGACTCTTTAGAAGGTAACAACTTCAGGCACCCAGGTCCTCAGTTACTGCTCTAGAAAAGTGCAGAGCAATCTCTGCAGCATTTTCTTTGAGCTTCCTTCAGGCTTCTTGTTGAGGTAACAGGGCAGCCCAAGCCTCATATTAGATTCCTTGTTGCTGAGGGATAGTGGACATGGTATTTCTGTCCCCAGGGAGAAGCTATAGCCTGGATTTTTTAAGGCTGGGACCCAGATAGCCTACCCATTGCTCGCTGCGATTTGTTTGCCCTAGCTACATCCTTTCAAAGCCATCTTTGCGTGGCAACGATTGGAAAAACTAACTGACCATTAATTTCTCTTTGTGTTTGTCTTACAGCTCAACTCCAACCTCATCTCTGGACCCATATTCCCCCTGCAATAACAACTGTGAATGCCAAACTGATTCCTTCACTCCAGTCTGTGGGGCAGACGGGGTCACATACTTATCTGCCTGCTTTGCTGGCTGCAGCAGCACGGTGAGTGGGCTTTCCTCGGGACCTCTCGCCTGTAGGAACGATTCTGTGGGCACGAATGAGTGAGGTTAGTGCGTAGCTGGTAGAGTAGCTCATGTACAGCTGGTAGTGGTTACACCCCCAAAAGCTAACCTCGTACCTCAGATGGGCCTGAACCACTGTCGTTTTTCATTCTGTTGCATCAATGCCTCCTGACTCTGCCAGCAGTCTGCCAGGGTCACCCACGGAGCGGGATGGGATTTCCTGCCCCCCTCCTCTGGTCTTTTTCCTCAACAGGGAAGCAAGGAATGCGAGAGGAAATCTCCTCCATATCCTCCACGAGAGCTCTCTAGCTTGGGCTGTGGCACCAGCTTCTCTTTTCTCCTGCTGCTCCTCATCTTCATGCATTTTCACCTGCCTGTGTTTGCCCTGCCCAATCCTTTCATTCTTCTTCCTCTTTCTCTTTTTCTGAATCTAGTTCTTAGACACATATGACCAGATCCTGGTCTTACTCATCCTTGTTTAAGCTTTCCTTCTACTCCTCTTATTTCTTTCTCTTTTCCTGCTTTGCTCTGAGGCAGCAGCAAGAGTGCTTGTCAAGGGAGCAGAGACTCCATCCAAAGATATTTCTAAGTTCTTCGTATCTAAGACATCCTTTGCCTTAGAAAACTCTTAAAGACCAGACCATTTCTGTGTAAAGAAGAATATGTGGGATCTTTAACAATACCTTAAAAGCATGCTTTTTCATTTTTAGCTGCTGAAATGCTACTGTTGTCTTGGTTATGCTGAAAATGAGTGCCTGCCACTCCTGTGAGTGGGAACTGGTAGGGTTCCTGCGGTCCTTGCTCCCTGCCCAGCACAGTGCCGGGCTCAGTGACTGTTTCCACACTGCCTGTGTGGAGCCCCTGTGAGGTCAGCCAGGTTGCAGTGACTGTTTGTGGCTACAGGGACACCTGTGCTCACTACAGTTACCCCTCCATGGCTTCCTTTTTAAGGACACCTGAAACCTTCCTTCCTGCTCTGTAAAGAGACAAACAGCCTGCGAGTGCCGGTGAGCAGAGGTGCAGGCTTGATGTTCTCAAGTGCATCCTCACAGTCCAGATAACTTGGGAGCTCATCCTACTTAAACCTCTTCTCAGTTTCCACTCCAGCCTCGGAGATGTAAGGCATCCCTTTGAAACACTGTGTTTTCAAGGTGCTTTCAGCAACCCCACGAGGGACTCCACGCCTGTGTGCACATGCAAAGGTCTTGCCTCCTGCTCTCCTCCTCCTCACCTTTCTCCTCCTCCTTTCCGCAAGAGACAAGCCAACACGTGGAGCAGCAACACAATTGTTTTAACAAAAAGCCAGCTTGACCAGGGCATACAGGACCGTGCCTCACCAGTTCACTGAGCCCTTAGCAAGAACAGAGCCAGCTGGTGTGGTCTGCAGCTGGAGTGCGGGAGCCACCTCCTCGCTCTGCAGCTCAGGGCAAAGCTCTGGCTCTGGAAGGAGCACAGTAATGAAAATTCAGTGCTGCCCCTCCAGTTTGCAGCTGCCTGACCTCCTGGTCTGCAAGAGCAAACCTCTGAGCAAAAAACCTCACTCTCCCTCACCCTCTCTCTTACTCATTCTTTGCCTTCTGCCTTTTCGCCATCATCTTGGGGTTCTTTTTGTCACTTTGTTTTGTGGGGTTTTGTGCAGTAACATTTGGAAGACAAATTAGTGTAGCAATAGCATCCTCTGGAAGGGGCATTGTCAAGAATTATGGACCAGTTTGGCCATGCAATGGCCTTGAGGCAAAGCCAAATTTCCAAACCAGGTTTTAAGCCCATAATCCAGGTAATGACATGTCTAGAGGGTCTTGTGAATGTTATATGCTTGTGATGAGCCAAGGGTTGCTTTTTACTGGGACATAAAATTCTCTGAATGCTTTATTTAACTTTACTGCATTGGATGTTTCTGACTGCCTCCCTCCACTTCTCCTCTGTGAACAATTTCTAAAAGCAACGTGTAGCTCAGATTTTCTCCTTTTCATTTCTCCTCTCTTGCCAAGCTGGCTGCAGAAGTGGACTTGTCCAAAATACCATAAGAGTACTGGTTCTGGTAGGCAGAGCTTTGGTGCTCTCAGGAATTTCTCTTTCAAGCCATTCCTGAGAGTGAATCTTGCATATGAAGCCTTTGACCATGCATTGTTTATTTGATGCCATTGCTTCTCTCACCCTTTTGGCTGGAGGTGCATGAATTCCAGCTTGGCATTACCATGCTGGCATCTCACAGCTTTGCACAGTACCAGCCTGCCCCTTCCCAGTCAGAGCCAGGGTTTAAAAAAATAAATAAAAAATAGTTAAAAACATGGGTAATTTACATAATTACCCCAAACTCAGGATGCTGTTAAAGGTGCACACTCTGTGTCTGTGCAGCTTCACATGCACACAGAAAATCTGGGTGTGCAAGCTGAGGGTAGTGCAAGGTTGGGACGACGTCTGGTTGAAGGTGGAAGGGCTGCAGCAAGGGCATCTGTGGCAGTTTGGTAATAAAAAGTTGCCTCTCCACAGGACAAAGGTATAAACTCCACCTTTGATGTTTCCTTGTTTGATGTCTGAGAGTTGTACAGTGCGTCAGTAATAAAAGATCAAAGATCTCCTGGGTGAGGATAAGGTGAAGTGCTAAGCAAGCAGATGTAGTTGGTACAAACTACTCTGCTTTGGGCTAGCACCTTGGTGCAAAGTGGTCAAAAAAGCAGATTGAGGGGCAAGTTTTCAGGCAGTGGAGATGGGGTACATACCTTGTGGTATGTAGAGAAAATCATACCTCAGAGAACCTGCCCCACCATTGCCAGAAACAGGCACTTTCTCTCCATTGATGAGAGCCCATGGGAAATACACAGCCAGTTCTGCGTGTTTGCCATGGTGGGAATTCTGGCCCAGGGTATTTCAGTGCAGGTTTCCTGGACATAGGTGGGTTTTCATCCTCAGGGCTATGTCCATGCTGGTTGCTAGCAATGCACTGCAGTAAGAGCCAGGAATTACAAATTCCTGTTGTCTCTATGCAAATACCACTGCAGTGGGGCTAATTGTCACTATCTCAAAGGCTTCAGGTGGCAGCTTCTAACTCACAGCACAGGAATTTGTTATGTTAATTATTATTTACCAGCCAGAAAGGCACCTGCACGTCAACTCTAGCTTTTCTGGAGCTCTGCACTGGAGTGTGTCTTGTCCTCTGTGCACTTATTTGGAAGAAAATCATTTGACTCCTAAGCAGAAGGAAGAGATCGGTGTCAGAAATGCTGGAGTGGTATCCCCACGGATCCTTATCTTTGGAGGCAGTGAACCAGAAAGTGTGCTGTTGCATGGTCCTGAGGGGACGCCAGCAGAAAAGCAAAGGAATTTCTGCTTGAACATGGTAGAGGGGAAGGCGAGGGGTTTTAACTGTTTTTCAGTGGTTTATTTTATAGTGTTACTCCTGACAAACATGTGACCTGCAAACCCAGTGGGTTGGTGAAGACAAGCCATGAATCATTTATGATCATTTCGTTTTTGTATTCGTTAAGGGATCTCTTGGTAGTGTTGTGTGCCTTAATTGCACTGTCATCCCCCTGCTCAGAAATCCGGGAGGCCAGGTTGGAAAATAGGAACAAATAAATAAATCCCTAAATCTGTGACTGGCAAAGACAACTTCTTTTCACATCCTGCACTTACCAGAGGGATCAAAGAAAAATGCAGTCACTTCGCCCTCCTTCTGATCACATATTGATAAAGTTTATCTTGCCTGACTTCAGCTTTTAGTTCAACCCAAATCCCTCTGAACCAGATGCCATATTTTAGGCCCGCAGCACACTCCAGTCCAGCACTGTCTGTGCTGCCAGCTGGGATAGTTGAGCTCTGGGGGAGCCACAGCACCCATCCTGGGTGGCTCCTTCCCAGGATCCAGGGTGCTGGAAGCAGGCACCGAACCCGCAGCCAACAACAGGACTTGCAGTTTTACCTGCTTTTAATGTACTTCAGTTTAATTGCAACCGCCAAGAGGACGGAGGTAAATAAGAAAGTAATTAGAACCATAATTTGGGATCTTCCTTGTCGCAGAGACACAGATCGTTTCTTTATTCTCCTCCAAAGGGGGATAACTTGGTAATAATTTTGTCGCAGTGACATTTATGGGAAGGACTTGAAAGGAGCAGAAGAAAAGAAACAAGCCAAGGGACACCTTTCCCTTGCTGGTAGCATGCATCAGAGCTGACATGCTTCTGAAATCCTTTCCAACCCCCCTCAAATAAGCACTTAGGAGTTACTTAATTGCCCATTAGAGGACTCAGAGATGTTGGTGGCAAGCCCTTGTTACAGAGGGTAGGTGATGGGAACCATGGCACTCGCTCCCCTTTGAACCCCTGTGCTCTCCCACAGAACCTCAGTGGCTGTTCGTGCCTCACATCGGTCCCTGCCGAAAATGCCACCGTCGTTCCTGGCAAATGCCCCAGCCCCGGCTGCGAAGAGGCCTTCTTGACATTCCTCTGCGTGATGTGCGTTTGCAGCATGATCGGGGCCATGGCGCAGACGCCGTCAGTCATCATACTCATCAGGTAGGACCACTGCTGGGGGGGATGCAATGAGCTCGCTGGGGGCTGATCTTGGGGTGGGAGCAGGGTTGGGGGGACCGTGGGCTGCTGCCAAGGCCTCAACACAGCTCCTGGTCTCTGCCTTTTTAGTTGTGTCCCCCCATATCAATGATTTTGGCTTAAGCAAAGATCCAGTGCATCAGAAGATCCTCCTTTGGCTAAGCACTCCCTGATGGAGACACCTTGAAAGAGCCACTTGTATTTTCAAAAGATTTTGAGCTTCCCCAGCAAATGAGGAACGATGGGCACAGGGTTTTTCATACCATACTACCTTTGCACACAGGCAGGAGTTGGTGATACGAAAGCTTGAGCAGTCCTGCCTGAACTTCAACCCTGTTGTTTCAGGTGTTAATGAAGTAATTTTCTCTCTAAGCCGCTGTTTCGCTTGGTAGCACCTGGTTGATCTGTGGCATGGCCCCACCGAGTTCAGTGCCTACAGTACTGACCTGCTAGAGAGAATACAGCAATTGCTTGAGTACAGCTTTGGGGAAATGGAAGTGAGGAGGGTCTGGGCTTGCAGCCAGACAAGATGCTGCAGGGGAAGGTGGTAGGCTTGGTCTTACCAAGGCTGGGACTAGCACAAAAAGGGAAATACAGAAGTGCAGTTTTCAGTCTGGGTAGTAAGGGCATTACAGCTGCATCAGGAGAGGGGCAGGATTGTAGCCCCATGTTCTCAGAGTCTAATGGCTTAATAAGATATCTTTAGAGATGACCTGGAGATTCTGGAAACCATGGAAAAGTGAAAGGCTGCAGCAATGGCTAGCTTTGGTCAATAGTCCCCTGACTAGAGTTTAACCTTTCGCCCCTGGACCGAGCCCAAGAACAGAAGGAACTTGAAAAGTCTGATGGACGTCTCTGAGTTGAGCCAATATGAATAGTTGGGCAAAAGTAGCTTATTCAAATAACTGACCTTGTGTTATTTCCAGACACATGGAACACTTCACCTTATGATATACGTATATATCTAAGCCCACGTTTATCCAGAATTACTTATCTGTCCAGGCTGTCACTTACTGAGAATAATAACCAGAGGCATAAATAGCAGATCCATTCTGCTGTCTGGAAAATTCCAATAAAGTTCAATCAATACGGTGTGTATTAGAAACATACTCTTGAGTGGATCTTGGACAGAACGGCTCTGTGAGGGCATGTCTCCCTGCAGGATACAAAATGAGATATTCCACCTACTCATTCAGTTCTCTCTTTGCATCTACAGCAGCTAAAGGGAAATCAAATTTCTCATGATAAATATTGTGGCAAAAGTAATTTGAAGTTTGAAGAGTTCTTTGTTCAAGGGAGCTGCCAGCACCTGTAGGATCCTGAATGGAGACGTCTTAGTGTCAACTTCAAATGAGATAAGCCAGTTGCCAGCCAGGAAGAAGGATATGAGGGAATAAGAAAAGCAAAGGGAACATTAAAAATATTCAGCTCACAGCTGAAATCACAATTCACACATCCAAATTAATAACTACAGTCCCCTCAGAATTACTGATAGCTACTAAAATGTGCATGGAAGAGCTCTTCGCCATATACCACCTCACTCTTTCCTGCAACTGCCATCTTGGACTGCTAAAAAAAGTTTTGGGATTTGAGTGTGTCCCTGATGTCCATGACAGTGACAAGTGGCACCGGCAGCTCCTATGGTTAGTTTAAAAATTGACTTCAGTGTCTACAAACTAGATGTTTTGTTTAGGAAAGCCAGTTGTTCGCCGCTGTAGTAGGTGAGAGAGGAAGATGTCTCTGAGTGGCAACTTTTACTCCACCCTATGCTATGGGGATTGACTTTGGTCTTAAATACAAAAAGGTGGACCAGTGGACACCACCACTGATTAAATTACCACTGTGAATATTTCACATGGTAATCCATTTTTTCTGTCAAATAAACCTTAATATTCCTTCAGTTTCCTCCATTTCCCACCCAACTGTAGAATCCTATTTGACCCAAGCCATTAACCACTGGAACATTTTTCCAAAGGTGGATACTTCATGGCATTAAGTATTTACATCAAGCCTGTCTGTCTGCTTGAAAGCTGCTGAAATTCAGCCAGAGGTCACAAGCTTCGAGCAGGAATCATGGTACAATGTTACATGGCCATCGTAATGTGTGAGGGGAGGGCAGGCGATCAGAGCAATCTCCCCTTTAATTAAGACCTGTCACTCTTTCTGGCTGATTTATCACTACTGTCTGATTCCCCTCCTGTGTTTTATACAGGAGACCACCACTGCCACCGTGCATGTCACTAGCCATGCTGTCTACAGACTTCTGTAAGGAGCTCATGGAAGAGGCAGCTGAGGCCTTTAAAGTTCCCCTGTGTGATAAATCTATTCATATGGGGATCGCTGTCCTGCTTCCCCAGCCTTTATATACTGTGGGAAATAAAATGCTAATACGGGACTTAAGACCAAATTAATTATTTCTGAAATTCCAAAGGCTTTGCTGAGCCTACCCCAAGAGGATGACTTTAGCCAATAGCATCCCTGAGCTAAGCGAATTAGAAAGCCATGAATTATTTTTTAAAGCACCTTTGAAGGATAACATTAATGCCATAGTGGGTTGTGTTCATAGCAAAAGGCAGTGCAAACGTCGTCTTTCCAGCATAAAAATATTTCACACGCTTTCATGTCCATGAAAACGAGTCTTCTTGAGCACATCCGCACTGGGAGGCCAGGTTTAACAGGCTGACTGAACCTTTTGGTTTGTCATTCTCCCTTCTCTCTCTTGTTCCCAGTAGTCCTGGAAGTTTCAGAACAAAAAGATTTCTCTTCCTCCAGTTCTCAACATCTGGAGCCTTGAAAGCATGGTGGGGAGCTTGTAAATGATGATTTCCTGGGATGGGAATTTCATTTTTCCCCATCCAATGACACGATTAGCTGTTGTTATTAATGACTTAACTAAATTCCTGAACCTATCACCGATGCAATTACTTTTGGGGCTGTAGGCAGTTCAGGCGAAGGGAGAAGAAAAACCCCATTAATGACTTTTTGAAGAGGTGGTTGGTGGCATCCTGGCTGACAGCACAGAATAGCCACGGGGTGTGTTAATCAAAGCAGAACAACAAAAATCGATTTCATTCTCTCCCTCCCTCCTCCCTACAGAACCGTGAGCCCCGAACTCAAGTCTTACGCATTGGGGGTGCTTTTCCTGCTTCTTCGTTTGTTAGGTAGGTACAAAAATTTCATGTCCTCCTCTCCCATCCTTTCCTCCCTTGCTCAAAACTGTATTTTTAGTGTGTAAAATTGATGTCTGCTCCGTGCAATGCCGCGGTTGTCATGAGTGGGTTCTGACGTGACAGGGTTCAAAGCCCTCTCTCCAAAGGATATCACATCAAGGCTCGTGAAGGCACTTTTCCTGCTATTTGAATCGTACTGATGGAAGAAAACCCAGCGTTACATGAGAAATGACTGTTTCTGCCATGGTCTCACGCAACTGGTTACTCTTCTATAGCAGTTACTAACATGTCAGCAGCTTACAAACTCACTGCTGCATAGCCTGGCATTGTAGTAGAGGAGGTTTTCATCCTCCCTTGAGGGACAGGACCTGTGTTACATGGTGTGTTTGTCCCTTCCTTTGGGTCCTCCAGAGAAGAAAACTGTGAAATAAGACAGGCTGAGTCCTTGTCTGGTAATATCCCATTAAAGTGTGTATGGCTGTTCCTCCGGACTGGTGGGTTCTTCTCACATATGAATTAAAAGGAGCACATTGGGCTGTTGTTCACCAGCTGCATGGTTTTGGATAGAGGGGCTTTTTCCCCTTTTGAAGAGATGGCTCCTTTAAAGCTCCTGTATTTCAGCTCATTAATCTCAGTGATTCAGGGCAAAGTCCTCTCTGATCCATCATTGTGTGGGTCCATTTCATGCACAAGGTTTCTGTGTGTTGCTGGAGGGAAATTTATTTATATTTTTTTACATATATATATATATATATAATATATATATTATTTATATTGGTTGGGTTTTTTTTTCAGCAGGGCAGAGGCAGTATTTTCCCTGTGTGACCCCCCAGTCTCAGAGGAACAAGCTGGAGAGCAAAATGCCATCTCCTAGGGTTGCAGCAAGGCACTAGGAAGTAGGGTACCAAAATTCCCACAGTACTATACATCGCTTTGTATAAGTGACCTCATTCATTTAATTGTTTTTTCTAGCACCTTATTCCCCAATAGCTGAAGGGAATATGGTGGTCCCAGACCAGTTTACAATAAAGCTAATTAGATTTTTGTTGCTTTTGGTGAAGTAACTGCAGTCATACAGAAAGCTCCGTCAAGCAATCTTAGCCAGAGCTCAGATAGCTCAAAGGGAAGCTTCTGGGTTGACTTGGGTCAGCTCTGGTTCAAGCCTTGCAAAGACAGCATTTTCCTTAGCTGTCGGGGCTGCTCTTGGGTTTTGGCTCTCACTGGCTGAATGCAAACTGGCAGCAGGCAAGCATGTGAGGAGGATGGCTGTAAGCTGTTGTTTCCAAAGGAAAAAGTACTTATGGGGGAAGAATTTCTCTATTTTCTCTTCTCCTTTCAAAAGAGGAGCCTCCTGAGATAGCAGCATCTCAAATTCCTCTAAAACCAGTCTTAGACATGTATGCTTAAGTTGAATAAATCTTTTTCTTCTTCTTCCAATAAAGAAGCCATAGTAAGAATTTAAACTCAAATCTTTACATGTTGCTCTGTCACCAAGGGATTCCCATGAAATAAAACAACATGTCCTTAAGCATACCAGCAATGTAGCTAGAACCCATGGAAAATGAAGAGAAAGGTACTTTTCAATATAAGGAAGGGTATCCAAATCTTGCCCTTAACAATCTGAGGTTTGAGAATAGCTTTACTGATTTATTTTAAAAGCTTTTCAGTTCACCTTTAAGCTTTGACTTAAGAAGAGAGTGATAATAGCTGCTTCTCGAACCAAAGGGGGGTATTAAATATAGGAGGTATGAGACCCGGAGGTACAATCATAGCTAATAGATTTCAGTAAGACAGAAGCAGCTTTCTTATGCAGCTCTACAGTTTCTGCCATGAAATATATATATGGCAGGAATTTTTGCAACATTTTGCAGTAAGAGGTAAAACATGAACATGATTGAATCTCTTTAATATTCACTGTAATAACACGAAACACAACTGAATCCTCCCGGTATCCTCCTGGATATATTATCTCATGCCATGGAAATTCTGCTGTGAGAGGGCAACGCAGCAGTGTCTTCATATAAAAGCGTTACTGCAGTTTCTCAGAGAAGAGTAAGCAATGAAGGAAAAGGAATGCTGCTGGAGCCCAAGAAATAGGCTGGAATGGCAAAGAGTTTTAGACTTGTAAGATGCCAGATACATCCATTCTGGACAGTCTTCACCATGCACCCTGGCAAAGCCTCCACTTCCCAGGACACTTCCTTCTGTTTTCCCTCAAGTCCATGTTGTTTGTCTCCCCCAACGTGACAAAAATCACAGTGTTTCTCTCTCAGAAAGACTTTCAAATCTGCAGTGCCTTGTCTCAGAGAGTTTAGGCACCAAGTTGCTCCCATAAAACTCTTGTCCTCTGCTCTGCTAAAAGTGACCTGAAACACTCACTGGTTGCTGTAAGGTTTTCATACGTTTTTCTTTTAAGGTTTCCATATCTGTGCCTGTATTCACACAGGTGTATCTTTGGAGTTGGATAAAAGCAGCTCCTTCCTCGAGTCTTATGAGGAGCGATTTTCAGGTCAAATTGTCTTGAAAACCTGGGCAGTCAGCTGAACCAGCAGATGGGGATGATCACTCTCTCTGAAGTTCAGCCTATCATCTCCAAAGCTTTGTGTCAACATCTCATGGTAACAAGCAGGGGCTCACAGCTCCAAATTCTGATCCAAAGTTTTCTCTTAGTCCAGAAAGCGTGTGGCTCCTGTCTCCTGGGTCACTGCCACCTCTGGATGTTACCCTCAAAGTTGGCACCCCATGCCACTGTCACACTGGGCACACAAACTGTATCCAGTAGCACAATCTTTTTTGCTTTTGTTCTGACAGAAGCCCAGCTGAGTTTAAAATTCCAGCTTGAGTGTGCACTTCTCCACAGATAATTATGTACTATTTATTTATTTTTAAGAATAGCATCTTTCAATTCAGAGACAGAACCAGCCCAGTCTGGAATTTCCAGTCATTGAAATGACAATCAGGGAGCTGGCACTGACAGTTTTTTCCAGATTATAAGCAGGTTTTTAGATGTGATGCCTGGGACTGGTGTTTATAACAAAAAGATTGTCTTGCTTTTCTATCACCTGTTTTTATTTACTACATTTGTGCTACTAATGACTGGTTTAAATGAGTACCAAAAGCCCACATAGCCTTTCTTAACTCCTGCATTTATTAACATATAAGGAAGATCAAACAAAATCTGCAGAGCACTAGTCATTGACAAAAGGAAATAAAGAGATCTCAGTTACGACAGGGAACAGCAAAGACAACCAGTTTATTTGTAGTCTTAGGATATGTGTCAGGAATGTCACTGTTTTGTTCATGACAAGCGTATGGAAGGTATCTTTTTTAAGCTGGGGAATCCAGGTTAATGATGAAACTGGATCCAAGATTAAACACTTTTCTGTCTGAAGGCTGCAGCTCTTGTGTCTGTTCGTCTCCACATGTATTTATAGAGTTTCAGGCATTGCAGCACCTACAAATGGAGTGATGCTGTCGAGGGTATGTTGTGCTCATCTGCTCTTTGGTTTCAGTAGATACGATGCTGTCCTTTGCTTGCTGTCTTAACCCACAGCAGTGCTTATCAATCAGAGGTTTTTTTCCCAGGGTTTATCTCCTGCCAGCCTCCTCCCATAAATATAACAGAAGGAAAAGAAATTGTTTACATTATGTAGAGTGTCCACATTTTCTTCTGAGTGCTGCACGCTCAGTGGACATGTGCTGGCTGGTGAGTGCAGAGCTGGAACGTGGCTGTCCTAACCACCGTTGGGGTAATGTGAAACAGGGGGGCCACTACAATCTCCCTGTAGCATGGGGAAAAGTAGAGAAGAAAAACATTGCCTTTATTAGTTAGAGTGGAATGATTACTTTGCTTTAAGATTGCAGCTCTGCTGCAAACTATGATTGAGAAACGCTCATCAGTAGTTAGCTGTAGTGGCTGTGAGAGAATCCTGCTGTGATATTTCATTTAATGGTGCACTGAAATTTTCCCTTCTTTCCAGATTTAATCTTTGGCATCTATTAGAAGCCATTGTTTATTTTCTTTAGACCCAGTGAAAACCTTCTCCTGTGTCAGGGAAAGGTCCAAAACTAGATCGCAGTGCCCCAGCTGATTTCAAGCTCTGAGCTTGAGTGCTGTGACATTCTTCAGGTGGACACCCCAGAGTGCAAAATTACCTATGTCTAAACAGAGAGCAAGCTGCCAGGATTGTTGTCCTCTGCTTCTTTCATTTACCCCTCCACTCGGTCTCATTAGGCAAACGAGAAGCTTAATAAAAGCCACTTAAGCTTGAGTGAAATCCTCCCTGCGTGTTGATATCAGCAGGAATCTCCTCTGTAGATGTTGAGTCCAAGCTAAAAACTCATCCATGAACTTTGTTTAGGTTGATTTAGAACTTAAAAAATTAGAATCACGGGCTGCATCTGGGACCATTAACCATGTAAAGCATCCTCTCTTTCCATTCACTGCAATCATGTCTCCTCTCTTTATCATAAGGATCAAACAAGCCTGATTTGTCTCTCTTCTTTTGACAGGTTTTATCCCACCTCCACTGATCTTTGGGGCTGGAATTGATTCCACATGTCTGTTCTGGAGTACGTTCTGTGGCGAGCAAGGAGCCTGCGCGCTGTACGACAACGTGGTCTATAGATACCTGTATGTTAGTATTGCTATAGCCCTGAAGTCGTTTGCATTCATCTTATATACAACCACCTGGCAGTGCTTGAGGAAAAACTATAAAAGATACATCAAGAACCACGAAGGTGGTCTCAGCACTAGTGAGTTTTTTGCCTCTACTCTCACCCTAGACAATCTGGGGCGGGACTCGGTGCCCCAAAATCAATCACATAGGACAAAATTTATCTATAACCTTGAAGATCATGAGTGGTGTGAAAATATGGAGTCTGTTTTATAGTGACTGTGGAGGGGGTGAACTATATTAATAATACAAGGGTCCTTTTTAATAAAAGCAAGAAGAGAGTGAGAATGAAGAAACAACTGCAAAACAACGGCAACACAGGAAACTTTTGTCTTTTTCTCAAAGTCAGACCCAGCCAGAATCCTTGAGAACAGCATCTTTTACTAGGATCACTTGTGAAATCCTGTGGGGTGATGGAGAAAGCAGGGAGCCGCTGTGGCTGGGTACCAGCCCCTTTGATGACAGTACAAGCTTCCAAGAAGGGCATCTGCAGAGGTTCATCAGAGAGCTCTATGGACAGATGGACTTGGGCGTTGAGGCGTAGAGAAAGCAAGGTGATAACAGCAAGGCTGGAATAGGTGATTGCAGTTGCGAGTGTGAAGGGTTTGCCGGCCTGGGTGCTGTTTGAACCTGCTGTGCTCTGTGATGGCAAAGAGGGAGCGGTGCTGGAGCTCATCCACCTGTCACGCTCTGTCACCAGCCACGAGCCTACAATAAATACCTTGAAAGCTGCTGGAAACCTTCCAGGTGGCGAGCAGCGCTGTCAGAGGTGTCCGAGTCCTTCCAGCCGAGGCTTATTCGCAGATCGCAGCTTTGTGGTTGTCTGTGAATGGCTGTGCTCAGATCTCTCAAACCCAGTAAAGTTCAAGACATTTGCTCACACTTGCCAAACGTGCTGTCATTTTTAAAGGGGGATGAATTCCAAATACTCATCTCTGTAGTCCTCTAATGAGATTTTTTTAAAACATATTTTCAAATATATGTTAACCCTTAAATCACTGACACTTTTCCATAGGGAGAATTTATTCATGCTAGTTTGGGGAAAGATCCTGTTTAATCCACCCAAACATAATGTGACTCAAGGGGTTTGTTTAATCCTCTGCGTTTTTTATCCATACGCCTTCATTCTAATATGCTACCAAGCCAATGAAGACACGTAATATGTTTTTAAAAGAAGAGAATGAATGCACTGTGTCTCTCTAAAAACAATTGTCAGTTGGAGAATTATAGATAATATGATGATTTACATAATATAGTTTTTTCATATTCCGTGTGACTCAGTGAATACATATATATATATGGAGAGGCTGTTTATGTTCTCTCCAGTTTTTAAAGATATATATATATATAATTTGCAATTTAGAAATTGTGTGGTGGATGTTTTCTTTGAAGTAAGTGTGTGTGTGCGTGTGTGTACAAGGTGAAAGGAATACTGACCTTAATCCTGCAACCCTCACAACCCATGCTTTTTTTTCACCTGAGAAATTCCACCAGCTTCACTGGCAGCCACGTGAGGAATGCTGGAAAAAATAAAAATATCTCTTCCTAGAGGTCTCGTTTTGCCCTTAAATGTGCAAATCGTGTTCCTATGGAGGGCTGGGTTATAGGGGCAGAGGCTGGCCAGTATTGAGCGCCTCTGAAATTTTCATTCACATCCTCAGGAGGCACTCGTGCAGGAGAGGATTTGGCATTGCTTTTGCAATGCTGTCTTATCTAAGCCTGCAAAAATCACGGGGCAGCTTTCATCTGCTTTCAAGAAGCATTGGGTCAGGCTTATTTTGCATGCGTATTTTTCTTTTCCAAAACATTCCTGCTGGGAAGCCATACAAATTGGTTGTGTTTGATGAATTTTCCAGACCCATTTCCAATGGACTAAATGTCAGAAGGGTTTTAAGGGTTAGCATCATAATCAAAAATCTCCTTTTGGGGGTTGGGTTTGGGTTTTTTTGTTTTGGGTTTTTTTTTGTTTGTATGTTGAAGCTGTTGTGAACTTGCAGATGTTCAGAGAAGTAACCTGGCATGTTGAACCGAATGCTGGATGTCATGTCCATGCAGCTGGTGGAGGGTTTGATCTTCCCCACATCTTTGTCCATTGCTGGCAGTGGACACCCCGGAGTTGGCCCAATTACAGAGGGTTGATAACGTGCCACTCATGTTCAACGCCTTTTTAGCAGACTTTGCTCTTACCTGGGCATTGAAACATGGGTGTGTGGTATCAGACTGCTTCCACTTGACTGACTTTACATGTGTTTGTAACTTATGCACAGCATTATATGTTCAGCAACAATAAGGGAAAAAAAAAAGGGTGTATCAAATAAACTCCACTGTGCCAAATACTTGACAAATATTGTAACTGCAGATATTTAATTCTTGGGTTTCAGCCACATTAAAATTCACTTGATTAATGAAGGAGTTTAAGGAAAAAAAAAACCAAGTTACTAAGCTATGCAGTGCCATTGTTATGTTGGGTGGTAAGTGATGCTTTTTAGACCATTAGATTGGTTTAGTATATCCTGTCTGCTACAATAGAGATACAGCATCCATAAAACAATGAATTTAAAAAAGGCGCAGGGTGCATAACTGTCTCATAAAATATGTATAATTGTCAAGTATAAGCCTTTGAAATCACTCTGTACAGTTCTCTTCATTCTGCAAATTTATTACTTAGACTGCTGTCTTTTCAAATGTTAGCTCATAATTTTATACTCTACACACACATTCAGACTCGAAGACAAATGTCAGAGAATAGAACCTTTCTAAAAGCCTGATTGCTTGAAATTCTGTAACCCCTTTCACAGTTTCATTTGTTTCCCCAAGAAAGGTGAAGGAGAATAGCATGCTGACATGATGCAAAACAAACTCTCAGTGTCCAAGAGCTGTGGTGTGTCGGTACAGTCAAAAGTCGGCCTTGACTGGAGTTATAGAAACAGGATTCCAGGGCAGATAATGTTTTTATCTTTATTTTTGGTTGGTTTAGGTTTTTTTGTCATTTAATACCTTCTCTTGGTATGTATGGGAGACACAGCTGAATGGGGTTACTTACATTATTTTTAAGCTGTAACTTACAATTCCTGCATGATTGTTGTTTGATTTCTTTTCATAATGTGACTTTTGATAAGCTCTCTCCCATCCCACTCTTTCTTTTTTATAAGGATGTATCAGATGCCGGCATCATGAAGGGCTTTACTGTCAGATTCAAGAACAGAGCTTTAATTTGAAGAAAACACACAGACCAAAACATCCATCCATCCATCCATTCATCCATCCATCCATGCATCCATCCATCCATCCATCCATCCATCCATCCATCCATTTCAACAGGTTCTTTGTACTGGTGTTTTGGGGGTTTTTTCTGATTTCAAAACCACAACCAGTTTTCCCTTTTACCCAATTTTTGGTACAGAATAACAAATGAAGTGTCTTGAGATAGCCTCCTGCTTCCCAAATGGCAGTATATGGACCATCACCTGTCAGCACCTCGCTACCATCCCACAACTGCCTTAACTGTGCAGGAAGCTTAAGATCAAGGATGGAGTTAGAGAAATGCCCATTCCAGGAAACAGAAACAGGGGCATAGGCAGAGCAGTCCAGCAGTCCAGATCCAACATGGGAAATTTTTTCTCCACGTTTAGGGGCGTTGAACTTGAGGGTTTTGTTGAGACCTCCCTGTCTCAGCAGAAATGTTATTTTGACATTTCCAAGCACTGTGTTCCCTGCATGGCTGTCTGCTAAGGAATGGGATGTTTGAAAAAATAAACTACTTGAGATTTAGCAGTCTCTATGGGATTGTCCAGTTGCCTTGCATGACTTCAGGTTGGGGTTTCCTTTCCCTTGCACAGATACCACCTTGGCGTAGCTCCAGTGGAATCAGAAGGGGACCCCAGTCTAAAATTGGTGCAGATGACACTAGAATCAATTTCTTTGCATCCTTGTTAACAAGGGGATGCATTTTCTGAACCTTCTTTTTATACATACTGAAATCCTACATTTTCCTGACTTTTTCCTGTACATCTTGGATGTGTGGTAAGACTGAAAAGGCCGACACCTAAATTACCTAAACAACCCTTCCATTCCTTGGGAATTCAACTGATAGGGACCTCACACTGCCATACCCCTGCCAGATGCACTGAACTACTCGGTGCTGCTCCTGTTAACCTCCATGGGGTCTCACCTTGATGGGAAGGTGAAAAGGGAAGGATGCAGAGAAGAATTAGCTTCAATTAGCTGAGTTAGCTGTGCTTCAAAACGCTTCAGAATTGAACTGATGGTCTGCAGGCACTTGGAAGGAGTTTGGAGTATTTCCAAATGTCTGTGCTGTATTGGCTTTGGCTTTTTTTTTTTTCCTTTTTGGGGGAGGGGAGGTTGGAATAATTAAGGGACTCAATAAGATTCAATATCCCTATCAGAGTTTTATGTTCATCATATTGCTGATGGAGGCAATATACTTCAGGTTTACCTTTGTGTGTCAGTCAGGGACATGCTTTTCTCAATAAACGAGGTCCTAGGAGCCAGAAGGCAACTCCATCTCACAACCAGCAGCTTCATGCCACAGCAAACCCTAGACATCCTGAAGTCTACCAGCACTGTGAAGCTTTAGCCCCTGAGTCAGCTGCAGCTGTTGCTGCCATGGGAGAGTTTGTCACAGCTGGGTGCATTGGGCTCAGTATTTTCTTAAGACTTGGACAATCTTGGTGTGATGTTTGTTTTCTTCTTGGCAGATGACGTGGGGAATTGTCAGTATTAAAGACATATGCAAATGCTTCCCTGGATGGATGTGATACCAGCTTTGTTCCTTTATTCACAAGGGTTTCCAGGCATAGTCCTCCTCTGCCTTTAGACACAGCCATGCTGATCTATCCCCGTAATTTCATGTGGACTGTCTTTGCAGGCAGAAGCAGGTTTGCTGTTCTCTCTCTAGGTCTGATTAATGCCTGCAAAGTTCACAGGCTTTCTGGGCAGAGCCCCCCCTGAATATAAGCAATAATACTGACCTGTTCCCGTTTGCAGTTTTTGGTTATCTTACCTAAATCTGAGTTTATCTCTCCCAACATCTCATGCAGCTGCTGTAACTTTTTTTGTTGGCAGCCTCTCCAGGAGATAGGCAGCCACAATGCAATTGATGTGAACATAGGCAGCGTTTTACTAAGATGGACAATTGTGTGATGGGAGCATTTGGCATAAGCCAGGCTCAGCTTTGGTTACTGGATGGTTGAGATGGATCCAAGGAGGAAAGGAACAGCCGAGGCTTTGTAGCTGAGCCTCCCAGGGTCCCTGAAAGGGACCCTTCCATGCTCCTGGATAGACCTACCTGCCCTACCTCCCTGATAGGCATGCTCTGTAGGCATTTCTTCCAAACTGGCCATCAGCTTCCTTTCTCCAGGCACACAGTTCTTCCTTCTTCCCAAGGGCAAAGCTCAGCTCAGCTCTACCAAGTCAATATAAGGTGTTCAGGGTTACAAAGCAGCACTTAAATTTGCCCAGGAGGCCAGCAGGTCTTACATAATATTTACATATGCTCAAAATATCATAGATTGCGCTGCTTTTATATACTACATCTATTACTTTTAGGCTGCACATGATCTTTTCTATCATTTCATTGACATTTCTAGCCAATTTGGATCTTAATATAATTGCTTTGCTGAAAAATGGCCTTTCAGCAGTTCTTGGACATTAGATACTTCTTTATTAACTACTGATGCCAAGTAAGATCTCCATATGAACACGAACAGCATTCTTCCAGCTTCAGTCTTGCCACACGGCAGCTTGGCTATGAGCATCCCTCCATCCTGAAAGGCTACAGGGAATTCAGGAGAAGTCACATGGACAGAAGAATCCATATAGATGTCTGCAAGAGCAGGACTGTAGGATGTATGTAGTGTATATGCTCTTTTACCTGTCAAAACCTTGCTTCGGTCTGTTTGACAGATGGAGTGTCTTCAGGGATGGGGTCTTTGGGATACTATGAGTTTGCAATGCTTCCCCCACTATCTTCAGAGTAAGAGCAGCAGAGCAGTGTCACCCTAGGAAGGAAGAGATTAGCAATACCCTGACAGTTTGTCGTGCTGGGCTTGTTCTACACAAAGTTGGTGTCTGCAAATGGCAGAAAGCAATAAGAAACTTGTCAAGTCCAGCTCAGCAAATAATTTATTGCGACTTCATAAATGAATTTTCCCTTTTATTTCTTCCTTGTGAATTGCTAAGAAAGCCAAGTAAATGTCTCCAGTGTATTTGCAAGGTCGCTTCTGCATATCATCTCTGGTCTGGAGGGGTTTGGAAAAGCTTTCTTAAAATATATACATGTTGGTTTGTTCTGACCTCTATCCCCCAAGTCATGGGGGATATTTCTGCTCCCTGAGTTCCCTAGGCTGAAATTTTCTCATCAGGACATTTAGTTCAAAAGCATGTGATTAGGAATTGAGTAAGAGGATCCTTGCTTGATGCCAGTGGGCCTGGTGCCACTGGACATACACTGCTCTAGGATAGCCAAAGTGCTGGCTCCCAACTCACTGTCCACTTTCCAGGAATATTCTCTCACAGATGCTTGAAATTCTTTGTCTCTCCCAGTGTTCCTACCAGTTAAAGCATTCATTTGAGTAATTATTGAGAGCAAACATGAGAAGGGTATGAACCCAGACAAAAACAAATTGGTATTAAGGTGATGCAGGTGGTGCAAATTTTATTTGCAGTGTTTGCACAGCTCTTAGATCAGAAGCAAAAATCTCTCGGGAATGAGAGTCTCGCGTATGGCCTGACATGTCTTAGTTCTTCTCCACTGAATTGACAGTTGGTAGGACAGCAAAAGGTGTCTTTCCCTGCCATGGATATCTTAGCCCTTCAAACCCCTTTTCTTTTACAGTACGGCATCGCACAAATACCAGTGCATTTATCCCAAAACTGCATCTCTGTGCTACATTTTCGGTGCCTCACAACTCTAACCATGTGAACTTGAGGAAGAAGTGACCCCTGTTGTTCACCTGTGATGTTTTCTGCCTGATCTGAGGATGATGATCCCTCCTGAAGACTCAGCCATTTTCCAAAAGTCTTACGTGCAGTGGGACCAAAACTGTGCTCTGCTGATCACAGGTTGCCTACAAGCTGTGCTCAGACATCTCTAGCTTGTCTACAGCCCCACATTGCCTTTCACAATGTATTTGGTGCAAAGCATGGTGATGAGGCTATGCATAACTCTCCCTGACAAATGTTAAGGGGTTACCAATGGTCTACGACCACCAAAGTTTAGGAGTCTCCATGTTAGCATGCAAAAGCAGCTCCCATCATCTACTTTTGGGAAGGAGCCATCTCAGAGCAGGGTTCATTGGAGGAGTGCAGCAGCGCTGGGATCACACGAAAGGGAGCTCGTGGTTCACTTGAGTACCACGTCCGCAGGGAGGAGGGGGTAGGGATGGGAGCAGAGGAAGAGCTGTGACCTTTTAAAACCCATAGTGCCTACCACTGCAAATGGAACGCTGTATTGTATTATATTATACGTGACTACCATGTAAATAAAGTACAATAAATGTGGTGTTCATTAGGATTTTGATACAAGTCATATACAGTCTGCAGGATTTATTTCCCACTCACCCGCCCCAGCTGTACATACTTACATCGCATTCCAGGCACAGGGACATTTGGGGTTGTCTGAGCTAGAAATGCATAGATAGCATTAGATGGGAAATGTTTGCAGTAAGGCTATTTTAAAATTCCTTTTTCCCTGGGTGGGACATGAGTGCCATATGGAAGCCAGCCAGAGTGAAGGGAGTGGGGGCAGCTCTTGACTTGAAGTGGTTTGTGAGCAGAAGCAACAGCACTGCCCAGCCAGCCCTTGGCCACTCTTCCTTCATGATGGAGGGAAAGCAAAGTTGTAGTTTGGCTGATTTGTCTTTGCTTGTTTCCCTGATGCAGGGGTCGCCTTGCCTGTGTAAGTTGGTTATTCTCTACCCTTGAGATCCCTCAGCAGATGAACTAACTTGAGAGTTTAAAATTGAAAGCAGTTTGGGAAAGAAGTTCTCGTGTTCTTAACCAGCTGACCACTCTGTGGCAAACATTGAGGGGCCTTTCTTTTGGCTAATAAGATTAGGAATTCCCTTTATTCCTTAAACCACTCCCTTCTCCATAATCATGTTTCTCCATGGTGTAATAACAGAATTAATGCATTTCAGTGAGGCGGGTCTGCTATGTGCCCTCCAAATCCTGATGCATCTCTTAACTGCATTGTTAGAGTTTTTCCAGCCTTCAGAAGCTCAGAACTTCCCTGGCAAGAGTTTGCAGCTGGTGTGTGGATGTAATCTCCCATCAGCCTGCAGTGGATGCTTCCACATTTATTGCCTTGTAGGAGAAACAAGATTGCCCCACACAGTGCATCAGAGCCATGGCTCAAAACACCCCATGGAGCTCTGTGGAGGCTCCACAATATTGGAGGAGTACCTGGTCTGCAGACCAGTCAG
Source organism: Zapornia atra (assembly GCA_013400835.1). Classification (NCBI taxonomy): domain Eukaryota; kingdom Metazoa; phylum Chordata; class Aves; order Gruiformes; family Rallidae; genus Zapornia; species Zapornia atra. Next base: position 1,092,620 of record VZTU01033426.1, read on the forward strand.
TGATGTTTGCCCCACATATCATTGCTATTCTTCATAGTCACCTGGGCAGAGCAGCATTTGTGAGTGATAACATGTGAAGAAGATTCTTTCCACATAGAACTTCTCCACAAAGGGTCTGTAGCAGCCATGCGATCTGGATGATCCCAGCTGCCTCTGTCCTGGGCTGTAAGGTCATCTTTTCCTACAGTGCCCAAGGGAAAGTGGTCCTCCATAAAGGTCTTTGAAGTGTGCTGGTTTGACTGCTGGTAATTTTGCAGATGTTTAGCAGCACTTCCAAAATAAACCAAAACCTGGTTTGGAAAAGGAAACGTTTCACTGTACAATTGATTTTAAAAAAAAAGAAAACAAAACACAAAAAAAAAAAGAGAGAAACCACATGCTCGATATATTTTGAGTACTGTGTTCTGTATTTTTGCAGCTTATATTTTCCAGATGAGCAGTTTAGAAATATGTGATGTGAAATACATACTGTAAGTTTGCTGTAAATGATATTAAAAACACTATTTTCATTCTTCTCCTGTCTCACTGGATGATCTCTTTGGCTCTCCCAGCTTGGCTGGTACTCTGTCTCTACCAGAAAGCTTTCGGTTTCAGTGAAAACAGAGTTGAGAGTTCAGGTTGGAGGTTTGATGTTGAGGTTGAAAGTTTGCTAGAAACAAGAAGTGGGGCTGGACATGTTCCTGTGCACATGCAGTGCCTTCAAAGGAGAGGTCCTGGTGAAGAAGTGGTTGTGACAGAGAAGGTAAGGCAGGTTTTTGGAAAGGGGAAACTGAAGTTTAGTTAATATCTGTAGAAAAGGAGCAGGAAAATGAGGACCTATTAGATGGGTACAGAGTGGGGGGACTTGAACACCTGGGAGATGTGAAGACAAGGAGGGGCTCAGAGGGAACAGGAGTTGAGCAGTTAGGAAAAACACTGGATGTCTCGTTGGTGAGGACTGTGTCTGACACTCTTTGTGTCATTTCAGCTGTGGAGGGGGAAAAAAAAAAGAGCTTTTAGCTAAAATAGCAACAGCTCAGTGAAGTGGCTGAGCCCTGCAAAGCACCCTGAGCCCCTGCAGCTGTTTTTGCTCCAAGAGCTGCTGAGGTTTCTCCCTTCATCTCCATCAAAGCACCCAGTGCCATGGGGTCAGGCCAGCAGAGTGGCACGTTCTTGAGAATGTGATGATATCCATTTCCACTTGTTCTAGCTGCTGTGTTGGTCAGAATAAAAGTAAGCACTTATTTGACCCATTATTTTTAAATGTTTCAAATCTGTTGTATGAAAAGAATCATTTTCTCCTGAGCTTCCACAAAATGATGCTAAATGAGGCAATTACATTCAAACTGTGTTGAATATTCAGTTATTCCTTGTTTGTTCCATTTTTTTTATCCTTCCCTGTTCCAATTCCCTCTTGTGGAAGGCAGAGGGCAAAATGAAGATTAAAAGTTAGAAAAAAAAACCTTCCATTCTACTGCATAAAGCTGGAATCCAACCACCGTTGCTTTGAATTCACTTTCAAACAATAGAAGCTTTGGAGAATGGTTCAGAAAGAGGGAGTGAAGGAGGAAGGCTGGAAAAAAATGTTTTGCTAGATGTTGACAGCAAAGAAGCCTTTATGTATTTCATTTTATCACTTTCCCTCAGCCCAGCTGCTGCTGGTGGTGGAGCCCACACAGACTCCCTCCGAAGGCATCACTCCTGCATGCTCCACTGACTGCTCCCTCCAGGTCTCATGCTGTCCCCCACACTGGGTGTACCCACCACATGCAGCTTTTCAGGGCCCCTCTTCAGCCATCCTAGCCCTTGCATTCCCTGCTACCTCTGACAGAACCTGGTTAATTGGGTATTTACAGAGCTGGATTCTGGTTTGGATGCAGATTATTAACCTTTATGTCACCTAGAAGATATTATACCTGGTAAAGTTAATGTTTCGAGACAGAGAGGTTAATGTGTCAGTGCTCAGCCCTCCCTAATTAGCAGCAAGGCTTGTGTGTGTGGTTGTGCTGAGCCCTGCTTTAATTAGAAAGGACTCACAGATGGGTCACATCAATGGTATAAGTTTATCTGTCTCCTTCAGTGTTCTCTGCTCTATCTTCTCCTTGCTGTCCCTGGGTTTTAGGTAAGCCTTGCTGTTATAGGGTTAGGGTGTGATCCTGGTTTTGATCTTCTGAGCCTGGGCTTGGTCTAAGGCAGCAAATGGTGATGAAGTCTGGGAGCTTCAAGCAAAGGTTGTGTATCCAGGAATGTGCTTGGCAGAAGGTCTTAGCTCTGCACCAGGTTTGCTCAGCTCCTGAAGTCTCAGGGAATCTTTATGGTGCCTCTGAGCTGGCTGAGTGGCATAGAACAGTTGTTAAGGCTTGGAGGAACTTGCTTCGGTTTTGTATTCTGATGTCCCTGTGCTTGTAACTGCAGCATGCCCTAGGGCCTGTGCTTACTGGAGTAAGGATCATGCAAAGAAGCAGCCAGGAGTGGAAAGCATTGGATGGTTAAAGTGTTGTTATAAAGGTGAACTCATGCAGCACAGTCCTTGTTTGAAGAGCCTGGCTCAGCTGGTCAGGGAAGGTGGACAGATCCTGTGTTGTTTGTGGCAGGGTGACATAAAGTGCTTATCCCTTGCCTCTGGCCTCCCCACACTCCTGCGACAAACACAGGCCAGGCAGGAGGAAGGGTTTGTGCCTTACAAGACTGGGAACTGCCTGTCTTCAGGGAGCTGCTTGTAGTGCATGTCCTGAGCTGCCCTGGTCTATGCTGTCTCCTCACCACACACTCAGTGGCCCACTTACCCGCAGAGAAGGATTGCTCTGTGAGAGGCAGCAGACTGCTGACCACTGACTCTAGCCTCTGCCCTCCTGCCTGTCTCACAGCTCTGCAGGGACAGACCCTGGTTCATGTGGTTCCTACAAGATAATGAGATCAGACAGGTACTTTCAGCAGGCTAGGAGCCTGAAGGTTTCTCTTTCAAATCTTGCTTTTAAACCGCAGGTATGTTCCTGACAGCCACATGCTGAATCGTGTTCCTGGGCTTTGGATGCTGAGACAAAGGGCTTGCCCGTGTGTGTGTTTTGCAAATACCTAGAGGCCTTTAAAACTCCTCCATGCTGCCTGCTGCTTCTTTATTGCAGTGCTATTGGCCATCACTGTTTCTGTAAGTGAGCTAAATTCCTCCCTGTTCGCTGCTCTGGAACAGGCTCACTGCCTTCTGTATGGCAAGGGACATGTTATCACGCAAGGAGCAGGGAAACGTGTGCATGGAGCTCGGTGAATGCAGGCACCCATTTAAAGGCCGCTTTGTGCCAAGCAGAAGCACTCACATGCTCCCAAGTGATGCTGCTGTCTGTGAGCTATGCTGCAGCAATGTCTCCAGTCCCTGACACCAAAGGGGATGATCCATCCATCTTCTAGATACTGTTCTTGATTCCTGTGCTTTACAGGGCTGTGGTATTTGTAGAACAATCCTTTCAGTATTTGTTCAAGTTTGAGGCAAGCGCTCTGCGAACTTTGACAACAGATGTGCCTCTGATCTGCGTGAGAGAGAACCAGGTGAAGGCTGATAAATGAGGGATAGAGGGGAAAAATGACTAATCCTTTCTGCCCACTTGCCAGTGGTGCTGCATATCAAGACCTACTTTGGTTTCATGAGTCAACCTTGAGTGACATGAGGAGGAATCTTTGTCCCTGACAGGTTTGTCCTCTATACTGTGGTGGATTTCAGATCCTTCCTGATGTGACACTTGTCCTTCCACGGAAACGCCTTGGATTTGTGTGGGCAAAGTGCAAAGACAGAATATTCCCCACAAGGAAAAAATGTAACTTCCTCAAAATCATGGCTTTTTATGGGAATATCTCCACTTCAGCAGCGCTTCATGCAAGCAAAACCCAATGAGCTTTCAGTGTCTTGTTGGAATTGGGTCATTTAGAGTTTTCTTTTTGAAACTGTAGCTTGAATTCTATCAGCACATAAAATAAATCTGAGTTATTTGGACTTTCATCAAAATAAAATGTTTTGATTGCCTTCGAGCAGTATTTTCTGCTTAACATTACACTTGTGTGGAAATCTTAAAATTTGGTATTTTGTTAGACACAAGTGCATACAGACCTTCTGGAATTTCTCACAGGTGCTTCTTGCTGCTCCAGACCCCACTAGCACATACTGCTGGCACATCACCTGTCTGGTGGTTACCTGGGACATATGGGAGTAGACACAGCTGTTGTGAGAGAAATGCAAGATCACCCGACAGCGGGCCATGCTTTTGCTAGACAGCGTGAGGATAAATCCTACTCCTAAGCAAGTAAAGTGTTATTCATCGCTCAGTTTCCTTTTTCCATTGATCCAGTCTTTGAGAGAAGTACTAATGTATTTAAAAATCAAAGCAAATGGTGCGTTTTCCCTGTTAGTCTGAGGACAACATTCATTTTAAAATTGACTTTGTGTCTACTCTTTTGCAAATCTGCATCTCTTCCCCGCCCCAGTGCTCCCCACAGGGGATGGGAAGGTGCTGCCAGTGCTGCCCTGACAGTGTGATGCTTGATCTGGGCTCACCCTCAGCCTGGGAGCACCATAATCAGCAGAGCTTGCTCGCATCCTGCTGCCTTTCTGCCAGGCTGTACAAGACTGCAAAGCTATAGCCTATAGTTTTCAGAATACAGAGGTCTTGGTAGGAGGATCCTTGTTTTAGATGTGAAAATTCATGAAGGTGAAGGGCAGCTGTAGAAATCTGATGTTTTCACCAGCCTTGTAGGTAGGGAAAAGCTGCCTGAGGAGGACAAAGTGCAGATCAGGGGAAGCTTGTTCTCTGTTTGAGGCCCACAGGGCTTGCTGTCTGTCTCAGCATATGGACCTTGCTGGCTGCCACAGTCCTTTTCAGCAGAGCCATTCCTCCACCTCTCCGGCTGTTTAGTCCATTAGTCACCTCCCTGGCCCTAAATAGAAGGAATTTCAGGCTTTCATTAAAAGCCTCCAGCCTGGCATGATGATGCTCAGCAGAGGTCCCATTTTAACCTTTAGGAGGTAGCCATAAAGAATAAAAATGGTCTCATTATACAGCAAGTTAGGAAAATTTCTCCTGAGGGGTGGGAGAGAAAAAGGGGAGAGTTAGTTTTATCTTATTCTCAGATGGACTCAGGGTGGTAGTGAGGAGTGAATGTCCTCCTAAAGGTTGCAGGATGGCTGTGTGAACAGGGGTCCTCGGGCTGCTTCCAGTGAGCAAGTGCAGAAATTTGGAAATGCTCTGGCTGGGGTGACCCCTCATCATGCTGTTCTCTTAGAGGCAGTTTCTGGGATTAAACTTGCTATCTGTCCAGCCCTCTCTTCACATGCAAGAAGACAGGAGCTGCTGAACTGATGATATGAATGATTGAGGCGATGATGATGTCCTGGCAGCACTTAGAAGACACAGAATGCTACCCTTCCCCTTACATTTATTATGAACACATTTCCCTGAAATCCTGGAGACTTCTTTCCTGCAAGCCTTGAGTGTATATAAGCACAGCTTCTCCATTCAGAACATGTACTAATTCCCCACTGAAATCAGTGCTCATCCAGTACTAACACCCACACAACTTCTAAATGCCTCCGGAAAGGATCAGAGCAAACTGAAAGACATCTAGGTTTCTGGATGAAGCCAGGAGTCAGAGCACAACCCTGCCTTTGTTAAAATGACTGTTGGACAGAAAGGTGTTTTATGGGGCTGGGTTTTTTTGTTTTACTTTTCCAATATTGTAAACAAGCTGCTGAACCACAAAAGCATGAGGAGATGCAGAAGAGGGTACCGAGATGCAAACCAAAGCATACTCATCACAGGAATGCACTTTGGAGCTCAAGATGAGGTTTGAGGAGACTCGTTTTGCACTTGCAAACATCTAATCTGTTTTCACTGCAGGTCATAAAGCCTGGTGTGCCGAGTTTTTCAAGTACCCTTAGTTTATGGGCTTGTTAACAGAAAGGATTTTCCTCCCTTTCAGGGTCTGATTGTCATTGAACCAGAGATACCATGGTGTAATTTTGATGACAAAGAAGGTTAATAACGTTTCGGATCGTCTTTTCAGCAAATATTATTTGAGCTGACTCCTTTTTACCTCCCTCCTTCCTCTGCTCTGTTGCCATTGCTGGAATTAGCTGTATTTATTGTAGCTGTATTTAAATGTTGTCACCACTCGGATTAAGGCTTTGGATACAAGTGCTGTAGCTGCTTTTTGGGGGCTGCATTCAGAAGGTGCTGAAGGTGTCTGCAAAATGTGTGTGTGTTTGTTTTTGCATGTCTAGCCCTATACAAAGCTGCAAATGGGAACACAAGGGTGTTTAAAAGGCAGGGGAGACAAAACAAGTTAGAATTTTAAAGTATTGTTAGAGCGCAGCAGGCCATACAATAGTGGAAACGTGAGACAATAAAAGGGTGCATCAGTTTAATTAGTATGTTTAGTTAATATACTGCTACAATCGAAACTATTCTACTGGCAGTGCTGCCTTCCAATGAATGGAGTAATTGTTGGAATTATCTGAAAGGGACAGATGTGTTGTGTGGGTCGGGGATAAAGCTGTGTGTTTCAGCTAGGGCAGGAAAATATATCCAGGAGAAAGTCTTCAACAGTGTTGGTACCTTCTAGAAGGGCTGTAGTTTGTAGGTAGCTCTTGATCCACGTTTTATCTGCTGACTCGGACTTTCAGTAATGCTGCTTCTGCTGAAGAAGCCTTTTGATGGTTAAAACTTGGAGTCAGCCTGGCCTGGCATCACTCACCTTTTATCTCTTCTTTTCTGGTTTTCTAGTTAAGAGCAAACAAAGCTGGGATGCACCAGGAAGAAAAGTTTTGGGTTATTTCTAGGGAAAACAGTCAAAGAGCCTACAGCCTGCTTTCATTCATCATCTTTCTCACATGAGGGAGAGAGCTGAGACCTTGCCGATTTCAGTAAGACATTTCTCTTAGAAGGTAACAACCTTTACAGCAGCCTGTGTTTTGATGGGACATTCTCAAGATCTAATGCGCTGATATCTAAGACCTTTCCTTTCTTTAGAGAGGTGAAAATGAGCTTTTGCCTTCTAGAAGCTCAGTATAACTAAACAACCTATTGACTTCCCTGCTACAAGGTGTCTGCTTTGTTAAGATGCACTGAACATGACAGACACTCCAGTCCCAGGCAGCACAGCATTAACCATGTCTGTGCAGTGCTGCTGCTGCAGGATGCTCTTCCCAATGTCCAAATTGATGTGAAGGAACAGAGAGACACTGTAGCTACACACGCTGAAGAAATAGGTCAAACATAAATGCTTTCAAGAACAGAGTAAATGACTTCACTTTCATTTATACTCCCTGACACACCACTAACTCATCAATATCTCCCTCTCTATGACAACCCTGAGAAAAACAAGACAATCAGTGAGTAAGAGAGGTTATTTAAACAAGTCTGCCGAGTGGTTTTCAAAAGTAGCTCTTGTTTATTATGGATCTGCTGGGATTTTCTGGAAGCACTCTGTGGAGCATCAGCTTGAAAAAGAAAGAAAGAGAAAAGGAAAAAAAAATTAAAACCCCAAAACCCCAACACATTGAAATCTTGAGCAGCTCTGCTCTCTTCTAGTTTAGGTCAATCAGAGCTGCAGGTAGCTATGGAGAAGCTGACTGAGGTGGGATGGTGGCAACAGTCTGAGGCAGGTGTGTAAGGATGTATCTGGAATCCTTAGAAATGTTTTTTAGACTTCCAGTGCAGATTTTCATCCATCTTTTATGACTGCTAGTGCCTGGGCACACAGGTGTGTTTCCAAGAGCTGTTCTTTCCTCGGTGGTATGTCAGACTGGCTTTGGCAGGTGAGTTCATCCCTTATCGGAAGCGCCTCCTCAAATCAAGGCACCTCTGCCCCGAGCTTGTAACTATTCTATTGTTATCACCTCACTAAGCCTAAACCCAAACTCCACTTCTGGAGAAGGCCATCCTCTCTGCGGCAGGGGCTGTGCTGCTGCCTTCTGGCGTTTTGGCTGTCTGGCTGAGAGGTTCAGCCATCTGGGACATCTCAGGGTCCTTTTGGTGGTCTGGTCCCACATTTGTGCACCACGGACAAAATCATCACTGATCAAAAATCATCATGAGCAGAACAAGGCAAAGTGCACTGCCCCCATAAAGATGCTCCCCAGCACATTAACTCTGGGGGCTCAGCCCAGTGCAGGTCACATCCCCAATTTATTCCTCTATGCTCATGCAGGTGTGCTCTACAGTAGCAAAGAAGTTCCTCTTTAGCTTAAGCAATTGCATCTTTCCCTCTGTTTTTATTTCAAGGGCCTCAGTTCTAATGCTGCTGCGAGCCTAAACAGGTGGCCATTTCATAGTTAGAGTAAATAATTTACATGACAAATTCAGACCTGTCTCTTGGTCCTGTATTATTCATGAATGAACGGGCTTGGGTTTTATGACAATATTGCTTATTCAAACATGGTCCATGATGTATCTCAGCCCTCAAGTTCATTCCAATTGCATCTGGCTGTTTGCCAGCCTTTCGTTGCTATTTTCTTTTTTTGCAAAATGTATTGCCTAGATCATGTTACTTCTATTTGCTTCCTGAGGGACTGAAAACTTCTATACACAGCAAAGAGATTTCTGCATGGCTATACAAGCCCCCTTTGTAGCAAAGCTTCACTCAAATGCATATTTCTGAGAATTTGTGCAATTGTTCTTGCAAACAAAAATACCATCTATATGAACATTCATGGCAAAGGTCAGAAATATCTCCAAGGAAAGCACTCAAACATCACTTACATAAATCTTCACAACCACTTCACTGTAGTTTGCTCATTTTGGCTTGCACAGGTCTCGCCTGCAGGGTTTGTGGATGGGAGGATTTGGCTCCCCAGTGACCTCCAGGTCACCTGTTATCTCTGAGCATCTCTAAATCCCATTCATTTGTTTGGAGGTGGTGAAGGTAAAGCTGTGGTTTCCTGGCTGCCCTCTGAATTTCTGAGCTGTAGAGCTTCTTGAGAAGATGTACACCTCATGACTCAAGCCGAAAAAACAGGTTTCTCTTCTCTGTCCTTTATACACTTCCACTTGCCCTTGTTTCCTTCAGTCTTCACTCTTCACCTGTAAAATGGGAGCAATAATAATGCCTTCCTTCCCACGTACAGCTTCCTTGTCCTGTCAGCTCACCCTGCAAATGCTATAAGGTCCAGCATCTGGTTGTGTCTTTATGCCCACTCATACAAATGAACCCCCATGCCAGCAAGGACAAATAAACATGTGGGATCTACATGACACCAGGCAACCATGAAAGCATTGAGAAGTGAATCTGACCTTTTATATTAATTTATATACTGCTGAAATATCTCATAGCAGGGGATAATTGACCCCGGTGCTCATATGAGTGATTCATGGCCCCTGTCTGATTGAATAATTGATTGTGCTTAGTGTTTTCATTCATCCCCTGAAATATAAATACGCATAAAAATAACTTATATCTGCTTAATCACCCTCAAAATAAACCCATATAAATTAGTGACAAATTAAGGATCATATTACCCGTTTCTTCTTCTGTAAATGTGCCTTGAAAAAGTTGAAAACTGAGTGAGAAAACTGCCTGAGCGTGGTGTTAATGCCCTCTATGTATTAAAAAAATTGATTAATTTGTTACAAAGATCCCTTTGGATGAAAAGGATCATGGGTAACTTACAAACAAGTGGTATTTCTCTGGATATCATTACTCAAAACTGCACAGAGGGAAAAAAAAAAATAATACTTTATTGTCCTTTTTTTTTTTTTCTTTCTTGCATTCAGGGAGGCTCCAATTTATCAGAGCTCTGCTTTTAATACAGAATTCCTTTAAAAGCCAGAGGGTACACCAAGCCCTCTCAGGAGGTGACGAGACTGCTGATCTAATTAGGAAAGGATTGGGAGCACTGCAGCCTCCTCAGATGACTTCACTGGTAGTTGTGGGTGCAGAGATGCTTTTGAAATTCGATCTGTGTCTGGTCCAGAGACCTCTGAGGAAGCCCCAGGACTCTGCAGAAAGTGGTGGCGTCAGCACAGAGCTAAGGGAATTTATTGTTTCTGAAGATAGTTTCAGCATTCATGTGAGACCAAAGGAAGTGCCTTGATCATTTACGACCATGAGCTATCCTCTGCCATTTCTGACAAGTGCCAGGTGCTAATTCTGGAGTCCTGGCTTGAAAAGCCCTGCAGTGGCATCTGAATAATTTATCTCTTTGTACGTGTTCTTGTTTGGGCTTTCAGGCAGTGAAGCTCCTTTTGTTACAATGGTGCCAATTTTCTTTTTTTTTGGCCTGTGGAGCTACTTCCCAGCAATGGGTCAAGGAACTTGGGTTTGTAAGGTTTGTTGAGTATTTGGGGTCCTCGGGCAAAACATCTTACATAAATCTCAAACCTGCAAAAGTTGGATAGGGCATCCTCCCCATTGGGATATTTTGCAGATCTGTAGTGCTGCTGAGCAGCTTGGCTGAGACAGCAGCATGCTGTCCTGTGAAGGGTAGGAAGGTAGCAAGTCAAGATCAAAGGGCATCAGTAGACTTGGAGAATCAGGTCTAGAACAAGGCTGAGGTACTTAAGTGGTGGTGTTTGGGGGATCCTGGGTTTGAAGAGACTCAGCAAATAATTTTGCTTCAAAATTAGATGAATGAGCAAAGCTCTGTTGTACTCCAGGACTGGAGGAGAAAGGCGACCTGGGCGCTGTCAGACTGGAGAACATGGATGATAGCAAGAACAGCCACAGGGTATGCGTTAGGAGTGAAGTATATCTGCAGGCTGTGGCACAGGGATGATTTTGCACAGAATTTTATGTATTCCAGCCTGTGCTATTTCTCCCTTCATCAACAGCATCCAAGCCGCAGAGTCAGCAGACACATGTGGTTGCTCAAGGCCAAATACAGCTCTGCTGTCATCACTTGGAAGGACTACCTGCTGAATTAGTACCCAACTGCTTATCCACAAACACTGAACTTTTAGGAGACTTGAGTCCTTTCAACACTCCTGTGGATTCAGCACAGGATATCAAAATCCAATGCTGTATGCAAAAATCTTGTGCTTTCTGGTGCTGCTTTGCTAACCAGATTAGGTTCCCCTGCTACCTTATTCATTTTGCACTCATTAAAGCTAAATTTAGAAAGGAAGTTAACTCTTCTCCCCTCTGGGAAAGGTATTAGGGGGGACTTCTTGTTGCAACAAGCCAGAGGAGGCTGAGATAGCATCTAGATTTTCTGTCCCCTGAGATGGAAATGTGCATGGCTCTGTTGAGACAGGGAAGGAAACTTGTGCCCAGGTTCCTTTTGCATAGCATGCTCATGGGACCCTGGGTTTAAAGAAATTTGTTCAAATCATCACTGAGAATGTGCAGCAAAAGTTTTGTCTGACCCAAATCACAGGCATGAAGCAGTGGCAAGAAATATTCTTTGTGCTGGATGAGTCTAGTGGAGTGGCAGCTTCCTGCTGGGTTTGGACTTTGGGCTTAGCCCTGGTGTTACACTGGCAGATGGGTGGTAACCCCCAGACCTCAGCTCAAGAGGCTAATGCAGAGAGGTTTCTTCCTCTCATTAACCTATAGTAAATGATGTCAGCTTCTTATGAAAAAACAATAGTGGTGTAAAAATCTTTCTTCGGATCCTTATGAGCAGGAATCATCAGGCAAGAGGCACAGAGAGACCTGAGCTCAGCATGCAGTGGTTGCTCAGCTAGTGGCCAGCCACACTGGAGCAAGGGGGAAAGAGCTCTGGTCTTTTGGGCTGTCAAATGCCATCATGATGGTGGGTAGACTCAGAAGGATATCAGAAAACTGGGTGAAAAGGTAAATCTGAGCTTCAGTATAGCTGACCATAACAAATCTAGAGGAAAATGATCTGAGCCATCTCTACACATGCTGAGCTTGGACTGGGCATAGTTGGATTCACTCCTGATAGTTCTCCAACATCATTAGTTCAGTGTGAAGTGGCAGCCAAAAAAAGCTTGCAAAATATTGGACATCATCAGGAAATCTACTGAGAACAAGATACTGTGTCTTTTTGCCTCCATATGAGACCCTGGGATACTCTTACCCAAGGTGTGGGCTACACCTGGATGGATTCCTTTGTCTTGTAGCTCTGGAGACCTGATAGGTGCTGCTTTCTCATGGCAAACTGGGGAAAGCAAGGGTTAATTTTGGCTTTGAGAGAGGGCAGCCAAGCCTGGAGATGATGCCTCAGCTTATGGCATTCACAGAGGCTCTGACCAGGAGAAATGGACTGTCACTAGCTGTTAAACCTCAGAAGGTGGAAGAAACTGTCAAAGACAAGCTCAACATCTGCATCTTTACAAGAATCTGGAAGTCTGGTGAGAAGTGCTGCTCCTTTCCCAAAAAAACTACAGGCTGCAAGCCAGATCCTCTGCCACCACTGAGTCTTGTGTGATGCACCTGGGCCATGCAGAATTGCAAGCGACATCCTTTAGGAGTGAAAATGACATGTTTGACCATCATGGGGGAAAAAATAATGAGGAGGTCTGCCAGCACTTGATTAATGAAGTGCTTCCCTGTGGAGAGAGGTGTGTGCAGCTTTCTGCCAGGGACCCTGGCAATGCCAAGAATGAGCCATGGGATCAGCACCTCTTCCAGAGCTGAGAACTACAAATCCAGCAAACAAACAGAGCCTGCTTCAGTGATAACTTCCAAGGGAAATTGCACTTATCACTGTGATTTCATGGGCAGCAAATTTAGAGCAAAGAATATTGTTGGGTGAATCGTGTCTTAAGCCCAGGTTTTAATAATAATTTCGTGGCCAGGGTGAGGAGGCCAGTACAGATGCTCCTGTCCAGCTTGTTCCAGGTTAGCCTGAGAGAGCACACTTTGACTGATATTAAGCACCAGATTTAAGTTGAAGACAGCAGCTGTGACCCTCTGAGCCTTGTGCCCACCCTCCATGGGACACTGTGTCACTCCAGGCAGGACAGTGGATCCACGTGCAGTTCATCTCCCAGCATGCCATGGCTTTCAGCCACAGCTTCAGTTCACCTTCACTGTGAAGCCAAAAACTTCCCTGGCTCAGGAGCTGGGTGACAACGTGATGGGCATCCATGGCTTAGTGCTTGATGCTGGAGCAGTAGTGGCTTCCAGCCATCTGGGTCTGATCTACTGCTGTAAGTTGCCCAGAGCCTTTCGGCAGCTTGAACTTTTCTTTTTGTGTGATGATGAACTTCCTCCTGGTTCGTTTGCGTTTGGTTGGCACCAGCCTCCGAGATGGGCTGTGGGTGCCAATGCAAATCCTTTGGGGGGGGTAAAAAAATCTGCTTTGGCTTCCAGGCAGAGTGAGGGATTTTATTTTTAGCAAATAGAGCTATAAACCAGGCTTATGTGAAACAAACACTATGCAATGTCTGTGTTAAGCTGGCGCAGGAGGAGTTACATCAAAAGAGGATGATATTTGTCACTTACCTGTCTGAGTGCTGGGAAATGTTCTTTTCTTTACATACTGAACGCTTGATCTTCACCCTCACCTGCATCCTGGCCTCACTTTTTGCTCAGATGAATTCCAATCTCAAGTCTGCAGAGCTCAGTAAAAAAAAAAACCCACCCAAAATGTTTTCTTTTCAGCTTAGCACATGGGTTTGTAGCAAGAAAGAACTGTGGGCAAACAAGGGGATGCGCTCGTGGTAGTTTGTGCCCTCGATAGAGCATGTGTGGCAAGGAAAAGTAAGCTAATAACATCATGTCTTTAACTGTCTGTCTACCTGACAGGCACCTAGATAGGCACATTAGAAACCTGATGGGTAAAATAGATGAGGCAGAAGTAGCAGGCTGCTAAATTACATAAAGTACAGCCACAAATTGCGGGCACAAAAAAAGGAAGGACAGCTTAAAAAAAATTATAGCTTAAGTATCCATTTCTAGACCAGTACTTGTGGCGCTTGCAAACAGATATATCATTCAGTCCAAAGGAGATGAACTATTTATTTAGCATGAAGATTGCCCCCAGCAATTGCGAATCGAAGGTTATCTAATGTCTTTGCCATAGGCTGTAAGCGTCTGGACAGTTAGCATATGCAAGGGAATTACTCACAGATAAGCATCCAGTAATTTATACAGAGCATTCCAGATAGAAACCTCTTCCGTATCAATTTCTGCCTGCTCTATAAACTGCTCCCATTTATCAAGTCGGATAAATTCACAGGCGGGCAATGAGGGTGTGCTGAGATCTCTCTATACTTTATCAGTTAATATTCACTGAGGTCCCTTTGACATGATTGGAGTAAATCTTTCTCTCCTTTTCTTTGGTTATGACCAGTCTATAATCTTCCAGGCTATACACCATTCCCGTGAATGAAGAATAATACTGAGACGTCTATAGGGGGAAAAAAATAATATACGGAGAGAATGCATTTCATCTCACTTTGGAGGTAATGAGACAGTTTAGTATGACATGTCATTTAAAACCAGGTTTTTCTTTTTAATAGATTCAGTATCCCTGAAGAAGTGACTGACAGATCAGTGCATGACATATTTCTTCCAGGAAAAAAAAATTTGAGGTTGACAGAACTGGGGAGGCGGCAGAGCTGCGGTGAACTTCAGGAAGGCAAAAGGGGCGACTCTTTCTCCATCCAGTAAATAACACAGACCTGAAGTTATGTGATTTAAGCTAAAAGTTTCAAAACCAGTGTCCATTAAATCAGGAGGTGCCTATGTCCCTTAGCAGAGATTCCCTGCCCAGCTCTGCAGTGAAGGCAGCCCCAGCAATGCACCCCGAGCAGTAGCACCCCATGCTCCCTTCATCCTTTCTGTGGGCTTTGTCCTGCAACCTGCTGCCATTTGCCAAAAGATTCCTGCTCCATTCCCCATCTTCCCTGTGCTGTGGCTGCCATGGAACTCTCAGCTGAGGGACTGTTTGATGTTTTCTTTGGCTGGGAGAATCTAACAGGACTAGGAGTCTACTGAGGGCTGCACAGATCCAGCAGCTTTGTATAGGCTGCCAGCAGCCACTCCAAGCTATCTGAAATGAAGGCACAGCTGCTTACTCAACCAGACAGATGCTTCGCTCCTTTTGAGTGTGAGTGAGGACTTCAGAGTGCATCACAAATGGAGACAGCTCCTTTCTTGTATAACAAAGGTGTATCATCATGATCCCAGACATGAAGGATGTTGCCACATACTTGGACAGAGTCCACACACAGCTCTTTGAGGGGAAAAAAAACCCCAACACCAAACCCACAACTAAAAAAAATGCATATAATGAGTCCTGGCACGCATGTACTCAAGGCCATCTGCTAATGTGATCTGTTGCCAATTTGTAGAGCTAGGAACCAGTCTCTGCAGGTCATGGATGCCAAGATGAGATGGGCTTAGAAAAGGCACTTGCAGAATGTGCTAATGGCCACTGTTTATCAGAAAAATCTTCCTAGTGATGAGCGCCATCAAAGCAGGACCGTGCTGCTATTTGGGACCACATCAGCTGGTACTGGTAGAGTCAGTACCTGCCATGGCCCTGTACCTCTGCCCCTGAAGTGAAAACTGGAAAGTTACAATCCTTTGTAAACACAGCAAGAAGTGAACTTCACAGAATCACAGAATCTTAGGGGTTGGAAGGGACCTCAAGAGATCATTGGGTCCAACCCCCCTGCCAAAGCAGGCTCCCTATCTCATATTACATAGATAGGCATCCAGACGAGACTTGAATATCTCCAGAGAAGGAGACTCCACCACCTGCCTGGGCAGCCTATTCCACTGCTCCGTCACCCTCACTGTGAAAAAGTTCTTCCACATGTTGGTGCGGAACTTCCTGTGCTCCAGTTTACAGCCATTGCCCCTTGTCCTGTCCCCACAGACCACTGAAAAGGGGCTGGCCAATTTCCCCTGCATCCCATGTCTAAGATATTTATAAACACTAATTAGGTCCCCCCTAAGTCTTCTTTTCTCCAGGCTGAACAGCCCCAGCTCACTCAGCCTTTCCTCATAGGGGAGATGTTCCAGACCCCTAATCAACTTTGTCGCCCTTCTCTGGACTCTCTCCAGAAGTCTAACAAGCCTACTCTATAAGTTATTTCCTTTTGTTGCATGATTTAATTCTCCTTCACAGGGCGAGGCTGGAGAGGAATCAGTGTATACCTGTGCATACTTAGTAGCAAGAACAAGATGGCTTACAGGACAGGTAAAGAGCGATTTTTCCTCTCTATCAAGCATAAAAACCACCCTGAGCTGTTCATCAGCTGTGTCTGACAGGACACCCTCAGAGCAGGAGCCTTCCCTCCCCTGTCAGTCTCCAAAGTACTGGGCCGGACCTCTGAGGCTAGCAAAGTAAGGAGGAAGGAGCCAAGGTTACAGCTACCAGGTACCTTAAAAACCAGTATATTGTTGATAAAAAGGGCCCCAAGCAAATCAGATTTATTTCCTAATCAGTGGCTGGTAATGTCATCATCATACATTTGCATAAGCAGGATGTTTTATGCATTGTTTTTCTTTTGAGCAGGTACCTTCTCATTTGTGTGCACTTGCTGATGTGCTCTCTTAACCTGCCACAGGCTTCCCCAAAGCTTGTGTCTGTGAATGCTTCTCAGATAATAATTAGGACTATTCACCCTCTCCACATCTTTTTTTCCAACAAAGACTTGAAAAAATGCAACCTGTTGTGTTTTTTTTTTAATTTTTTTTTTTTAAATTCTCTTCTCTTCCTTGTTCAGGTACCGGCTGTATGGAGGGCAGATGCCTTTTATCAAAACACAAGGAGTCGACTTCTCCTTAGGAAATGTTTATGTGCCTTCCACAACACCAAACTGAGAAAATAGATTACCTCTCAGAAAGCCATCTGTTTCAGCATCCTGTGAACTCTCAGGTTGGTTCTTGCATTTTACAAGACATTTGAATCCTCCTGTGATTTCTCCCTTTCACCTGTCTGCCTGTCATAAAAATTATTCTGAAGGCTCAGTGCAGCACTTCAGACATGTCAGAGCCTGAATTTCAAATGTTGTTTTAGGGTTGCATTATTAAAAAAAAAAACCAAACCCCAACCAACCAACAAAAAAACCCCCAACCCTTCCTATTATGCTTTAAGATGGATGTGCACAGACTAATGGGAACTGCATGAGAAAATGAGAAGAGATGGGAATTTGGGATTAATTTTTAATTATGAATTGATAGTAAACCAATATTTTTGGTCTCTACATCACAAATTATGAGAATAAAATGGTTTCCATAGACAAAGGTATAGCCTTCCAATGAAAACCTAAAACTTCTGGGAAGGTGTTCAAGGTGTGGTGTAGAAGATGATGTTTTGCTGAGAACACAAAGCATTTTTCAGAGGAAGGCTCCAGCTGTGTCTTGCTTGTGTACACACCAATAGCTGCAGAGCTACAGGCTTTTCCTTGGAATAAGTTGTTAATGGGGAATGTGAAGATTCTCCAGACTCCAGAGTGGTTCTTCTTACAGTCCACTTTAAGTTTTGAAAAGTTCACTTATTCCGACTACATTTTCTTCAATTTGCTCACCTTCCTCTACTCATGTCAGAACCATTTACTATGTTCTTAAAATCCAAGCGGGCATAAGATGGACTAATGCCAAAAAAGCACTCATCATACACCAAAAAACACCAAATGAATAGCTTTCCTAGCTTTAACACAACGTTTCCCACAGAAAAATAAGGAGCGTTTAAAGAGCATATGCTGGAAATAGAGTTCTCACAAAGCACATAGAAATTACTATTAATTTCAACATGTTGCTTATTTTTGGAGTCATTAGTTGATGCAAGGGATATGATAATGGGATACAAAACTTCTCCCCTCTGGATCATGGGTCACACTGTGATCCACAGAATTAGTGACTAAAGTAATTAGCCGCCACTATCTGTTCAGGAGCGTAACTGAAACAGGATTAAGCTCATCCTTCCGACTCCAAACAGACCAGTGTCTCCATTACCAAAGCCACCAGTACAATTAGCACTAATGGACATCTCCTGAAGAGATACGGCATGCGCCCAGCAATTTTCTCTGTAGAAAAGTTACTTAATTGGTAAATTTTTGTCTGGGAATCTAATTGGGTTGCTTTTCACTGCAAGAAAGGCTCGGAGTAACGCTGTGAGGAACAGTGTGGTGTGGATAAGGGAGGTGTGGAGAGGTTTTGTGATATGGGCCATTCTTTCAGGAGAGCCAGACACTGTTCCTACCCCTGGTACACAACTCCAGGCAAGCTCCATCACTCCTCTGGGGTGGTTTTCTCTTGTAGTCTTGTTCTCCTCATGTCAGACTGGCAGCTATTTGCAACAGAGACCTTTACGCCCTGCACGCTCT
Organism: Zapornia atra; assembly: GCA_013400835.1. Lineage (NCBI taxonomy): Eukaryota > Metazoa > Chordata > Aves > Gruiformes > Rallidae > Zapornia > Zapornia atra. The sequence goes on from VZTU01033426.1 coordinate 1,110,829, forward strand.
TGCTCCCAACATGAGATGTTTACAGTTCATCCTCCTCCTGCCTGATTCAGCAGCGACCGCCTAATGGGGCCATCATTTTCATCTCTAATTGAATTATTTCTCTCTCTCTTTTTTTTTTTTTTTAATAAATGTTCAGTGAAACCAGCGTTTTAAAAAAAAAAAAAAAAAACAAAGGAAAAAATAGATGAACTGAAGGACCCTGAGCAGAAGGATTATTTTTAGCAGGGTCTCCTGTGGCTGCAAGCAGGCAGGAGGTCTGGGGAGGTGATGCCCTGAATCCCAGGGCTGGGTGCACGCTGATAGCCATTCGGAGGGTATAATGACCGCCAGTCAGACAACAGCATTTTGCTTTGCCTGAGATAAAAACCACCTTGTACCTCTGCAGCCCCTCAGCCAGGGAGATGCCAGCACTTCGATTAAGCCACACTGGGTGGTGCCTGCATTATTATCTGCTTTACAGGCAGAGGAACCAAGATGCAAGGAGATTAATTGACTTGCTTGGATGAGGTGAGACCAGAGAGAAACCCCAGACGTGTAATTGCCTGCGTTAACTCTAATTGCCAGCACATACATCCCCATCTGAGAGAGGCATCTGTAGGAGCAGGGGATGTAGAGGATGTAGAGGCATCCCCGGAACAAAGCAAGAAGCCATGACTGAGGGTACCAGTGAGGTAGGAAATGAGGCTCCTCTTTCTTTAGCCTGCTATAAACCTCAGTAACCTTGTTCTGACGCTGCCTGATAGCTGGAGCATTGTTTGAGGTATGAGAATAGCAAACCCCAGATATTTTTAATGTGGAAAAAAAGCAAGCCATGAGCTGAGCAGCCAGCCCTCAGCCCCATCCTGAGCCCGTGCTCTCCAGGGTGGAAGCACCGCTGTGTCACTTCTGCCCCTCTGGAGCAGCTTCAGAGCCCCGTCAGAGTTAATCTTTCAACTTAAGTGTTTTGCCTCCTCCCAGGTAAAAGAAAGGAGGTTTTATCATACTGGCAGGATCTCACTGAGCCAAAAGTACCATAAAACCCACTTCCCTCGTAAACACAGCACAGCAGAAACCAGGTGTCTTTGGGGGAGAGCCGTCAGCCCCACAGCAGCACCACTGCCTGCCCAGCCCTTTGTGCAGGGAGGTTTTAATGCTGCTTTGGCAGGATAAGGAGCTTTTGTCACTGTTATTAAGCAAAGCCAATCACTGTGCTGCCGAGCATCTCTGCAGGCTGCAAACATGCCTCATAACCGCTGGGATATCTAAGCTTACGCTTTCACTTAGGGGAAGCTTTGTTCTCCATTGCTGAATTGAGGTGGAAAGAAAGGAGAGGGAGGTTTTCTCTTCCCATTCAGCAGCAGGTGATGGAAGAGGCAAAAGTGAACATCAGCCCCTCATCCACAGCAATACGAAGTGATGGACGGGGGCCCTTTGCTATCCCCATGGAGAGCTGAAGTCACTGGGAGTTTCAGGGAGGTTTGTCTCCATCTGAATACCTGAGTTTTGCTGTGTAAAATGGATTTCTCAAGAGCTCTGCTGCTGTTAACTGCAGTGGTTGTGACAATGCAGGAGTGCTGGTTTTCATTGTACAGTATTGTAATGTGTGAATAAATCAATAGCAATCAGGGCAGATATGTTATTGATTGATGACCCGAGGCAAGGGCTACATTCATTGCCAGGAGTAAAACACACTTCACCACATACCCCAACAACCACAGGGCCACAGTTTGACAGCACTAATATATGACATGGTAAATCATGGCACTGTCTTGTTCCATAGTCCAGCTCTGCACACATCAATACAAAACCTCTGAGAAGATGACATTTGTCTATCTGAATGCAGCAGCTGGAAGCTCTGTATGAAGCTCCTTGGGGACTTCCCAAAGGCCAAAATATTTTATTATGTGATTGGTCATGGTTTCTCAGTACAAGATTTTGCAGAGGAACTTGCTCTTCCCTTTTACCCTTGCAAACCATCCCCCCTTTGTCAGCAGTTCCCCTTCCTTTCAATATCACCATACAGGATTTTGTTCCCATTCTCTTCAGCTTCCCTTTCTACTGGTTTCATGGTTCCTGATTTTCAGTCATCTTTTGGTTTGGATAATTCTCTTCTCTACTTCTCCATTCCTCTGACTTTCCCTCTGTTCCCCTCAAAAGTGAACACTCGAATCAGTTGCTTTTTTGGTACAGCCTCTAGTATATCCCTCACATTCCATGTACATTATCTTTTTTCTCCTTCTGACTGCTACCTTTCTTCATTGTCCATTATAGTTAGTTTTCTTGCCAAGTGGATATATCCTACTGAGTTTCTAACTCAAGTTTATTAATTGGAATTAGCCAACCTTGGCTTTAGTTCAGGTAAGCAAGCAGTTTTCAACTCCAGGTTTCTCTGCAGGTGTCTCTACTACTCTCTAATAGCCTTTTTTTATTTCAATTTTTTATTAAAGCAAGTCCAGGCTTTTTTGTTTGTTTGGGTTTTTGGTTTGGTTCAGTTTTGTTTTGGTGCTTACCAGAACTTTTCTTCTCTGTAGTGACATCCCCTTTTCCCACCTGTCAATGCCTTTCACTTCTCACAGAGCTTTGTTCCAGAGACCATTCCTCAATCTGCTCTTCTACTGTCCTGCATCTTCCTTGTATTTCTCGTCCTGAATGCTCTCTACCTCCATGGATGACAGCTTTGTATAGGGATGCTCCTTGGAGGTTTGCAGCATCCCACGTTTGTGCAAGCCTCTCTAGAAGTGGTGTATAGCTGGAGAAATCAACAGCTCTTCTTGACAGTGACAAGGTGAGGACTTCTGGACACCGCAGCCCACGGGTTTATCTTTGCGAGGAGCCTTTGCAATAGGTGTCAGGGAATTAATTTGTTTTAAGTCAACTTTCAGCAGGACTGTGATAGAAGCACAGGACCTGTGCCAGCTCCCTGGCACAGCTCAGCAGAGCAATGCTCCTCTTGCCGAGTCCTAGAGCCTCCCACCCAGGTCCAACACCAGCTAATTGCTCGGTGACCTACAGTGGAGATGCAAGAGCATTCTACAGTGCTGTACCCCAGGGTGAGCCAGAGCTTTGCCCTGTTCTTTTGACACTTAGGCTACTCCTCACAAGCCGGTGGGGGGGGGCGGGGGACAGGGTGGAGGATATAAAGCAACAGAAACAAACGGAAGAAGTTGGGAACCTGATCAGAAGAGAAGCAACAAAAGAAGGTGCAGGTGGCCTCTGAGAGGCAACTCTGACAGCTCATTGTGAAAGCACACCCTCCTCAAATCCCTGCAAGAGGGCACATCTGAGAGCCAACTTTATCATGCTCAAGCAGTAGTGGGTTGGTTTTTAAATTAATTTTTAATGGACATGTTTTGAATTTACTTCAGTTTATTATTGACTTTTTTTTTTTTTTTTTGAAATCTCTTGTGTTGTGGCCTCAGCCATGCACTTGAAATGTGTCCTCATTGGATGTACACGAGGGTTGTCATCTGTGGTTCCACAGCAGCTGTGGCTAAACCACAACAACAGCTCACAGACAGCAAACAGGTATTCTGAGTGTGTTCAAAAACTCGGTTGGAATAGAAATAGGATATTGCAGTAGAAAACCAGTCAAACCCAAACTACTCACACAAAGCTGTAGCTAAGAGCACAAATAGGAGGCACGAATGAATGGGGAAAGAGATTACAAGGAGCGCAGAGATGTCACATCTAAATGCAACATCAGTGAAATCAGTTTGGGTACTTTCTTCAGTCTGGGTATCTACAACACCAGAAAAGATGTTGGGAAAATTGGACAGAGCTCCAGGAATGATTTAAGATCTCAAAAACCTGCTTTATTCTGAGAGGTTTAAACCCTAATCTATTCAGCTTATCCACCAGAATGCAAATAGCTCATTCAGTCTGCAGCTTCCCACTTGGGTTAGAGATTGCTCGCATTTATGGCTCTTTAATCTTCTTGCAGTGGGAACTGGTCCTGGATACACTCAGACTAGCAATATGGTATACTTTAGCGATGCAGGTAAATAAGCCTTTCAACACCTGACCTACAGATGTGATGAAGTCTCTGTCACTTGAGATCTTTAAATCAAGACCTAACATCTCTTTAGAGGGTGTGCTGTAGCGCAGACAGGACTTACAGTCGTGCCTGCAGTGTAGATACTGCTGGAAGAGGTTCTGCGGTCTGGTGAAAAAAATGCCGTATAAATAAATTAGCACAGTCGTTGCTTCAGGCCTTTAAAAAATCTATTAATACTTTCAATACCTGATTTTTGAAATAATCATGCCTTCCTTTTACAAACCACACGCCTGAAACTGCGGTCAGATTATGAGTTAATTATGCTTTGAACAGCTCTGGGTTGTACAACTGAGAAATCCGAGGCAACAAAAACTTAATTGGCTTTTCCAAGGGCATCCAGCAAATCACTGACAAAGCCAGGCACTGAACCCAGGGGAGCTGGGGCTTCCTCCCTGCGCTCACTGCATCTCACACTTCAGCTGCTAATAAAACCGATAGCATCGGGTAAGAAGTGAGGGGCCTTTGAAATCTCCTGAAGGGCATGATTTTGACTCAGCATTATCTGATTCTGTGCCAGAGGGGGATATCTCCCCAGTGACAGTCTGTCAATGGTAATTGATGAGCCTGGCTCCTGACACAAACATGCCTTATCTGATCACTCCACCCCTGAACTCCTCTTCTGATGGACAGCCTTTTATTTGGATGGAGGGGAGAGAGTTACATTCTGGCCCCTTGTACCTCAATTTTAGCGGCTGAAGTGGACTGCCATCTCTTTCTGCTTCTTTTTGACCATATAATTCATCGTGTTTAAGGTTGGTTGATTTATTTCCCAGATCTACCTAGTCATCAAAGGTTAAACAGCCCTTGGTTTATCTATTAAAGAAGGCAGCAATTAGTTCCCCCACACTGACTCCAAGAGAAATCAGGAGGGGACAAGGTAACCTTGTCCCCAGATCTGCTGTGAGAAGATGGAGCAAACACCCCAATGCCTTCATACAGCTGCACAACGACCACCCCACCTTGGAGAAAGGGATTTCTGTCCACCGTGTGAGCAGCAGAGTGAACATCCCCAAGGGGCCTGGCTAAGCATCTGTTCTGAATAAAATCTGGGGGAGAAAGCTGCAAGGCTGGCAAGCATCGCTGCAGCCCAGGCAGGTGCCTGGGGGTTGGTTGGTTTGTGGAAGGACAGTGCTGGGAGCTCGACTAGCTCCTGTTGCCTCTGCATGGCAAACCCAGCAGAGGAGAAAATGTCATAGACTTGGCCTGTCAAAGTGACGAAACTGAAAAAGCTTCCACAAAGCCAGAGCAGCACAGAAATTCAAGCTGTCGACAAAACGCTTGAAGGAGCCTGCTGGGACCAGAGCCCACAAGTGTGCTGAAACTGGAGAGGGAAATCACCCATCCCATCCCACGGAATTTCCTCTGGTCTGGCCAGGAATGTCCCTCCTATACATTTGGGCTTTTACTTTCCAAGTGATGATTAATTTCCCAAGTGAAAGTCATGCATTAGTCCCTCTGACCTCTGTGGAGACCATCAGCTTACTAGGACCTCCCTGCTGATGAGGTAATAATGCATGTGGGCCCTCACTTTTCCCCAGCACACTGCCATGCATCCACCTGAAACAGTCCTTGGTATTTTATACTTTTGCAGATACATTTGCCATTAGTACCTTCTTGCTTAGTCATAGCTTAGTCAACACAGGTAGCTCTACTTCATCTGACACCATAGACAAACCCCTCCAGACCTGAATATTTTTCATCCCTCTTCTGGGAACTCTCCGTGGTTTATCAATATTTCCTGAGACTGGACTTTAACCATGTTCTAGTTTCCACTACAGCCTCTGGGGATTACTTTGAAATGCTTTGGCAAAAAACCAAACCAGAAAATAAAAAATCTCATGGCAGTTGCAAACTGCCCCTAGGTTGGCTGAATCCCTCAAGATTGCGAAAAACCTTTGAAACTAAACCCTCAAAGACCTCCTCTTGACACTAGAAAAGGAGTTCAGTGTGGCATCCCTGACCGAGGAGCTCTGGTTTGATTCTTTACAATCCCTGAGCAACACACAGATCCGGGTCCTCAAAAACTGTAGGTGCTTAAAGCCTACTGACTCCTAAAATAAAAGGAAGAGAGCAGTTGCTTTTGAGCAACACAGTTTCAGGTTTTCTGTGCTTCAGGTGTCCACCTTGGAGCTGAAATAGGACATGCATTGATGGCTTCCTCAAGAGGTTAACCAAAACAAGCTCTGCAGGAGGTCTCCATCTCTTGGTGTCAGGATGGGGTTCTGTGGAGAAGGAGGACATCAGTCACACTCAGAGAATTGGTGTAAGCGATGAAATGTCCCAGTCTGCATTAGGTTGGACAATGCAAAGTTCCCTTCTGGTTTTAACCACTGTTTCTCTGTGAATCTGTAAAATGGAGCTAGCAACAACCCCTTCCCCACAGGGCTATTCGAAGAATAAAGGCTGCCAGACAAGGGATGGTAAAGTAATCAGGGCTCCTCGAGATACGTGAGATAGTTAGATTGACTGTGCCCCCGCAACAGCAGCAGAATCATTTTGTGCAACACTGGTGATAAATTGAATGAGAAGGCTCATGCAGCCCATCTATTAACAGCTGGCCTCAGCAATGGCTCCAGCAAACAAATGCTGTGGACGAAGCCATCAGATGATCTCTTTCCACAGAAGAAAAAACTTCTCTCTTTCCCTTTTTTCCCCTATTTTATATCAAGGTCCAACAAAAAGCAAATGTACAGGCAGCTTTTTTAAAGTGGTTGGTTTTTTTCCCAAAATGCTAGCTCACACATCTGTTGGCTCTTTGGCTTGTTGGAAATGGGGTTAAATCTAGGAGGTGAAAAACAAAAATACCCACCCAACCTGAAAGTGCTCTGAACACACACCAGGACGAACGAGGAACATCAGATGGCAAAACAGACAACATCCACTGTCATCTCTCCCTTCCATCTTCTATCTGAGCCAACCAATTCCCTCCAAAACACAAAAATACATGCTATTTTTGCCTTCCTGATTAGTTTGTTTCAGTAAATCCCACTTCACAGATAGACCCAGCTCGCTTTAATTAGCTTTGGCACATTGACAACGAGAGGGAAGAAAACACCACAGGACAGGGCTGTCCGGACACACATCGCCAAGCAGTGACAAAAATAAACCATTTTGCTACATAACAGCTAAGTGCTTCCTGACTGCCTGCTTTTATCCCTGTAAGCCTTCTACCTAGCTGGTGAAATTAGTCCGACTGATCCAACACTTTACTGAAAAAAATCTATTTTTCATCTCTTACTAGGGACGTATTCTAAGCCCAGCAAAATCAGTGGCCATTTGGAATTGGGTTTTCTTTGGATTTTTTTTTTATTTATTTTTTTTCCTACTCTTCACAGTCTCTCCTTGGCTCCCACATCCCATAGTATATTTTATCTCCTGCCTATTCAGGGCAATCTGGTCATTGCTAGGCAACATGTCATCATAAATATTTCATCGGCAGAGGAGCGTTCAGAGCTGCAGCCAAAAATCTTTTATCGGGATCTGCCTCCCTGGTCCTTTTTGCTTGCATACCCTCAGGGGTGCATGGGTGCACTGGTTCTGGACACTGCATGGTGAAGAGGTGATCAGGGCAAAGGCAAGCCAGGAGCATCACTGGGAGGAGGTGTGGGCTTCTCACCTAGCATCACGCCTGGCTTGGCACAGGCACTTGTTGCAGGCTGGCTTGTAGCCACAGGAGCTGGACAAAGCTGGTGTAACCTGCCCTGTGCAATGTCCAGGGTTTTGGACCAGATATTATCTCTTCGAAGAAGGCTTTGGAAATTTGATGACAATTTTGTGTGTGTGTATGTGTAACTGGGAGAACTGGGATGGGAAGACAGAGGATGAGTGCTTGTAGATAAACACCAGGTTCCTGACCTTGCTGACAGAGCACTCAGCACCTTGCAACAAAGCAAAATACAAACCCAAACCAGGCTGTGCAGCACCATGGGCATGTTCATCCTTACCTCCAGCACTTCCAGAGCTCTCTATCCCAAAATAGCCACATCTTTCATAACTTTCACTCCTTCTTTCGTTCTCATCGGAGAAGAATCCCATCTGGAAGGTGTCATCTGAGAAACACCAGTAGCTGAAGATCTGGAACTGAGTAGCTCTTGTTAGAAAGTTGCATCATTTTGTCAGCAGAGCCTTAACTATGGAGAGAGTTCTCTGTGTGCAGTTGTCTGTCACACTGTCATTCTTTCACAGGTACCTCACCTAAAACAAATCTGGCCAGCCTGTCTTTCCATGGTTCTGTGGATAATTACTGCTGCTGCTAGAAGTACTGTATCAGTATTAGGAGCCTGACATTGCAGTGGGACCATTCTACCCAGTGGGCTGTCTGGACCCCTGTTTCTCAGCCATGTACACGGAATAGGGATCCAGAATCCCTGGTGACTACTAAAAGCATTGGTGTTGGCCGGTCTCTGCTCAGATGCTGTCTGGGAATATGGCAATGGATGGCATCACAAGAAAGCAGGTGCATGGTGGCCTCTTTCTGGCAGAAGTTACCTACATGTGCCAAAGAAGATGTCACCCAAAGGGTGTCTTTGGGTGGCAAAGAACAGCCTGGGGAGGATAATTAGAGCATCTTGGAAGACACATCAAAAAAATGCAGCTGCTTCCAGTCACTGCAGATTTTTGCAAGCAGCAAAGGGGTCCAGCTCGGGTCCCCACAGGGTCTAAACTCAGGCTGAGGTAGGAACCACTGCCTTACACAGGAATATCCTTTGCCTTGTATGTAAAGCAAAGCCCTGCTGCCCTAAAAAGCAACCTATCTATTCATGCACACTGGCCTTGGCAGCTTATCTGCCAGTCCTTTAACTCATGATTTGGAAAAGGGGTTTATGGTCATAGCACCCTGAAAGGTCTTAGCCCTGGTCCAGAGGAAGATGAGTACCTTCCCCCATTGCTTCCAGAGGAGACCTGGCACAGTCCATCAGGACCTTTCCTCCAGGCTGCTCTGCAGTAAAGCCCCCACCTCAGCCTCTCTGCAGGATCCAGTGCCTCCCAGGCACCAGCTTGTCTCAGATTTGTTCGATGCATGGAAGAGCAATGGGAACTTGTCAAATTAACGGAGTACTCTTCTGTCTAGACTCCCTGTCGAGCCAAATACAGTCTTAAAACAAATGACCTACTGCAACAGACTGGATGTTAACAGGAGTAAAGACAAGGGCAGGGAGGTATTTTGGTTTATCTATTTCCTTTCTTCTCGCCCTACGAAGTGAACTCATGGCTGTTTCTGTAGATCTGATGGTACAGAATTTTGCCCGTTAGAAGAGCAGGCTCAGCACTCCACACGTGCTGCCTTCTGTGGGGGTGGGAAAGCCATTACTCAGCAAACACTGTTGTACCTCTGATTGGGATGCTTTCATCACATCTGCCTGCGATCATCAATCAAGATCTTTATTTCTTTGCAAGCCAAGAAATAGGTGAGGTTCCAAGAACTCCTCTGGAGATACTGTTAGTGAAAGAAGCAAGCAAGAAGGATCTGAATATATTTCCAAGCATGCAGGAAGTGTAATGATTTAACACTCAGTGTTTTGTAGCTCTGTGATTTTAAATGCTTTAAGATGATTCTGTTGCCAGATGAAAGGATCCAATATTTAGGCATGCAGAAGGGGTCAGATACAAAGCAATTCATTAAATGAAAAATCCCTGGAGACAGGGAATTCATCCTTTCCCAGTCTTTCTCCTAAGGCCAGTGCAGTGGTACGTACTGGGTGTCCCCAGCTAAACAGAAGCAGCTGATCTCAGTTTAGCTAAGGAGACCCAGCTCGTTAGTGAGAGTATTTCACCTTTGCCCACAGGAGGCTAAGCTCCTGAAATGGCAGACACCGCAGCGACCACGAGGAGAGAGATGAGGCTGTCCCAATTTGTGACTCCTCTGTGCTGCAGACAAGATGTCTCCAAGTGTAGGCCTCTGGTGTGACCAGGAAAGACCTGCATGGCACCAGGTAGGCTGGCAGGGTTCCTGCAGGCTGCTGAGGAGGTGGTTGTGCATGCAGAAGCCATGAGGAATGTGCTGTTTGCATTTGCATCATCCCTGAATTCCATGGCACTGTAAGTCTGTACTTCTTAGGTGCTGTTAATCCTCCTAGTCTAGTCTTTCCCCTCTCCTCCCATGGCCGGTGGGGAGTGTCGGAAGATGTGTCCAGCTGGCACAGCCCGACGTGGCTGTTCTTTGCAGTCTTCTCTATTTACAGTTTCAGCAATGAGCAAAGGGACTGTTAGACCTCATTACCATGTACTTAAAGTTAAACAAAGATGCTTCTCTGTGGGTGAGACAAACTTACCCTGTGGGTGAGGAACAGTGTACATTAACTCCAAGGGCATTCCATGTGCATGTAGTTCATATGCCACTATGGGGGATGCTGCCTGATTCAGTGCTGGCTGACACAGCTCTGCAGAGCACTGAATTATGCTGTATAGACATGACCATGGTGACGGCAGTAAAATGTTGGGGAGCCTGGAAGCTGCAAAGGCTCCTCTCGGTCTGCTGGTTTGCACTGAGGGACAGAGGAACTGAGATCTAGAGTGCAAGGAGAAGGGTGTACATCTGATGGTATAAGGACACAGATGGCATTGCTGATGTGGGCTCATCTATCCCAGGAATAGGAAATGGTAATCCATTGGGCTGTGGAGGGTCTCTTGGGACTAATTGCAGTCAGCCAATGAGATGGTCCTTCTCCAGCATCAGTTAAAGGCATATTTGATGTTCTGATTAGCTTCCAAAATTTGTCAAAATGCTATCTATAGATCCTGGACTTCCGTGGAAAGGAAAAGGCCATGAACAGAACTTCTTTTATAAGGATGTAAGAATGGTTATTCTCACCTGAACCACGCATCAGCTTCACTCTGGTTTCTGTCTGTAGCAGCGCTCAGCAGCTTTTTGTGTAGGAAGAGAGGGAACCTCTCTCTGTGTCCTTTCACCTTTAGGCACTGGCAGTGCATGCACTTCTCTGGGCAATATTTCTTTCTTTTTAACAGCTCTTGACAGCTCTTTTTCTGGCCATGAATATTTTTTTTAGCTTCCATGTATTCCTGTAGCAATATCTTCCACAGTTTAAATATGTGTGCAAATGTACTTTTTTTTTTTCTTTGCTTAACTCTGCGATTTGAAAATTTCATTTGATGACCCCTTGCTCTTCTTCTGCAAGAACAGTGGATAATTGTTTCTTACTCACCTTCCCTCTGGCACACTTTAATTCAGTGCCAGTTCTCCCCAGATTTTCCTGTGTCATGTAGGCAAGTTGATCTACCTGCACTTAATCTGCCTCGTGCAGGTACCAGCAAGCAGCAACAATGGAGGGATTTAGATGCTGCTGTGGGTCAGACCATGAGTTTGTATAGCTCACACAGCTGTCTAGTCCATCAGACCTCTGCTATCATTGTTGTCCATGCTGGAAACATCAAACCTGGCATAGATATGCCTTCCAAGATTACAGTCTATCTCCATTAGATAGGAGAGGACTCCAGTTCAAAGAGTCGCTCTTTTAGTGGTGGTGGCTGAGATGTGAATGTCCATTAATGTGACATAAAGGTATACTGAAGGCCCAGATGGTATTTGAAGATTTCAAGACTGGATATTGACTGCTAACAGCATCTCAACATGGGAATTGTAAGCTTTGAAAACCCCTAATTTTCAGAAGTCCCTGACAACTCTTTGCTAACCTTTAGCTGACTTTAAGAATGAGTCCAGCCTGGAAGTACTCTTCCAAGCACACAGCCTATTATCACCATCACTTTTTTTCCCTTGTACAATATCCTGAAGAATTAAAGGCGGTGGTAGCTTTTTGCCCCAAGCAATCATATATAATTTATAGTGCAGGGTTGAATCCCTGCTTGTCTACTTTTGTATTGTCTGAAACCCAGCTGAAATAAACGCTTTGCTTTGCAGAGCAGAGTCAGCTTCAAAATACCCACAGCAATCTGTATGTTGTCACCCACAGAGTTAAATGCCTCTGGGCAGCAAGGGCAATTCAGGGCTGAACCCATCCCATGTCTCAAGTGGAGAAGCTGGTCATGAATTATCACAGCTTAATGAATGCTGTGTGAGGATTAGGCATGGGTGCAGGAGGTAACATCCAAATTCTCCACCAGAATGAACAGATTGCTTTGACTTCTCTTTTTTTTCCTTCATTTTTCTTGAAAGATGCAAATGCAGGGATTTATCTCTGGCCTTGGAGTTCAGAGGAGTATTTTTGTGTCAGGATTTTGGTTAAGTTACATTTGATTTGGGAGAGCAGTTACCTGCTGCTAACTTTTTGTAATAGCGAAATACAGACTTAAAATGAGGTCACTATCCACTAAAAATTCTGTTTAAATTGTCACCTTTAATTAAATCATTTCATGTATCTGGAGGACTAGCCAGTTCCAGTACAGTCTCTTTGAAGGGTTGGGTTTTTTTTCCAAATATTAGACCATTAAACAAATGGTTTCATTTTATGCCAACTGAGTTCATCTCAGAAGAAACACAAGAGAGCTTTTTGTTTCCCCTAATTATGGGGCACAGGAAGGCACTGGGAATGATGCTGTACCACTAAGCAAGGCATGGTATGTGATGCAGACACCTCAGGAGAGGGTGTTGGAGAAGGACATGGTCTCTAGTCATGTAGCACCTTTTCTATTAAATAGGGGAGGCTGGATGAGTGCCCAATGGTCCTGTGGTCTGTCTTTATTCTGTCTGGTCTGGAGTCATGATGATATAATCCCCAGTGGCATTATCCTTTCCAGTTACAGGGTTATGTCCATTTCCATCAGTTAAAATATTCCTTTGTTGAATTCTCCCACTCATCTCAGATTAATCTGATTATCTCGCCTCACCCCACTGGTGACTTTCTCTAAAGAAAAGTCCAGGCAGGGCAGTTTAGGAGCCTATATGGGCAGAGAAGTGATGGGATAAGGGCATACATCAAAGCACTGGAATAACTGAGGAGAGATCTCAATATCATGGGAGCAGAGAGCTTATTCCTGTGACTTCCTCTTAGGATATCTTTGTCTTCAGTATTTCCCAAGTTCCTCTCAGCTGTGGTGGCTGAGTCCTTCATCACTGCCTCAGCAGACCAGCCACACTTAGAAGGACCAGTGGCTCAGATGGCTGACAAGCATCAGAAGGTCCTGGAGACAAAACACCTGCCCATCATTGCCATGGCATTGTGGAGGAGGGATGGCATCCTCCCTGCTAGGGTGAAGTCCACCAAGACTTGGAAAACAAACTGAATTCCACCAGAAGAACATTCTTAATTGTTACAAGAAAGGAAAAACCTCTTGAGCCACATCAGTGAAGCAATGTCCGTTTTCTCTTTAATCCTTCTTAATCATGGTGTTGCTGATTAACATGTGAATAGAGCTTCTAATTAGAAAAGAAGAGGCACACAAAACCTCACCCTGCTGAGGAGGTGAATTCTTAGCTCCTACCACTCATTCTTGCGTATGCTGCACTGATTAGGGCTTGAATGGGATGATGATTAAAGAGGCCACTGCCACTTTGCAACCTCTCAATAGCATAGCTACATTCAAGGATATATTCTGAACTAAGACTTGAATAAATGTTTTGCAAATGTGAGCCACTCCTGTGGAATGGGAAGAGCTTTTAAACACTTCTGAAGCACTATTCCATCTTTCTCGTTGCTCTATCACACTGATCTCTGCCTGTGTAGAACATGCCCTGTTTGACCATAATGTATTTCAATTAGGATTCTGGTTTAAGCATATGTATTTCACTTGTTCATCTATTTCATTATTCAGAAAAGCAGCTGAAGCCTGGTGGAAAACCTGAAAAGTGTGCTATTGAAAAATCACTTCTACCTTCTTTGGCAGGAGTGTTTTGTTTAAGTTCTTCCATCCATTATATGATTCATTATACTTATTAATTTGCTGTAAGCCTAACCAAAGTCAGGGCTCTGTTGTGCTAGGAACTATCTGCATTCAAAGAAGACCACAGTCCTAATCTCATAGGAGTTTTTGATCTCTACTCAAGTCAATTATATCAATCTACTTAAAGATGCTTTCTATGCCTGTCCCAGTTAGAAAGCTGGAGAACAAAATGATCATGATAGACCTAAACCTTGCTGGAAACGGGTGTACAGCCACGCGTTCCCTAGGACCTCCTGGTTACTAAGCACTGCAGAATAATTCCTGCTGCAACAGTGTAAGAAATTAAAGCCTTCAGCTGCTTTGCTGCTCATCTGCCAAAGCTTCTCTCCCTTCAGCTCAGCACCTCAACCTCTTTTGCTCAGAGGTCTCTATCTCTCAGCACCTGGTGATGGCGGCTTTGAAAAGGATGCCAGAACCTGCCTGGGTGTGACTGAGTTCCAGGTCCATGTTCTGCTCTGAGGAGGAGGCAACATCCTAAACCACTGCAGCAACATGCACATAAACCCATCTTTCAGGTATCTTTCTCTCACAAAGATGCTGACTTAAGGCAGCAGCAGACTTCCTGCAGCACAGTGCATTGTGGGCCCAGCTCTTGCTGGAGACGCTAAGTTAGGCAAAGAGAGATGGAAAGTCTTTTGTGGCCTGCAGCACATGAAATGAATGTTTATGGACCTTTCTGCACTTAATTCCCTTCGTTGTCCTCATTTCCTAAATAGAACTGCAAAATCATTCATCTCTCAGAACTAAAGACACTTTCACAAATGGGACCTCGACAATATTTTCCATCCAGGTACCCAAAATTAGGCTTTGTGATACAAGTGGACCCATTACAAGGAGGCACTGAGCTCTCGTAGCTTGAAATCATTACCAGGCTATGTGGAACAGAGCAGAAGCAGGTGAAAAGGGAGAGGCAAAGCTTGTGGTGTAAGATCAATGGATCTGATTCAACTATGGCAGAAAAATAGAGAGATTTTACGTAGAGCTATGGAAAGAAATAATCTCTGAGGGATCCTTCACTTCAGACATATCTTCTGTAGTGCTGGGCCATAGGCACTTAAATAGGCAAAAAGGCAACTAACCAGCTCTCTTTTAGATGCTTTTTTTTTTTTCCTCCTTAGTCCATTGCAAAAGCAACTTTATAATGGGTGTTTGAGTTAATTGTGAACATAAGAGCTTGAGAATGGGTATTCAGATTTTACTGTGCTGGAAATACCAACTGTAACCATCTGCTGTCAAAGCATGGTGAAAGTCTGCTCAGCTCCACATCCCACCCTTGCCCTGTTCATAAGCAGATGCCAGAGGTAGATATTAGGGAAGGCAACCGATGTCATCTACCTGGACTTGTGCAAGGCCTTTGACACAGTCCCCCACCACATCCTTATCTCTAAATTGGAGAGACGTGGATTTGATGGGTGGACCATCCAGTGGATAAGAAACTGGTTAACAGACCGAAGCCAAAGGGTGGTGGTCAATGGGTCTATGTCCAGGTGGAGGCCGGTGACAAGCGGTGTCCCCCAGGGGTCTGTCTTGGGACCGGTGCTCTTTAACATCTTTATCAATGACATCGATGATGGAATTGAGTGCACCCTCAGCAAGTTTGCAGATGACACCAAGCTGAGTGGTGTGGTTGACACCCTAGAAGGAAAGGAAGCCATCCAGAGGGACCTTGACAGGCTGGAAAGATGGGCCCGGGGGAACCTAATGAGGTTCAACACTGCCAAGTGTAAGGTGTTGCACTTGGGTCGGAAGAATCCCAGACATAGATACAGACTGGGAGAAGAGCTTCTTGAGAGTAGCCCTGCTGAGAAGGACTTGGGGATTGTGGTGGACGAGAGACTTAACATGAGCCAGCAGTGTGCTCTTGCAGCTCGCAAGGCCAATGGGATCCTGGGCTCCATTAGAAGAGGGGTGGCCAGCAGGGACAGGGAGGTGATTGTCCCTCTCTACTCTGCCCTCGTGAGGCCCCATCTGGAGTACTGTGTCCAGATCTGGGGCCCCCAATACAAGAAAGATGTGGAACTGTTGGAGAGGGTTCAGAGGAGGGCCACAAGGATGATTAGAGGGCTGGAGCACCTGCCCTACAAAGAAAGGCTGAGGGAGCTGGGCTTGTTCAGCCTGGAGAAGAGAAGGCTGCGGGGGGACCTCATTGCAGCCTTCCAGTACCTGAAGGGAACTTATAAGCAGGAGGGGATTAAACTTTTTAAAGGGGTAGATAATGGCAGGACAAGGGGGAATGGACTAAAGCTAAAGGAGGGAAGGTTTAGATTAGATATTAGGGGGAAGTATTTTACAGAAAGAGTGGTGAGGTGCTGGAACAGGCTGCCCAGAGAAGTAGTGGATGCCCCGTCCCTGGAAGTGTTCAAGGCCAGGTTGGATGGGGCCCTGGGCAACCTTGTGTAGATCCAGACCTGGAGGTTGGTGGCCCTGCCTGTGGCAGGGGGGTTGGAGCTCTATGATCCATGGGGTCCCTTCCAACCCAGACCATTCTATGATTCCTCCAATGTATGCCTTGTGGTGCACTAGTCCCCGAGGCTGCTCTGAAAAACTCACCCAGCACCTCTCTCTTGGCCCTGCAGTGAGGTCTGGTCTTAAAGATGCCAGCACAGCAGCTTGTAAGCGAATAATGGTAGTTCACTTCTTTGCTATTTATTTTGTCTGGCATCCAGAGTGGTTTACTGAGTATCACTCTTTATTTCTGAAAGCAGGAGAGTGAATTTTGTCTGAGAGTCTGTATCACCCAAATCGAGCTACATTCAGAGCCACAGACCTCAGCTATAAATCTCTCCCAGGAAACGTCCTAAGCTGACTAGAAGATGACTTCTATGGGAGAGAGGTTCCTCTGCTGTGGCACTCATCAGGACCTGCCATCCACACTGCTGAGGTTCATTAGACAGGGAGCTGGTGCTCCCTTGTCCTGGTCCATCGCTTGGTGCCACAGGAGCTCCAAGTGGCCTCAAGTGTCTGCACCTGTCACAGCAAAATGGAAAATTGTTCAATTGACTTGATGTTTAACTTCCCACAGCAGCAGCATGGGAGGATAAGAGGAGAAAGGCAGGGAAGGAAGGGCATGATTTGTTGAAAGACTATTTTTTGAAGGAAGAAGCAAACTGAAGTGGCACCCAACCACATTTAAAGCTTATCTGCCGAAGCCTGAGTTCACACATTCTAGTAATGATCATCGTATAAATAAAAAGACATCTCTGCCATTTAGCAGCTGTTTCCTGAATTTAAAGATAGCTTGAGTGACAGGCTCCTGTACAAGTGCAGCAGAAAGACCTGCAAAAAGGCCTCTCCTCTGTTCCCTGATTGCTTCCCAGCCCTGCTAACTGGATTTGCAATCTAGCCTTCCAGTTCTGGGACAGCTCATGTTCAACAGCCAAGTCAAAAAAGGAGTTTAGAGAGGCCTCGTTATGTTGGAAAAACACTAACCTCTTCTAGACCTGCTCATTGGAAGCTAGCACTCATCAGCACCCTGCCTGCCCAGAGAGGTTCTGATAACCTATGGTCAGGTGAGTCCTCGCTGTGATAGCTCATATGAAGGTAACAGCCTGCTGAGTTCTGCATTCAGTACACTACCTCTCTTGATATGTGTGGCTTTTGGGGTCTTGATGCCCCTGACTGAAATTCAAAATTCCCAGTGACTTCTTTTCCCTTCCATTATCATCCCGGCTCTTCTGGGATTATGCCACGTCAGGACCAAGGGCTATTCTTGGACCACTCTGCTTATCACACTCAGTAACAGCAACCTTCACTGACAGCTCTTGTTGCAAGGCAAGGAGGGGCAGGCAGGAATAATTTCCCAAGCCAAGGCAGTGTGAGGAGAGCTGTGGCTCTGTTTGGACAGCCGAGCTCCAGAGAGCAGCAGCTGAGAGACAGCAGTGAAGTCAAGAAAGGAAGCTTAGAGTTTAACGCCTCTGAAGGCGAAATCACCAGCAGTTGCAAAATTGATGGAGCAGTGAGGAGTTGCTTGCTTTCAGCTACAAATGAGGAGAGTTTCAGGCATGTGATGAGGTGGAAGGTCTCTGTCTTAACCGTTCTGTGCTCACTGTATGCAAGGATGCTATTAGTGACAAACTTGCTCCCTTTAGGAAGGAACATGTTTCCAGCCCATGCTAACAAGGAACCAAATTACTGCCCACTGGCGCTGAGAGGGGGTATGAAATAAATTGGCTGGGGGAACTCTCACTTTTAAAAGTCAAAAATAACATGGCATATAATATAAAGGACAAAGTTGAGCATTGAAGGCTAGTGACTCATAGGCAATATAAATTCCAGTGTCATAACAGAGCAAGAGTGGAGCAAATTGCTGCAAAATGCAGGACCCGGTAGGCAGCAGCAGGATATTGAAGACGAAGCTTGCATAGTGATTTTAACGGGTTTTGAAACCTGCTGCCATAGTCTGGTTTTGATTGCTGTGATTTTATTTGGGTTCATTAGAGTGTCAGATGCTAGGGCTCTCTGTGGAGGCGAGGGGTATATTCAGCTTATGCTCATTGTGCAACCAAACCGACAATAACCTAATAAATAATAACTCATAAAGCTAAGGTTTAATTATGTGAAACCCTGAGCGTGTTATGAACATTCAATCCACCCAGGAGCAATGGCAACCAGAGGGAGGATGAAAGAAGAGGGCCTGCAAGAAACTGGTGTTGAAATAGCTGCTTTGCTGCCACTTCATTTTGCTCCTTAGGTACATGTGTGTCATGGTCAGGTTGGCTAATGGCTTGGTACAAGACATTAAAAACAACAAAATGACTTAAAATGCCTGGAATGGGATTACAGGTACCTCAGAGAGAAAGTAAATGAGTGCACCTCAATACTGGGGAGCATTTTTGTTAAATTCAAGTGCAGTTGGTCAGTGTAAGGGCTTTTCCATTGTCTCCTAGCTCAAGGTAGGCTTGGGTATGGGGAGGGTATGTTTATTTTGCTGGAGGCACGCTCCAGGACCGAGAAGGGGATGAGAGCCTTTATCTCCAAATCCTGGCCTTGGAAAGTGCAATTCCCTGGCTTTGGCATTTCAATGTAGCCTGTTGCAAAGAGAGAAGTGATTACAGAAACCCCAGTAGGTCCTGCCTGTCATTAAAACTGGATCTAATGGCAGCAGAAGATGGATAGTACTATTGGATCAGGTTTTTCTTTCCCACCTCACTCTTGCCATCAGTTGAGCTTTACACAAACAAGAAGTAGCAGCTCTGGTTCTTGCTTCATCACAACCTGGATGGAGGAGTGGTCCAGGCTCTGCCTGGCCCCACTGTTCGCCTTCAGAGTGGGAAGGTAACATTTTTATTCCATGCCACTTTACCAGGCACGCTTTCAAACCTAATTAAGCTTAGCGTTATCATTGTTTTTATCACATTAAGATCCCACTTGGCTCTCAGCAGCACAGACCACAAAGTCAACACTGCATCTTTAAACAGAAACAACAGATTTTGGTTCAATTAAAAATTCATTAAAATGTAAATTAGTTTGTAGGGTTTTTTCCCTTCTAATGCCTATTCAGTGTGGCACTCTAATGGTGCAAAGCATTAAGGGGAGGTTAACTGGAAGCACGGAGACAAATTACTCTCCATATACTCACCTGTTTAAGTGATCTTGGAAAAGAATTTAACCTTTTCCCTCGTCCACTGGGGTTTCCACCTTATTCCAGTTGTTTGTTATGATCTTCCTTTGTCGTGATTTCTTATGTCTGAACTGAATAACTGACCTTATCATGCAGTTTTGCTTTCCCTTCTCCTTTGCTGTTCTCCTACAGCTCTCGAGGAATTCTTCTTCCCAACAAGACCTACCCTGAAAGCCTATTGTCTCCTCCCAGCCCCTGCTAGATGTGCCAGAATAAATTTCCTGGATGTTTCCCTTCCAGCGGCTGCATGAGATAGGGTGATTTAACCACATACTTATTAAATCATTTGTCGTTTCTAATGCTCTATGAAACCACGTGTGAGCATTATTATTATTATTTTCCTTATCGTTGTAAACTCAGTTGCTATTTCAAGTTCATTAGATGTCATTAATTGCTAACAACACATTCAGAACGTATGGTAAACGCAATTTAATTGAGAACTAATTAACTTGTTATAGTTATCTCATTACATGCCAATTAAACTTTTTAACATTCCTTTTCAGTAGATAAAGGAACAGTTAAAATCCCAGGGACCAAATCCAGAGCTGGTGTAAAGGGGGCAGCTTTGCTGCCTTCATCTGTTATGCATTTGCTGACAGGGGCTTTGCTTTGCATCTTGGGTTTTTGTAAGATTAAGGGAAACCAAGGGAGTTCAGGTTAATTTAGTGTGTCTCTGAAGAGGCTGTGGACTTGGAAAAAAAATGCCTCTGATGGCGGTTTTATGTTTCATGAGAGGAACCAAAGGACCGGGGCCAGGAATTTCTGCTCTGCGGCTGAATCAATCTACGGGCTTTGGTAAACCAACCTCCAGCTTTTCCCACATCTGCAAATTATATGAGGGAATATTTACATACTACGCCCCGATTCAGAATCCAGGCAAAGGCGTCCCTTCAACATGGGCTTTGGATCGGCATCTTTGTGCTACATAATTTCAGGGGACTCTGTCTAAATAAACTCCAGCTGATCGCACGCAACAGAGTTCAAGGCAGCGTGATTGACTGTACCTGCCCCCTACCAGCTCTGTGATCAAATCACATTTGCCTAGTTTATGTTTCTCCCCTTTCTCTGCATGAAAGTGTCAAGCAGACAAAGGAGAGAGAAGTAGTGGAGGGGAAAAAAGCCAAGCCATGTGAGAACAAAGTGCTTCCCAAAGACACAAATAAGCAGCTGGAAAAAAATTGGAACAATATTGCCTTTAATCTCTAAGATAACCAGGTTCAGTCATCTTAGATGCTACTAGTAACATCTGTAGTTTTAAAAAAATTTATATAGAAAAATCATCCTGTAGCCCTGCAGTGTCACTGTAATGTTGGCTTCAAAATCAAAACAAAATCTTTGAAAGCGAGAAGAATTCAGGAGGACCTTATTAAAGCACGAGGTAATGACTCTGGCACTATTAAAGTGAAGGATAAAGTCACCAAAGGGACTAATGATTAATTTCCTGTTTATTCACTCACTGAAATAACTGTGTGAGAAACTTGGAAAATACATGAAGGGTTCAGTGGCCAAGTACACAAGGCTTTGATGTTCCCCAGATAGAGGAGATGCTGCTATGTGGGGTTGGAAAAGAAGTCCAAGAGTGCCACTGATACCTCAAAGTAAAATAGTGAGAGTCATCTGACATGAATCAAACCAGTTTGGGTGGAAAAGAGAGTTGCCATGGACCAGTATCTTTTGTCATTCCCCAGCCCAGGTGCTATTGTAGGTATAAGGGTGTTGATTCATCTACAGCGAGAGTAAACTGTGCTCTGCCAGAGCAAGGATGTATGAGAAAGTGTCAGGAAAATGAAGGTAGAGCAGGGAGGCAGAGCGAGCTGTTTGCATCCTTTGGAGTGAAGCAAAGGATTGCCTGTGAAGATGAACCTTCATTTAAACCACAGGGAAGAAGAGTCTTAATGTAACACCCATATCATGCAGCTTTTCCAAGAAGGGCTGTAATACAACAAAAGCAGCTGAAGAGGCTTTTTCTCACAGAATTTTCTAACCAACTTTGTAAAGCCAAGGCAGCAAAACTTTCCTGGAGAGAGTTCTTAGTTTGCTGAATGAAAATATTTACGTGCATCTTCTGTAACTGTTGTTTAAACAGACAGTGCTCCTTGAGTGGAAAAGATGGGTGTGATGTAGTGTTATGGAGGTTACTAGTACATACCAGAAGCCTCAAGAACTCTTCAGCATTTCTATCCAGGATGTGCTAAGATGGCAATACTTGCATGGGGAATGTGTTTTTACTGTGCACTTTTATGATGTTTTCATTATGTGCTTTTATTATGTGGTTATAAGCTGCTAGAATGGAAACAGGAGCGATAAAGCTTGATTGATTATTGTATTCCCATATATAAATGGAGATTTTTTTTTCCAGTAGAAATCTATGAACAACAGACAAGTTTGACTGGGATGCAAATACAAGCATTAAGTCCACTGCTCGAGTAATTAAATCCAGCTCCTCAAGACAAGTCAATGCTGATGCTTCTGAGCTGCCTTCAAGTCATCAGATCCTCAGCTTTGCAGAACTGGAGAGGCAGCTGGGACATTTGGTTCCCTGTGTCTCCATGGATCTGCAGAAGCATCGGGCCAGAGGGGTCTCCCCCTTTTTACAGTCCCCAAACTGAAGCAGAAACTAAATTCAGAAACAAAATGAGGTGGCCCAGGCTATTGTTTGAAACCTTGTTTCTGATGAGGTCAAATTTAGCCATCAGAGTCAAGAGCTCTAATGTGAGATTGTGTCCTCCTTTAGAGCTTAACGTTATGTGATGTGAAAGGTCTGATGAGTGCTGATGAACACCCCGTGTTCCCCTTGTTCTCCCCACAGCACTGTGCAGCCCCCTGCTATGCTGCTGCAGGTCCTGCTGGCGAAATCCACAGGTTGCTCCAGTCCAGAGCAAAGGTGAACTCCTTTGCTAACATTGAATTATGATGGCCAAAGTAATGGACTCTTCACTGGGAGCTGCAGGGATTCAGCACCTCACACAATCAGGCCTTTCAGCGAGCTCAGAGTTAATCTTCATGCAATTCCCTCATGCAATACTGTACTTTAGAAACATTCCCATCTGCCAATGCAGGTATTCATCAGGTTGATGAACATCGTGATTGGCTTCAGCTGACACAGATTCTGCCTTTTTTTATGCTGTATCAGAGGCTTATTCTCTGCAACGCTCTCTTCATTGTTCACCTACCCTGGAGACAGCGGCTCGCTGTGAAATGTATCTCCCAGGCATCTCAGAGCTTATTCTCTTACACACAGACCCGAGATGGCTATCAGCATCCAAAATTCCCTGCAAAGGCCCGTGACTGTGGAAAGCATGATAAGATGTGCTCTGGAAGAGGAAACACCCTGGCTTTCAAGGAAGCAAACCCAAGAATTTTCCTCTAATTTATTTATGGAAAGGAGCAAGGGAAATCTTTCTTGTTCCTCCAAATAAAACCCTCTAATTCCTCAACTAATCATTCAATAACCTCACAAGGAGTGGAAGCATTCCCCCATCCTCTGTAGATTTTGTTCCTTGTACTGTTAGCTAAATATATGCCGGCACACCACTTACTGCGGCAGGCAGGCTCATGATCTTTGCATGGCTTCTTCCCCTCTAGGAATGCCATAAATAAATCACGAGGTCAGGAAGGCTGTTACATGCCTGTGGTCTCTCTCCCCCACGCTGGCTCTTTTCCTCTCTCCTTACTCCTCCTACATCTGTACAGCACGCTTAAACCTGCCAGGAGCATTGCGTGCAGCCTCACTCTTCTGCTCATCTCTCGCTATGCTAGGTGCAACCCAGCAGCAGATCGATCACTCGTATTCCTCATCACAGAGGACATTAATGAACTAAGATCAGAGCAAAAATCACTTTTAGGCTGTACTAAAGTTTTCCTTCCTGAGGAACGTCCTCGCTGAACTGACAAATCAGGTTTCTGAAGCAGTGGGTTTTCAAGTGCGTGGTGCTACACAACCAGGGTCATGTATTCAAAAACTGTCCTGAAGTAGAGCCTGATGTTCAAAATATCCTGTCCCAGCTGCTCCTACTCTGATGGGGGTGTTTAAATGCTGTAAGAACTTATTTGATCAAATGTAGGTGATTGTTCCTTGGTGGTGGCAGCCAAGAAGCAAGCTCTGAAGTGAGCTCTAGGCAAAGAAGTTCTGTTCTTGTTCGCAGGAGGAGCTCACCTGGGGCTCATGGTCTCCCTGCAGCTTCTGGCTAGACTTCTTTGGGGGAAATCCCTCTGCCCTACTTTATTTTTTCAAAATTCCCTTTGTTCTGAAGCCTAGGCCATTCACTCAGCATCTCTGCCCACCACAAAGGACACGAAAGATGGCAAATATTAGTATAAAAGAGGAGGAAAAAAAACCCCATTTATCATTGATGGGGGGCAAAATTACATTCAATGTAGACAGAAATCAAGTGCCTTTCTAGAGCTGAAGTGAGTTTTCACATTAAAGGCCTTTTGTCCAGAGGTTTTTCAGCTGTTAGCAAGAGGTAGAGAGAAGAAAACGTTACCTTCTTTACTTTGCCCCTTAAGATTTTGTCACTTTTGCTAAATGGAACGTATTGAATCTCCTGTTTTCCTTGCAGAAAGGTTCTCATTTGCAAAGGACCATGTATGCATGTGGTTGGTGAGGTTTTTTTGTTTGGGTTGGTTTTTTCCTTTTTCAGTTGCTTTAATTGCTATTGTAATCTGACCATTTTGCAACAATTTAGATCAAAATTTTCCAAAGGACCATAAGAAGAACAGGAAAAAGCAAGACAGCCTTCTCACAGGTTTTCTCCAGTATGCTCATCACTAAGGTCATAGGCTTCTGAGTGGTTAGCAGCACTATTGTCTTTATTTGGATTTTCCCAGAGGAGGGTCATAAAGATTTCTTCCTCCTCCTTTATCTATTCTTGTGTCATCTTGTCCAGCCCTCTGTTTCCATTCTAACTTCTCAGAAGCAGGAACTACCTGAAATCTTAGCTTGCAAGAAACCCTTTCCTGTACACAGCTTATTTCTTCATCCCACATGTAGGTTTGTTTATCCAAACTAGGTAGATTTACCTCCTCAACACCGCTGGGGAGAGTAATTGGGTTTCTGTCAAGTATTGGACAAGATTAATCAAACCTGCCAACTCGAAACACGCCAAAACTAGACTCAAATAGGACCTGTGCTTTAAGGGCCATGAAATGTGGGCAGCTTTCAAATGCATCAAGTACCACGATGAAGGTGTACTGCAGAAACAAACCTAAAAGAAATGTTACATCTTAGCAGCTTTGAACTGAGATAAGAGACAAAATTCAAAACCCAGGTGAGGTCGCAATTTGGCATCTGAAACCTCTATCTGTTTATCAGGCACTTAAAATCTACCATTAGAAAGGAGAAGTACTTATCAGTTTGGAATTATCTTGGGGGTATGAGTTGTTAAATCATCGCTGGCCGTATGCAGGGAATGTGCATGCTTCATAAGCAGGCAAGCTCACATGCCTATTTAAGTCACTGAAAATATGGCCTTGCAGAGTAATTATTTCTCTATGGAGTGGGAAGAACAAGGGCGATGTGTGTGGGTTAGGGGAGAGGCAGGGAACAAGGCAGGTAACTCGTGCCATTTCTGTTTCAGGACTATCAGCAAAAGGGTTTTTTGTTCCTCTGGTAACAGTGAAAAACAAATGCTGCAAGTGCAGGAAGGGCTGGGACAGCCTGGATGAGCCTGGAGTGCCCACACTGGGATCCACCATGGGCACTCACTCCTTCTGTGGAGTTTGGCACAGGTCGATAGAAACTCGGCATCATCTACACTATTCAAAACTGAAGCATCTTTCAGCCCCTTCTTCTGCTTTCCGCACCGTGGTGATCTTCAGGGTATCAAGGACGAGCAAAACATACCCGGGTTTGAGATTCCTCCTCCCAAGAAGCAAGGTTCCCCCTTACTGTGTGTGGGTACGTACACATGAGCTCACACAGCACTGCCACCCAGTGGCTTGAGAACCACGGGGAGGGGGATACAAACTGCTTTAGTTTTGGGGTTTTCCCCAAAAAAGCCCTTAATCTGATATAAAAAATTCCTACAAGCACATATTCGGCTCTGCCTTCCCAACCTGGAGGTGCCCAGCTTCACATGCAGACACGGCCAGGCTGTAAAAGCGTGCCAGCTGTGCAGCTGCAAATATCAGTACCTGTGCATTGGGTTCAGATAACAGGCAATTTGCAACAGTCACACACACTCTACCATTCCCCTTTCTTGTGTGTGCGTGGTTAATTGTGAAGGGGAGGACGGCAGACCTTATCTCCTGCGACTAGTGGTGGCAAAACTGAAAAATTGTTTTCATTACCAGGTGGAAGGCTTTTCACATGCAAATTATCAATATCATTGTGAATGTGGCATTTTTTATTAAGCCAAACCAGCTTATCTGACCAAAAAGAAAGAGAGATCATTCTTGTTTTATATCAAACATTTTGCTCTGACAATGGCGAGTCCTATTTGATGAAATGTTGCGTGGCTCACACCATTTTTGCAATTTACTACAGAAGAGAAAGAAATAGAAAGGACTAATGGATGGGGTTGGGTTTGGGTATTTTGGGGTGGGTTTGCAGGTTGTTTTATTCTTGCTTTTTCTCTTTTTCTCTTTAAAACACTTCCCCTAAATGCCAGTCATATGATGCCAGTTTGCGTAAGCGTTTTAACTTCTCTTCTTCAACATCAAAGAAACTGATCTTTTACTGATTTTATAGATGTATTTTTGTCTCCCTATTGTGTGCACTTCCCCTTCAGACACTGAGGAAATAAGGTCACGTTCCCTACTGAGTCCATCCTTTTCTACTGACTTTACTTTCTTAAAATCCTAATAGAGCTTGAAATTAATGCAGTTTAACAATCTTCTTCTCCCTTTCTTGCGAGCCACCAAAGCATTCTTGTTGCTGCTATATCACTCTGGGTATAACGAAGAGAAGTCCTCTTTCCAATGGCACAAATCCCCAGGAAGATAAAATGATGAGGGTTTTGGCTCTTCCTCCAAGGAAAATAAAGACTCTCCCATCCAACCTAAGAGATGAGGAGCAGTGATGCTTCTTCATTCAGTTCAACAGGGAAAGGACCACAAAAAGTTACTGACCCTTCTGATGTGACTAACTTCAGATTCACTGACATTAGGACAAGTCTAAATGCCTTTGCTGGGGTTGCAGCTCAGTGCTGTCTACTTCTTAAAAGCAAACCATATTCATAACAAACATCAATCTGTCCAGCATTTGGGAGTCCTGTGAACATTTGGGACCCACAGCTCCTCCAGGACAGGTGAATGCACTTTAGTAATGGACCTAGTACTCTGGCATCCAGCTGGGAAATATTTACCCAAGGGTAAGAAAAGCCAGGTGAGGAGACTGAGAGCTTTGGGAGCTGTTTGGTTACTAGTGGTGTCCCATCCAGGAGGACAGAGGTTGTGGATTTCTGATATTGGAGTGGTATGCTCCAGTCCCTTGTTCTGCATGGACACCAGCGAGAGCATGCAGGAGATGGAGGACATCAAACCTACTGAATCAGCATCCTTCCTTCCTGCTAATGAATTTACTGGGGGGAGGAAAAGGCACTTCATGCCCCTTGAGAGTCACCTGACTTTCAAAGGAGGGATGGAGGGTTTCACTGGGGAAAGTACCTCGAGGCAAGTTCGCTGCCAATAACGAGGCAATGAAACATCGCGACCCTGGTTAACACAGGCTCCCATTTGTCATGCCTGCTCATCACATCAGAGTACTGTTTAGCTGTATAAAATGGGCTGTAAACTTTGTTCATTTTGGCTGACGGATACGATAAGGTTATGTGCATTTTACAGCATTATGAATTTGATGGAGAAAGGTCCCCTGAGACCTCTTGCCACACTAGGTCTTATCATTCACCATAGCATGGCATGGGTCATCTTCTCTGTCCCTCCTTTGCTTGTTCAGGAGTCACTACCTTTCTCAATGATGCTTTTCATATAGATTAAAAGCATTTTAAATATGTATTACTTCTGCACTCTCTGTCTATCTGTGCCTTTCATACCCACATCTTAAATTCATCTCCTCTCTGCCAGTTGTTTGTAAATGTCCCTAGGTGTTTAACTCTTATTCCCTGAGTCCTCTGAGCTATTGTTGGTGAATGTGGCTATTACATATTCCTGATATTTCTCAAAGGTCAAAAGGAAATGTAAAAATGCCATTTCTTTTCTCTTCTCCTGTCAAAGCAGCAAAACGCAGTATTGTTCTGGTGCAGATACTTTTGCTGTTATGCTAAGATTTTTTTTTTCAGTATACCTTATTGTATTTACTGCAAATATTCTGGATATAAAATTATTTCCTCAAATTATTAGAAACTAGAAGATATCATAGCCTTTTATTCTGTTTCAGAACATATTACTCTACCACAACAGTCTATTTGCGACGGTTTGTTCTCATCTTCCTGCAACACATCTTACAAATGAGACATAAAATTGAGGCTCTGGATGCTTACAGACCCAATCCTGCAACATTTATGCACCTGGTTAAGTTGAATCATGTGAGGATTCATAGTGAATTGAATGTGCAAAATGACTAATACTTGAGGAACTATGGCAATTGCTCCAAATCGGTCTGCAGTTCCTCAGGATAAAGAGGAATGTGTGAAACCAGGGTGCATTTTTCTTCCTCACCCAAAATCTGGCCAGGACACTCTAAAGGATGGACTCTGAGCAAATGCAGAGTAAAACATCCGCTCCCGCAGTCAGTCCCTATTATATCCATTTCTTTCTATCACTACAACAAGGCTCCTGGACGTGTAGAATTTAGCCTTCAGCAGTGCAACAAGATCTCCAGGTTTTCATTGCCGAGTCACACTTGGTGATGTTACACAGCCTCGTTAATTGATTATGAAATAATTCAGCAAGCTGCACTGTTCTTCTGTCTTCTATATAGCTCACTGCCTCCTCCTTCAAAACTGGCTGTACTTCAAGGTCCTGGTCCTCGTGTTTGAAGCCTGATAGCTGAAGAATGACCTTTTTCTCTGACCTACATCTTTCATAGGAATAAAGCAACAGATGACACCAAGTACAGGATCCACAGAGCTCTTTGTGCAAGCCCCTAGCAGTGGAGCTCTCCAGTGAAGGGCATCAAGCTTAATTCTCAGCTCAACCTCCAAGGGGCTTGGTTGTTGGGAGATTGGTTTTTTTTCCCCTTTCAATTAATAGCAACATTTCCATTGACTTATGCAGGAGCAGAGTAAAATCCCAGCATGTCTTTTAACACAAGCTTCTCCTCAGCAGAATGAACATGTCGGCCCCCGTGAGAGTCCCTATCCAAGCAAACCGACTCCCACCACAGTCTGAATAATCCCACACACACACTTACTGCTCAGCCTCCACTGAGATTTCCATTCTTGCACATTGCCACCGTGATTGGCAAAGGAAACAGAAAGATCAGACAAAAGAAGCCAAAACACCACCTGGGATGGAGCTGAAAAAAAAAAGATGCAGGAGCAGATATCTCCATCTGTATTCTCAAGGATGTGTAAGCCAGGGGAAGCCAGCTGCGGTGCGGTGCTCCTGAATCACAGGGGACTGGTGCTCTGCTCTGCTGCATCTCGGGAAACCCCAATGTCAGTCCCTGCACCTGCAAGGTCACCTCAAAGCCTGTTTCCTCATCCTCAGGCCAGCCATTCTGCTATGAAACTCCAGAAAAAGGGTGAGCAAAAGGAGCCCAAGAAGAATAAAACAGAAGGAAAATGAGGGTTTTCTCAGATTTATGCAGAAGGTAAATTATGGGGCTACTTACACCACCTAAAATCGCTTTCTCCCCGGGGGCCTGAATATGCTCTATTATAAAAGCTGTATACTGGACTGTAAATTTGCCATATATACTACGGTGTAATTGTAGCAGACTCACCTATGTTGTATTTTTTACCTATAAATGTAATGGTGATTTGTTTGTCTCCTCTTCCTACAAGAGTTTCAGAACCCCAGGAAAGCACATCGCCCGTAATGGGCCCCTTCCACCATTTAGTCCAGATAAAAGTCTTCTGCTGAGTATGCCTGCCCATGTACAATATGGGTGTTCCGCATCCCAGGGAAGAATGGACATGCTTACCCCAGTGCAAAGCACCTCAGCATCCTGGGCAGGAATCACACACCACTGACAGCACATCACGCCCTGAGCAGAGGAACTTTTGTGTTGTGTTGATGCAAAAAAAGCCTTGCACAGAAGGGAAAATGGCAGCGTTCCAAGTGGCCCCAGTTAATAGCTCTGTTTTGCTTAATGGTGCCTCCCATTCAGACTAAAGATGCTGTTTTAAATATGTAAGCAATTAGTATCTCTCTCTCTCGACACATCTGTGCTTCTGCTTCTTCTTCTATCTGCTGCATTATAAATCCACTGCGTCCCTCTCCAGCTCGGCGGTGCGTATATCACCAGACATTCTGATTTTCAGCAACTTTCTGATCTGAAAGAATTATGTTTGCATTTGGAGATGCTCTGCCAGGCTGGCCTTGCCTAACCCTGCTAGCCTCTCCTCTCCAGGGCTGGCGCTGGACCAGCAGATAACGGGGATATAGGGAAAGGGCCTCTTGGTCTTTTTTGGCCATAATGTGGCCCAACCAGTCCCATTTTCCTTCTTCCCAACTTTCATCTCCCTTCCTAGGCAGAAACTGCAACCTTTTCTCTCCGTAACAAAATCTAAGGTTGCGCTTGCTGCCCCGAGGTTGTCTACGGGGCCTGCGAGGGTGGCAGAGGCACATCGGGACCCCCTGTGTGGTTTCTGCTTGACAGATTCTACCTGTTCCAACTCCAGCAAGATGTGGGGAGCTGTGTGGTTATCACAGCCGGTATTTACAATACGGCAAAGAATTACTGCTGCCGAAATGGGCGTTAATAGTAATAGGGATAGGTGTGATTATCCATCATTGTTTACGAAGTGCCTTTCATCCCAAAAGATCCACTTTACCGCATGCACGCTGCGAGGGAGGGAGGGAGGGAGGGAGAGGTGCGCTCAGCGCCATGGCAAACAGCGATGAGCTTTGTCTTGTTTTATTGCATCTTTCTGCCCTTTCGCCGAGAAACCG